>CM041781.1:21251117-21379267 GCA_023374045.1 Limonium bicolor
TTTCTTGAAGATTTGAAAAGAGGGAAATGAAGAGCTTGCTCCAACTAGAAGAATGGTAGTCTTGAAATTGAATTTGGATCATGGAGTCATGAGTTACAAGCATTCAAAGATGGAGAATTGGTACTTGCTGTAGCAAAACGAGATGGAGAAGGGAGGATGGAGATAAGTGACGGTGGGAGCAAGGAGAAATGAAGGAAAAGTGAGGAGAGAGGTAAGCTTTGGAGATATTTATGTTTTAGGCAAAAAGTAACCTTTTACTTACTTTTCTTTCTTTCTCTTTAAGGCTGACTTGGTATGGTGACTCACCCTCTAAAAACCGTGCCCCCTTTAATATATAACATATATATGGCCTTTGTTGACCAATTTAATTACTTATAACAACATATGTACAAACTAGCTTATTTTAGTTACTATTCACTAAAACAAGGCACATAGATGTGAAATTTTTGATTTCCCATTGATATAGACTTCCAATGTGATACTATATAGTACACATGTTAATTAAAGAGTAATGATGGACATCTAGCCATTCAAAACTCATTTACAAGACAATTTTCCAAAAACATGCTTTAAGACTCCTTAAAGCACTTTTTGTGTTTTAACTTGTTTTCAAGCTTGGTTTTCTTTGGTAATTGATTTAATATGCTCATTAACATATTTATAAGGTATAGGTATGACCATTAGGTCTTATACAAATTATCCCAAGCTTAGAGCACATTTTTGCTCATATTGACTTTAAGGTATTTATTTGTGTTTTGTTTGGTTTCATCGTCTACCAAAGTTTCCTAAGGACTTAATTAGCCTTATTAAATCATAATTGAATATTATTAAGTCTTGGTAGGCTCTTTGGGTCCTAACCAAGTTCACTCCAAGCTTAGAGCATGTTTTTGCTCAAGCTGTGTCTTAGTGCTTTATTGTGTTTTACTATGGTTTAAGTTGTACACTAACGTTTCTAAGGCACTTTTTAGCCTTTAATACCATAGTTTAAATGTTTAACAAATATCAAGGTTTGGGGTATTTCAATCTACCCCCCTTAAAAGAACTTCGTCCTCGAAGTTCACACTTCCACACATCATTAGGTTTAGAACGCAGGAAACACTTGGAAATAAACTTCCATAATCAAACGTACTTTACATTACAACCTCGGACTTAATGGTCCGGGTAACATATTCACATAGGTACATAACATAACATAACATAACATAACATACTTACATGATAACCTCGGACTCAATGGTCCGGGTATCTTAACAATATTTGCACATACATAACAACCCTTAGACTCTCTGGTCTTGGGTAACATAACAACCTTTAGACACATAGGTCTATGTAACACAACACATTTAGACTCATAGGTCTTGATAACATACACTTTTGGAACTCAAGGTCAAAATAACATTTATTACACATACCACACAACATGTCATAGCATGTATAACAATCAAAAATATCTTTGATATACACTGTGATCCCGCAGAACCCGGTCGCGATGGACACCTTCCGTCCCCGTTCCTTTGGGAGATCAAAACAATCACTTAAATTTAAAATTTCCTTACGAGGTTAAGTAAGAGAACTTTAATTTTGTAAAGTATCTATCGACGTTTTATAAGTACCAATTGAAAATCCTTTTGAAAACACACACAACTCCAAGTCCAACTTATGCTCTTTGCTTCTTTTCTTAGTGTGGTTATTTGTGACCACTTATAGGGAGCTTCAAGAATCATCCAACCCTGATGTGATCAGCATCAGTGTTGAACTATCCTTCCACCCCAATTTGTGTTCGGCTTCCCTTGATCTCATGATAATCAAGTTTCACCTCCCACTTCAATTTCAAGCATCAAATAAATCACTCATTTCCAATTTTCTATCTTTTAAATCATTCTAGTCATGATCATAACATCTCCAAGGGATAGAACTCCGTCTATCAGTTATTTCATTTGCTTTAATGTTGTTACCTAGGGAATCTTATTCTCACTAGGTTCTATGTCGGTTTCATAACCTTTCATGAATCACTATATAGTATATATATACACATATATTTTATCAAAATACAACACACAGTTTCACATTTTACACTGTCGGGGTTTCAGTTCCCCGGGAGTTTCTCTACTCCTCACACTTGTACTATCACACACAACTGTTAACAAATAAACACACTTATCACAATGGTATTCGCATCTTCTGTGCGCAATTACCACAATTAAACCATGAATGAATGTGTATGTTTACGTAACACACACACCAATCATCAAAACAAATTATTTTGTGCAATGCACAACATAAATCACGTACACTTGTACGGTAATACACACTAAGTGGTTTTGCGCTCTACCCCCTTAAAAGGGATTACGCCCACGTAATCAATCACTAAACATTGGCTTAAAATGTTCTGCCGTCGTGAAGTGTTTAACTTCCACGCGGTCCATTACACAATGGATTCTGATTAGAGGATCTTAACCATATTAGCGGTTTAGTTCCTAAACAAGAATTCTCATTGGAGTTTGTTTAAACTCTAGTTGGTTTTGATTCTGGCCTGTTAGGCTTCTAGGCGTTAATAATTAGCCATTCACTCGTGTTCACCATGTACATTCAACACTTGAATCACTGGCTCACTAGTTTCTGCTGCGAAACTCTAATAACTGTAGAGCTTAATTGCCCCATTTGTTATTCTTACTGTATTGTACATCCCCAATTGTCACCTTCATCTTGGTAACAATGGTTTCTCAACCGATGCGTGGTATCTCTTACCGTTAGTGAATTCGGTGAGTTATAAACTTTCTATCCACTTCCATAACAATTTACTGTGTATACAGTTATGTATTTCACAATGATTGACTTGTTCCCTTCCGACTTACTGTCGGTTGAGATTGAGCTACTATCCAGTGTGTAGTGCTCTCTCAGCTATTTACAACATTTGGGGTATATTCCATACCGATATTTGGCAGTTAGTGCTTCTGTAGTCACTTACTGTTAATCATGTCTCCACATTTGGTTTTGTACTAGTACTCTTTCATGGTATGTCTTTGCATTTCCTATGCATCGGCCATTATAACATTATTCCTCCACACTAACATGTTTCCAATTCCTAGCTATCCCACTCGATCATTACTGCGCAAGTGCAATACCAAAACACTCAGTCATACAGAGTGCAGAGGCGTAAACTCTTGACAGCAAATCTCTCATGCGATTCGCAACGGAATTCACACTGTGTTTCATTGAGATTCTGATCTCGTAATACTGGTTACTGGCTTACTGCCCAGTCTGTTTAATATCACTTACTTTGTATCTCTACTAAGTTTAACTCATAACTGGTCTTATCTGCCACATTATCATTCAACAACACTTATACAACGGTCGCTTGCTGCGCACCGTGCTCTTACTCCTTGTATAACATCAGCTTATATCGTATTTACTGTCACATTAACTTCCACACATATACTTACATTATTCACATTATGGTTCGTCATCATTTGGATGACTACCCAGTGCTCGTTGAGCGTTGTCCATGACACATTTAGCGTTCCAACGTACGGTGTTGCTATTAGACTTATTACCCTCCGGTCTTCCCAGGTGGTAGTAACCATGTGGTCCATCCTTAACGTATTTCTTGAGCTTGGTTCACATAACTACCGCTTCAGCAGTTTCACAATATCGAGAGGTATCCCCACTCTTAGTGCAGTGGTTCGTTCTCCACTCTATTCACTTATATAACATAAACTTCTGCAATCAATCCAATTTATATAACACATTTTATTTGTGGTCTATAAGCCTTATTTGCCACACACATTTATTTCTTTGTGCAACATTTCATGATTGGATATTATATTGGCTCCATGACAAGGTCGTTGCATCACGTTTCCTTTCATGGGATGCCTTTAGGTTTGTCAGTCCGTCTCCTGACAACTTATGTCTAAGCTGGGTGTTAGTTTCAACCTTTGTGCTTCTGTCATGCATTTCGTGCCATTATTGTTGATGTAAACACCCTTCAAGGATTGCTCTTGGGTGTTGCTAAGTTATTCCATCACATCTGGCTCGCACTTATTGGTATACTCAGTTAGCCACGCCGTTTGCGTTCTTAACTGGTTTATTATCTTCTTCTGTGAAGATCAACATTTCCTGGTAGTGTAGGTACTCATTCTGGGAGTTTCATCTCGTTCATTGCACATTAATGTGTCCACATTAGGCATCTGCCTTGCCATGCACAGGCTGGGTCTCCGTTCCAAATCATGTTTACCCCTCGGAATTCTTAAGACATGTGTGATGTCTTTACATAACAGTTAGTGCACTTCGCACCTCCTGACTCTTAAACATTCCTTGAAATGAATTCACTAATTCCTTTATCTCGTTAACTTAACTGAGTTCCTTAACTTCAACCATTCATGGTAGTCCTTAGCTCTTGTTTGACCTATACTGCTGACCGTAGTACGGAGTCGACTACTTCCCGTGTTTCGGACTCTACTTGTATACATATGTGGGGTATCATACTGATACATTACTACTTACCCAACTAACCCATAAGTAGGTCTGTCAGGCCCACAAGCTCCTATCGGAGTGCGGTCGTCCCACATTTCAGTTGGTACACTCGTAGTGTCCGTCACACGCCTAGGTGAAGTATTCTGTTGTCACTCCCTTATTGTCCCGTGACAATATTCAATCAATTCCATTCCATGCTTCCCGAACTTTTCGGGAAAGTTTATCCATGTTGAATTCTTATCAACTGCCCTTGGTTTTACTGGTTTGGTTTAGAAGAAGGTTAGAAATAAATATTGGTTTGAAAGAAAATCTGGTTTTGAAAGGAAAGAGTTTGAATAAATCTGGTTGAAAGAAAAAATTCTCATGGTTTACAATGCCTTCTTGCCTTAACCAAATCTAGCTTTCGCTAACTGGTGTACTTATAATTACAGAGGTTAGGCTGTTAAGCCCTTCCATGGTCATAATGATCACACTTAACTTCGTGGTACTTTACCAAGCACTTTGTAGTTTTAAAACTTCCCCGAACAGCCCTGTTATAGCAGCACTTGCCATGGCAAGTGCGCCATGTTAACTGGCTATCGGTTCAACACATACCGGTTGTGGTATTGTTTTTACCCGCACTGTCATCAGTGGCCTTGTTGGCCCTCACTTGATCTTACAGTCTTGATAACAATTCCACCGGATGACTTCTCACTGTCTTCACATGGTAATCATTAACTAGGGTGTTTCCCATTCTGGAGACCCCTTTCTTTTGTATTGTTCCTCTTCGTAGCCCGTTCCACGCATTTGTCGTGGCTACTGAGATTTGTCCCTGTTTGGGCGCTACGTTGTAGTTCCTTTGTCGGTTGGTATACCGTCGGTGTGTCATTTAACAACTGTGGTCCCGTAGACACTCGTCTTGGGTTTTATTAATCCACTTCTTGCTCGTTGCACGGTTGGTGCGTTGCAAGCTGGTTATCCTCGACTGCTCGGCATGTCGACCCAGGTTGCCGGAAATTCTATTCTCTCATACATGAAATTCTTCATTCTTCGCTATTAAATGCGGTTAACATTGTTCAGATGGAAACCGTCTCCGGGATTCCCAGTTTTCGGGATCTACCGTATGACAGGTCTTCCGTAATTAGGTATTTAATAACAGCCAGATCGGGTATTCCCGAGTAGGAGTGGACTTCCATCTCTTTGGCGTTGTTTTCCCCAAGTTATAAAACAGGGGTGGTGGAGGGCGGGTTGGATATAGTAGGTTTTCAGTATTCACGGTAGTGCCTAACTAGCGTATCTCTCACGCTATCACTCAACCCTAAACCCAAAGTACTAAAATCCTAACTCGGTACTTCCTAAGCTCGGTAATTCAGTCATCAGAGCGATACTTCGCTCTGATACCACTTTTTGTAACACCCCATCCAACAACAAACACATAACAACAATCTGCAGCGGAATACACACCTCATCAAATAACTTAACTCGGTGTTACACGCCGTTAACCACCCACGTGGCTAACAAGGCTGTTACATATAAACATTGTACCGGTCTGATGGACTAGATTCCCGAGCGACTACACATTATTATCCCTTTCCATTAACAACAAAACATACACATACCTTCCAACAGTACCGAGTATTCAAACTGATGCCGATAACAATTTCGGTCTTACTACACCTACTGTATATTTAACTTACATGATTACCCATGTACAATGTCTACCCCGTCCTACTCTCGAACGGCTTCCAGCTCTCTGTACCTGAAATAGGAAAAGAAGAGAAAGGGTGGCCCCCAAGGGGCTCAGCACCTTTGCTAGTATGGTAATCCCGCAGCCCACATTGCTACCGGGCCACGCACAACTAATTGTCGTCTTAGCATGCGGTTGATTATATTTAAATCATGCACGCAACTGTAAACACACAAACACATAACATCTCGCCTCAATGGGCTCAACAAACAGATTGTACATCCTTATTTGATAAGTCACTCATGGTATTCATTATCCCTAGAGTGTTTCTCCTCTAATGGAGCTACTTCCTTAATAGACGACACTTACCCGTTATTCGGGTTATCCTTAAACGCCTCTTATCACAAACTGGGATTCATATCCATGACCCACATACTCACATTTTACAACATATAACATGCTTCCCATACAACACATAACAACACTTTCACGTTTCAACGTGCACATAAAATCGCAATAGAAATTGCATTACAACAACATCACACAACATAACGGGAATGGTTCTCTTAGGAACCGACCCAAACATCGTTAATACACTGGTGAGCCTAGAGAATGTTGCCAGTCTCATGATAAGCTCGTTATATAACTCGTTACCGTCTCGTTAAATGAACGGATAACTTAGCACAAGGTGTCTCGGATATAGTGATCCAAGCACACCGAACAAACATAACATAGTATGCCCCTGTGGCCCGACGTGAGTCAGTAATAGCCTTGGTTAAGCTAAAGGGAAGGTTGGAAACCAAATTGGAAAACAACCATAACATACGGAGAGGATCGAACCTGATATGACAACGACCCCCATACTCACACGCGTGGCCGGAACAGACCGGACTCCTCACTTCCCCCGTTAGCACTTGTTAGAAGTTCAACATTGAACTTAATTAAACAATCACAACATAGGGTTAAGTCTTGTTAGACACACACAAGGGAAGGGAGAGTCATACATTCATACACAATCATCAACACAAAACATCACATAACTAACTCACGCATAGTCGTGGTTAGAACATTCCTTAGGTCGGAAACGTTATCACCGGATACCGTTCTCTTACGTTACCTAAAAGTGGTTAACTAGCCCTTCAAGCGCATTCGAGGTTACCGGTATTGGCACGTAAACATACAACAACAATAACGACTGTAAACTCATTTCATGATTTATCTTATAACGTGGCAAACATACAGAAAAACACATTGGCATACAAGCCGGTGTAATCCGGTAGGACACGGTTGCAAGAAAACCATACCTGTCACCGGAGTCTACTTACCATGTCCACTTATGTCCTCGAGCAATTCTCGAACAACTGATAACATTACATGTATTTTATTAACATCGGGGTAACATGATGTTTTAAAGTCTAATGCTTATAACTTATCCCTGTTAATTTAGTTATATAACTTCACATTTAACTTGTTTTACTTTACATTTTAATACAATTTTTCCTCCACTAAATTGTCATTATAACTCACTAACATGTCCTTAACAATCTTATAACATCATTACTTAACAATCCCCTCATACATATCATTTTATAACCTTAACATTTAAATCATCTTACTTACTTAATCTCTCAAGTCCATATATATTTATCTTTCTAACCATCAATCTCTCTTAATGGCATACCACTAATACCACTTAACATTCTTAAATTTTTTTTAAGGTCCGACCGACCACCGACCGACCCACCCCCTGGGTAGGTCGGCTGCAGAGAACATCAACTTCACAGTTTCAGCCCGACCGACCGACTGGGGTCGGTCCCCTGGGTAGGTCGGCTGCAGAAACTCTTCTAAAATTGACTATTCTTATTCCAAACTCCTCATAAGTTCCCTTATATGTTTCTAACAACATTTGGGCACTTAAACACCCTCTTAAATCATCCATTAAACTCATTAGTTGACCCACCATCAAGCTCCTTGATCATTCACTCAAATTCATGCAAAATTCCTAACACTTGTAATGTTTTTCCCTAAGTTCCTAAGTGGTGGTTTATACTTATGATAACAACTAACTAAAATGTTTTCTCACCACCATCACATCTACTCCAAGCGTCATTCCTCACAAACACCTCCATTACACAACTCCTTCTATATCCACAAGTTTACACTTAGACCTTCACAAGGCATTACTTTTCCTTTGTTTACCTAAGCTTTAACAAGACTTAACACTTCACATATCATAACTTTGGTGTGTATAAACACTCATTTGATTTCTAAATCCTCCAAGATTATGCCCAAGGCATCTTAACACTTAAGAACACCTTAATTCACCATCTTCACACTTAACCATTCCTGGCACCTTCTAGGTCATAAAATCTCATTACTACACATAAACTCCTTTGTTTATCGACTAAATTTCGCCATGGGTTCTCTTGTATCACCTTACACCAAACACATAGTTTTTCACCTTTTGACAACCAAGACATTCATCTTCTCAACAATGCTCTTTACACACAAGTAAACCTTTAAACTACACTACATCACAATATAGTGCATAAACTTAAATTGCTTGGCACTTAGGCCCTTAAATAACATGGCTCTTAGGCCCTTAAATTGCATAAACCATAAACACTGAATTTCCCACATTATATTTGCCTTTGACCTGAAATTACACCCAACAATACATATGCCCTTAATAAACTCCTTGAGAGCATTTTGCTAACTCATTTACCATTAGCTCTTTAGGTATTTTATTAAGCAAATCAAGCTCCATTTTCCTAGGCATTTAAACCACATTAGGTTAACACATTTACCTCTTTTCTTTCAAGACTTCCCACTTGTTTTTCTTTGTTCTTCCTTGATAGAAAATCGGCAAGGGCTTTTATCACTTGTCACTCTAATCAAATACACATATAAGGGTAATGAGCATTAAGTTTAATACTCCAACTCATAGTTAAACCCTAGGTTTACATAAGTGTCTAAAAACACTAAAATTTGATGATTACCTTTGGAATTTGAAAGAGAGCTTGGACAAGTGGCAATATAGGACTCCTCCTAGCCCTTTGAAGTTTGAATTAAGCTAAGAAGAGAGCAAGGTAATGCACCATTGTAAGGTGATTTTTCGGTTATACAAGGAAATGAAAGGAAACTTGGTTTTTCTTTGATTTTCCTTACCTTGAAGCATAAGAGAATGGCAAGGCATGAAAATATGAGCTCAAGCTCCTTCAATGGTGAATCTCCATGGCACCAAAATTGAGTTCTTGAAGATTTGAAAAGAGGGAAATGAAGAGCTTGCTCCAACTAGAAGAATGGTAGTCTTGAAACTGAATTTGGATCATGGAGTCATGAGTTACAAGCATTCAAAGATGGAGAATTGGTACTTGCTGTAGAAAAACGAGATGGAGAAGGGAGGATGGAGATAAGTGACGGTGGGATCAAGGAGAAATGAAGGAAAAGTGAGGAGAGAGGTAAGCTTTGGAGATATTTATGTTTTAAGGCAAAAAGTAACCTTTTACTTACTTTTCTTTCTTTCTTTTAATTGGCTGACTTGGTATGGTGACTCACCCTCTAAAAACCGTGCCCCCTTTAATATATAACATATATATGGCCTTTGTTGACCAATTTAATTACTTATAACAACATATGTTACAAACTAGCTTATTTTAGTTACTATTCACTAAAACAAGGCACATAGATGTGAAATTTTTGATTTCCCATTAATATAGACTTCCAAATGTGATACTATATAGTACACATGTTAATTAAAGAGTAATGATGGACATCTAGCCATTCAAAACTCATTTACAAGACAATTTTCCAAAAACATGCTTTAAGACTCCTTAAAGCACTTTTTGTGTTTTAACTTGTTTTCAAGCTTGGTTTTCTTTGGTAATTGATTTAATATGCTCATTAACATATTTATAAGGTATAGGTATGACCATTAGGTCTTATACAAATTTATCCCAAGCTTAGAGCACATTTTTGCTCATATTGACTTTAAGGTATTTATTTGTGTTTTGTTTGGTTTCATCGTCTACCAAAGTTTCCTAAGGACTTAATTAGCCTTATTAAATCATAATTGAATATTATTATGTCTTGGTAGGCTCTTTGGGTCCTAACCAAGTTCACTCCAAGCTTAGAGCATGTTTTTGCTCAAGCTGTGTCTTAGTGTTTTATTGTGTTTTACTATGGTTTAAGTTGTACACTAACGTTTCTAAGGCACTTTTTAGCCTTTAAATACCATAGTTTAAATTTTTAACAACATATCAAGGTTTGGGGTATTTCATCCTTACACCAAGACATACCAGGAGACACGAACACAAGATGGAGCGACGCCACCGACAATACCTCCAGAGTTTCAGACACTCGTCACACAAGCAGTAGAACTTGCACAACAATGCGAACGCGAACCGATCCTCGCACTTGAAGCGGACCTCTGTATTGTCAACTTCTATGAGAAAGAAGGACGACTTGGGTTACACCAAGACAAGGACGAGACAGCGGAATCTCTTGAACAAGGAGTGCCCGTAGTGTCTTGGTCCATTGGTGATGACGCCGTATTTATGTATAGCGAGCAGAAGCGTGTGGACCTTGCACAGAAACTGGTATTGAGATCAGGAGATGTCCTAATCATGGGTGGAAACTCTAGGATGCTGTATCACGGGATCAACAAGATCAAGTTGAATACGGCACCACCGGCAGTAATCAATGCCACACACATGAAACCAGGACGCCTGAACCTTACCTTTAGGAAGTATTAAATTCATAGTATCATGTAATCTATTAGTAACGTGTATTAGAGACACGGTATGTATGATGGTTGGTTTATCAATAAAGAGCAGTGTTGATTTAATTCCACTTGTGTCCACCATCAATACTTATCCAATTGTGAATCCAATAGGTTGTGGACTCGGTACCAAAGGTATCCTGAGCATCCTCACCGAAGCACAAGCCGGCAAAAGCGGCACCATCTTAACGGGAACATTCCCAGTGAATGGCATTGATGCCAATGTATTATTCGACTCCGGCGCCTCTCACACTTTCGTATCACCATCCTTTGTGAAGAGGTTGAAGCTAGATGCGGATGAGCTACCGAACTTCATGGTTACTCTCCCATCGAAGGAGCGAGTAAAGTGCACCAAATACTACCAATCAGCCACCATCGAAATCAGAAATAAAGCGTTTCCCATTTCCTTCATCGAATTCAATGGATTGGGATTCGACTTAATTATTGGAATGAATTGGTTGGAGCGGCACAAGGGTAGAATCCTCTGCGCCGAGCATCGGTTGTTGCTCAAGAGTCCTTCTGGGGTTACTGTATCTTACCGCCAGAGACCGAGAGAGCCTTCGACCACACTTATATCTGCTATGGCTATGTACCGGGAGCTCAGAAAGGGCCAAGAAGTGTATCTATGTTATGTGCAAGACCTGGAGAGAGATCCAGAGTTCAGTGATGACGTACCGATCGTATCCGAGTTTCCCGATGTATTCCCTAAGGAGCTACCCGGCATGCCACCACCAAGAGCAGTGGAATTTGAAATTGACCTTTTGCCAGGTACCGGTCCCATTGCTAGGGCACCGTACCGCATGGCACCTGCTGAAATGACTGAGCTGAAAAAGCAGTTACGTGACCTACTCGACAAAGGGTTCATACGCCCGAGCGTATCACCCTGGGGAGCACCGGTTCTCTTCGTGAAGAAGAAGGACGGTAGCCTCCGACTTTGTATTGACTACCGCGAGCTGAATGCGGTCACAGTCAAGAATAAATACCCATTACCACGCATCGACGACCTGTTCGACCAGCTGAAAGGAGCATCAGTCTTCTCCAAGATCGACCTCCGTTCTGGGTACCATCAAATTGCTATCAAAGAGCAAGACATTGAGAAAACGGCATTCCGTACCAGATATGGCCACTACGAATTCACAGTGATGCCATTCGGTTTGTCAAACGCACCAGCTAAATTCATGGACCTCATGAACCGTTTATTCAGTGAGCAGTTGGACACTTCAGTTGTTGTCTTCATCGACGACATACTTGTATATTCAAAATCAGCAGAAGAGCATGAAATTCATTTGAGGAAAGTACTAGAGACATTGCGCGAGAACCAGCTGTATGCGAAGTTCTCCAAATGCGTGTTCTGGCTAGATCAGGTATCATTCCTTGGTCATGTCATCTCGAGCGCATGTATCTCAGTGGACCCTTCTAAGATAGAAGCTGTACGATCATGGCCTAGACCTAAGACTGTTACCGACATCCGGAGCTTTCTTGGTCTAGCCAGTTACTACCGGAGATTTGTAAGGGACTTCTCGAAAGTCGCTAAGCCCATGACTACATTGATGAAGAAAGATGCACCGTTTGTATGGACACACGAGTGCGAGTTATCATTTCAGCGCCCGTCCTTACTCTTCCAGAGGGCACAGAGGGATTTGAGGTATATTGTGATGCATCAGGCAAGGGAATAGGATGCGTGCTCATGCAGCATGGCAAGGTTGTTGCTTATGCCTCCCGCCAGCTGAAAAAGCATGAGGAGAATTACCCGACTCACGACTTAGAGTTAGGAGCCATTGTCTTCACCTTGAAGATATGGCGACACTATCTCTATGGGGTAAGCATCACCATCTACTCTGACCACAAGAGCTTACAGTATGTATTCACGTAGAAAGAACTGAATTTGAGACAAAGAATATGGATGGAATTTCTTTCAGATTACGACATCGACCTACAGTATAAGGAAGGGAAGGCAAACGTTGTAGCCGACGCCCTGAGCCGTCGAGCACACTCGCTCCATTCGCTACTCGCTTCTTCTAGCTTGGTTGACGAGGTGCGAGACGCTCAGTTGAGCGACCCTTACCTAACCGAAATCAGACAAAAGATCGAGAATGGTACGTTTGAAAAGAAAAAGTATGACTTCAAGCTACATGAAGATGGTTTGATTCGGTTGAATGGCAGGCTATGCGTCCCCCGAAGCAATACTGAGCTAAGGGATCACATCCTGCGAGAGTCACAATGTTCCACATTGTTAGTCCATCCGGGAGCCTCCAAGATGTACAAAGACATGAAGAGGTACTTCTAGTGGTCTGGAATGAAATCGGACGTGACGGAATTTGTGTTGAGATGCTTAACGTGCCAGAAAGTAAAATTCGAACATCGTAGACCGGGCGGAATGGTACAATCGATGCCAGTTCCGGAGTGGAAATTTCATGATATCTCCATGGATTTTGTTGTAGGACTCCCACCTGCTAGGGGAGGACTCAACATGATCTGGGTTGTAGTCGATCGCCTTACCAAGGTTGCCAGATTCATACCGATGAAGGACACCTGGAAGGTAGTGAAGCTAGCTGAGCTTTTCGACAAGGAGATTATCAGACACCACGGAGTCCCAAAGACCATAGTATCTGATCGCGACACCAGATTTCTTTCGAGATACTGGAGAGCTACAAGGGAAGCGCTGGGTACAGAATTGAAGCTGAGTACCGCCTTCCATCCTCAGACCGACGGTCAGACAGAAAGGACCATCCAGACACTGGAGGACATGCTTAGGGCATGTGCCTTAGACTTTCAGGGGAGTTGGTTAGATAAGCTTCATCTTATCGAGTTCTCGTATAATAATAGTTATCACGCCTCGATTAAGATGTCGCATTTCCAAGCTCTATACGGTAGACCTTGCCGTACACCCTTGTGTTGGGATGAGTCGAGCGAAGCGGTCATTATAGGACCGGAGTATCTTGAGCAAGTGCAAGCTGAAGTTCAGCAGATTTGAGCTAATATGAAGGCAGCCCAAGATAGACAGAAATCCTATGCGGATGTGAGACGACGTGACCTTGAGTTCGCCGTGGGCGACCAAGTGTTCTTGCGCATTTCACCAATGAAGGGAGTCTTCCGATTTGGCCAGAAGGGCAAGCTGAGCCCAAAGTTTGTAGGGCCGTATGCTATCACCGAAAGAGTTGGATCTGTAGCCTACAGGTTAGCATTACCTGAGGACTTGGGACGTGTCCATGATGTATTTCATGTGTCACAACTCAAGAAGTACATTGCTGATCTTTCTCATGTGTTAGAGCCCGAGAGACTGTCCATCGAACCAAACATGAGATATGTTGAAACCCCAGTGAGAATCCTTGATAGGAAGACCAGAGACACTCGCCATAAGTCTATACGAATGGTGAAGGTCCTATGGTCTAACCATGATGTCGAAGAAGCGACATGGGAGCTGGAAGATGCCATGAAGTCTAAGTACCCTCAGTTGTTCATAGACTAGATAGTCTAGCATTTAGTAATACGGGTACGGGTCGTACCCCTTTTAAGGGGGGTAGAGCCCTTTTGCTTTTGCATTGCTTCAGGGTAAGCATTGCTTAGTGTGTAGGTATTGTAATAGAATTTGTATGGCACATGTAGTGCAAGTGAATTTGGTATGTGTATGTATGTGTAATGTGTAGTGTATAAATGTACTTGTACGATGTGTGATGGATGTGTAATGTGTATTATGAATTGTAATGGTGTATTGTGTATTGTGGAATGGTATGAATTGAAAATGTGGATTGTGCATGCGAATTGTGTATGATGCTTGAAGTGTGTATGCTTGCTATGTGTGGAAAGGAAGTAATCACCTCATAGGTGTAGTAAGACACATTATGGCAATTGGTTTGCCTAATGAGTAGAATCACTTAAACTATTAACCTTGAGCAACTTTGAGGGCAAAGTTTCTTAAGGGGGGTAGATTGAAATACCCCGTAATTAAAAATAGTGATTAATTAGGCTAATAAGTAATTTAGAAGCTTAATTAAGTCTAAATAATCATAAGGGAACAAATCCCGAAGAAAACGGATCTTTAAAACGGTTTAAAAACATTACCGAACCTTAAAGCACGTTTTTCGAGGTAACCGGGAAAACATGTCTTTAAGCGGGTCAAATAGACTCGTAACAATTTTGGTCAACTAAATAATCATTAATAAATATTAGTGAAGCTTTAGAACCAGTAAAAATCAATAAAACGAGGAATTAGTAAAAACTGTCAAAAACGGGAAGTTGTAGGGTAGAAACACAAATAACCAAGACTTATGTGTCCAATATTGTAAAAAGGATTTTTAAAACCCTTATGGGTTATGTGTGTGTCCGATCCCACACCCCTCTCTCACACTCTATTAATTCCCCCTTACTCACAAAACAACAAAAGTAATAAAACTACTACTTTATCTACTTTATTACCCCACTCTCTCACACTCTCTCTCTTCTACTCATTTCTCCCCTCACGTAAGAGCACCCATCTCCCTCCTCTCTGATTTCCTCCTTCTCCAAACCGACATCCATGGTGAAATAAGAGAAACCACACAAAACCACTCTTCTCTCCTCTTGTTACTCCCTTTAACCTCTTCCAAAAATTATAAAAAGTATACCATTGGAATCCTCTCATCAAGAGCTACATTTCCATCCTTCCAAAATTCGAAAACAACAACTTTCGTTTTTATGGGTATGTCCCATTTGGAGCTTCAAGACCACTATTAGAACCACCTCATTCTCCTTGTTCTATTGAGGTAAAAATCTTCTTGAAACTCCATCTTCTTCTAGCCCTTGTGGGCAAAACGAAATTTAGAAACTAAGTCCTCGTTGTTCCTTGTACCCTAGCCGATTTTGGCTTGTTGAAGGAGTTGGAAATCTTATTCTTGAACCACTCCAAGCTTCATTTGCACCTTTGCAAGGTAATGAAACTTCTAAACCCTAGAAATTTACATTAAAACTTAATTAATGTTTAGGGTTAATGGTTAGTATTGAATGGTGTATTTATGAATGGGTTATAATGTTAGATTGTCGAGAAACCATAACCGGTAGAGAGAGAAGGAAGGAACAAGAGGAAGAAAGAAAACTAGAAGGAGAAACAAGGTAAGAATGCTCTCTTGTGTAGCTTGGTATATATATGTATGTGACAGATTTTTAGGAATGAAAATGTGTATTGTAAAATGGTAATGCATTAGTAGTGTAATTGAAATACCCCAAACTTAGATATGGTGTTTAAATGATAAACTAAGATATAAGGAGGCTAAGTAATGCCTTAGAAACATTAAGAAATATTTCTAATCAAAGAAAATATAAGGAAACACCAAAAGAGCAGTTTAAGCAAAAACGTGCTCTAAGCTTGGAGAGATATGGGAGAGTACCCAAATATTGTTCCAAGACCTTAGTAATATCCTAATGGTCATTTTAAATCAATTACCAAAGAAAACCAAGCTTGAAACAAGTAAAACACAAATGTGCTTTAAGGAGTCTTAAAGCACGTTTTTGAAAAATTGTCTTGAAATGAGTTTTGAATGGCTAAATGTCCATCATTACTCTTTAATTAATATGTGTACTATATAGTATCACATTTGGAGGTCTATATCAATGGGAAATCAAAAATTTCACAACAATGTGCCTTGTTTTTGATGAATAGTGAATTTATTTAGCTAGTTTATAACATAAGTCTATATAAGTGAGACATTTGGTCAACAAAGACTAAACTACCCTCATTACTAAAAGGGGGCCGGTTTCTTAAGGGGTGAGTCACCACCTTCATGACTCATTAAGTGATTAAGAAAGCAAATAAGTCTTTTAAAGCCTAAAGTACTATTCACCTTTTTACATAATATCTCACCTTTAGTGATTCTCTCTCCTCACTTCTTCATTGTTCCTTGTTCACACGGTTTTCTTGCTCTCTTTCTCTTCTCCATTAACGTGAAGCACCTCTCCATGCTAGCTCCATCTTCTCTTGCACACATCTTGCTCATTTTAGCTCCAAATCCAAAACAAAATACATATTCTTCTTAGTTAGCTCAAGCTCCTCCTTTCTATCTTTTCAAAACTTCAAGAGCTTCATTTTGGTGCCAAGTCAAACCACCATTAGAGGAGGAAATTCAAGTTTGGAGACTCCATTGGCATCTCCATTCTCTTAAGGTAAAGAAAGTGTAAGAAAATCTAGGTTTCCACCATTTTCTTCACTTAACCGAAAATATATACTCATGGGACTCCATGTTTATGCCTTGTTCTAGCTTGTTTCTACTCTTCAAAGGAGAGAGGAGGTCCTTCTTGCTTCACATCCAAGTTGTCTTGAGAAACCAAGGTAAAACAATCACATTAATACCTTAAAACATACTTTTAAACCTAGGGTTTGTTCCTTAGGGTTAATGTGTTATCTAGGACTCATTGGAGTCATTGGATATTGGTTAGAACATTGGCAAGGAGAATCACATTGGTGACCGAGATTGAACAAAGAAAACCTAAGGTGTAACACCCCATCCAACATTGACATACTTACAACAACTGCAGCGGAAGAACATCCTCATCACATTACTTAACTTGTTGGTGTTACACGCCGTTAGCCACCCACGTGGCTAACAAGGCTAATACATACACAATGTACCGGTCTGATGGGCTAAATTCCCGAGCAACTATACATCAGTATCCCTTTCCATTAACAATAACAACAACATACACCTTAACAACTATACCGAGTATTTATAAACTGATGCCGACAACAATTTCGGTCTTACTACACCTACTGTATACATACACTTAATTGTTTACCCATGTACAATGACTACCCGTCCTACTCTCGAACGGCTTCCAGCACTTCGTACCTGAAATAGGAAAAGAAGAGAAAGGGGTGGCCCCAAGGGGCTCAGCACCTTTGCTGGTATGGTAATCCCGCAGCCCACATGCTACCGGGCCACGCACAACTAATTGTCGTCTTAGCATGCAGTTGATTATATTTAAATCATGCATGTGACAATAAACACACAACACTTAACATTTCGCCTCAATAGGCTCAACAATCGGATAATACATCCTACTTAACAAGTCACCCATGGTTTTCATCATCCCTAGAGTGTTTCCTCCCCAACGGAGCTACTTCCTTAATAGACGACACATACCCTTAAATCGGGTTATCCTTAAACGCCTCTTATCACAAACTGGGAATCATATCCATGATCCACACACTCCACATTATACAACACACTCCACATTATACAACCTATATCACACACTACATACAACACTAACAACACTTGGTACGTTTCCACGTACACAATAATACCGCAATGAATACTGCATCACAACAAAACATAACACAACGGGAATGGTTCGCTTAGGAACCGACCCAAACATCACAAACACACTGGTGAGCCTAGAGAATGTTGCCAGTCTCATGATAAGCTCGATATACAATAACACCAACACTCATTACCGTCCTAATAGTTGGACGAGTAACTTAAGTTAAGGCGGTTCGGGTTTGGAGGCCCTAACACACCACACAAACACAGGTTCCCACTAAACCGATCATAAGTCAGAATAGGTAAGCTTTGGAGTAAGCTAATGGGAGATCATAACCCTGAGGGAAACAACCATAACAAAGAGAAGGGTAAGGCTAGGAAGGATACCCTCTCCCAAACAACGCGCGACCGGCCAAACCGGATTCCTCACTACTGTTAGTACATACTTACTTTAGACAATACTTAGAACTCCACTATGGAGCCTGTCACATAACAACTCATACAGTATTACAACTGGGTTAAACATACAAGGGAGATCCCTACATTCACGTACACATATCACACATTTAACACACGCATAGCCGTGGTTAGTACGTCCCATGGTACGGGTCGTTTACTCCGAATACCGAACTCTCATGTGATCCTAGACTCAGTTAACTAAGGTTAACACTTTCGAGGTTAGATGGTATCGGAGTTGAACACGCCACATATATGAATTACTGTAAACTCATTACATGTTTTATCTTACAACGTGGCAAACATACAGAAAACACATTGGCATACAAGCCGGTGTAATCCGGTAGGACGCAGGTTGCAAGAAAACCATACCTGTCACCGGAGTCCACTTTATCCTGTCCATTTATGTTCCTCGAGCTCCTCGAACAACTGTTAACATCACATGTGTTTTTATTAACATCGGGGTAGCATGTTTGTTTATAGCGTCTAATGCTTAACTTTCCCCGTTAACTTTGTTACATAACTTTACATTTTTAACTTGTTTTACTTTTACACTTTGATACAACTTTTCACCCACCTATTTGCCATTTAAACTCACCTAACATGTCCTCAACATTCTTATAACATCATTACCTACCAATCCCCATCAGTACACATCATTTCATAACCTTAAACAACATCTTTGGTCCGACCGACCCACCGACCGACCCACAGCTGGGTCGGTCCATTACAGACCCCCTTTACTTCCTTACAAACATGCCCGTCCGACCCACGTCCGACCCACCATTCTGGGTCGGTCCATGTGCGAACATTTTTCCACCTTTGAAACTTGACCGACCGACCCATGTCCGACCCACCCTTTTGGGTCGGACCATTACCGAACACATTCCTAACATTTTACAGAGGCTCGACCGACCCACAAACTGGGTCGGCCCCTGGGTCGGTCGCCTCCTAAACTTACCCAAACTTTGTCAAATCTTCACCAAACTTCTCCTAAGGCCTCTTAATGTGTTCTAACATCATTTGGCACTTCAAACACACCCTTAGGATATTCTTAAACACTCACAAAACTATTTTTCCTACTTCCTTAAACCTTTACTTATATCTCAACAAAATTCCTAACACTAGGAATGTTTTCTCCTTAAGATCTCTAGGTGGTATTTCACCTATAATGACCATTACACCTAGGTGTTTCCTCTACACCTTAACATTATCTCTCAAACTTCTTTTCTTACTATCTAAATCTCCTTTTTCACATCATACCTAAACATCACTTACTCCTTGAACACCAACATTACCTAAACCTTAAACAACTCCTCCAAGACTTTAATACATTCACAAAACACCCATTGAACTCCGAACTTCCAAGACACACCTAAATCCTTGCATCACTCTAAATCACCTTTACATGTTTTCTTCTCAAGTAATCATTCATTCACCTTTGCCCCTCCCTAGTTCACCAACACTCACATTAAACACTTAAAACTTCTTACAACATTTCCCAAATTTGGCCATAGCTTCTCTAGTATATACTTACATCCAACCACTTAGGTTTTTACCTTATTTCACTCAAAACACCTAAATCCATCAAACATCTTTATACACCAACTTCACACATTAAGCACTACATCACAATATAGTGCATAACTTAAATTGCTTGGCACTTAGGCCCTTAAATAACATGGCTCTTAGGCCCTTAAATTGCATAACCTTAAACACTGAATTTCCCACATAAATAACGCCTTTGACCTGCAAATACATACACCAATACATATTCCTTTAATAAACTCCTTGAGAGCATTCTACTACTAGCTCATTGCCATTGGCTCCTTAGTATTTTAGTAAGCAAATCAAGCTCATTTTCCTAAGGCATTTAAACTACATTGAGATAGTATATTTACCTCTTTTCCTCACAAATTTCTTTCTTGTTTCCTTACAACCGGTGGGGTACTTGATTCCTTGTCAAGTTCTATACATTGTACAAACAACATAATGAGTATTCAAGCTTTAAGCTTCATCTCATTGTAAACCCTAGTTACATATATTGTTTTAACACATTAAGGTAATTGTTTTACCTTGGAATTGGAAGAGAACTTGAATAAGTATCAAGAGAGGACTCCTCCTAGCCCTTGGAAGATTCAAATGAAGCTAAAACAAGCAAGATAAATACACCATTGTGAGGTGAATTTTCGGACAACATGAAAACATGGAGGAAACATGGATTTTCTTTGAGTTTCCTTACCTTGAAGCAAAGGAGAGCAAGAATATGTGAAAAGATGAGCTCAAGCTCCTTCAATGGTGAATCTTCATGGCACCAAAATTGAGTTCTTGGAGATTTGAAAAGAGGGTAGTGTAGAGCTTGACCTAACTAAGACAAATATGGTCTTGGAATTTGATTTGGCCAAGGGAACTAGAAGATACAAGTGGTCAAAGCTTGAAGATGATATATGTGCTGTAGCACAACCGAGAGAGAACAGAAGAGAAGAGAGAGAAGAAGAAGGGAACCGTGTGAAATGAAGGAGGAAGGGAGAATGAAGATAGAATTTGCTTTTAAGAGATATTTGTAACTTATAAAGCAAATAGTACTTTACTTAAAGTTTAACCTTACTTATTTGATTTCTTTTACATGTTGGTGACTCACACCATGAAAAACCGGCCCCCCTTTTAATAGAAGGGTGTTTTGGTCTTTGTTGACCAACTTAATCACTTATAACATTATATGTTACAAACTAGTTATAAAAATCACTATTCACCTATAACAAGGCACATAGAAGTGAAATTTTTGATTTCCCACTAATATGGCCACCCAAATGTGATACATATAGTACACATGTTAATTAAGAGTAATGATGGACATTTAGCCATTCAAAACTCATTTACAAGACAATTTTTCAAAAACGTGCTTTAAGACTCCTTAAAGCACATTTTGTGTTTTAACTTGTTTTCAAGCTTGGTTTTCTTTAGTAATGGATTTAATATGTTCATTACATATAAATAAGGTATAGGTATGACCATTAGGTCTTATACACATTCATCCCAAGCTTAGAGCACATTTTTGCTCATATTGACTTTAAGGTTTACCTTGTGTTTTGTTTGGTTTCATTGTCTACCAAAGTTTCCTAAGGACTTATTTAGCCTTATTAAATCATAATTGAATGTTATCAAGTCTTGGTAGGCTCTTTGGGTCCTAACCAAGTTCACTCATAGCTTAGAGCATGTTTTTGCTCAAACTGTGTCTTAATGCTTTATTGCATCTATTGTGGTTTAAATTGTTCACTGATGTTACTAAGGCACTTTTAGCCTTCACATACCATAATTTGATATTTAAACCACATATCGAGGTTTGGGGTATTTCAATCTACCCCCCTTAAAAGAACTTCGTCCTCGAGTTCACACTTTCCACACATCATTAGATTTGAACACGGAATCACTTGGAAATAAACTTCCTTAACCAAACACACTTTACACACAACCTCGGACTTGATGGTCCGGGCAACACATTCACCACACATAACATAACATATCCACATGATAACCTCGGACTCTATGGTCCGGGTATCTTAACAACACTTACACTACATAACAACCCTTTGACTCACTGGTCTTGGGTAACATAACCACATTTGACACATAGGTCCTGGTAACATAACAGTCTTTAGACACATAGGCCTTGATAGTATACACTTTAAGAAATCCAAGTCAAACAACATTCATTACACATACCACACACATGTCAGAGCATGTATAGCAATCAAAAAAATATCCTTGATATACACTGTGATCCCGCAGAACACGGTCGCGATGGACACCTTCCGTCCCCGTGCCTTTAGGAGATTAAAACAATCACATAAGTTTTAAAATTTCCTTGTGAGGTTAAGTAAGAGAACTTTAATTATGTAAAGTATCCATCAACGTTTTATAAAATACCAATTTAAAATCCTTTTGAAACACACACAACTCCAAGTCCAACTTAAGCTCTTTGCTTCTTTTATTAGCGTGGTTATCGTGACCACTTATAGGGAGTTTCAAGAGTCATCCAACCCTGATGTGATCAGCATCAGTGTTGAACTATCCTTCCACCCCAATTGTGTTCGGCTTCCCTTGATCACATGCAAATCAAGTTCCACCCCCCACTTCATTTTCAAGCATCAAGTAAGTCACTCATTTCCAATTTTCTATCTTTTGAATCATTCTAGTCATGATCACAACATCTCCAAAGGATAGAACTCCGTCTATCAGTTACCTCCATTCACCTTTAATCCTGTTGCCTAGGGAATCTCATTCTCACTAGGTTCTATGTCGGTATCATGCCCTCTCATGCATCACTATATAGTAGTATATATACACATATATTTTATCAAAATACAACACACCTGATTTTACATTTATACACTGTCGGGGCTTTGTTCCCCCGGGAGTTTATCTACTCCCCACACTTGTACAATCACACACAACTGTTAACAAACACACACACTTATCACAATGGTATTCGCATCTGATGTGCGCATTACCATTAACCCATGAATGAATGTGTATGTTTACGTAACACACACACCAATCATCAAAACAAACAATAATTTGCTATGCACAATATGAATCACATACACTACGTACACTTGTACGGTAATATACACTAGTGGTTTGCGCTCTACCCCCTTAAAAGGATTACGCCCACGTAATCAATCACTAAACATTGCTTAAATGCTCTGCCGTCGTGAGTGTTTTTAACTTCCACGCGGTCTATTACACAACGGATTCGGATTAGAGGATCTCAAACCTATTGGCGGTTTAGTCCGTAACCAAGAATTCGCATTGGAGTTATAACTCATAACCGGTTTCGGTCCTGGCCTGTGAGGCTTTTAGGCGTAATAATTAGCCATTCACTCATGTTCATTATTTACGTTGTACATTTGAATCACTGGTTCACTAGTTTTCTGCTGCGAACTTAATAACTGTAGAGCTTAATTACTCCCTTTTGTTATTTCTTACTGTATTGTACATCCCCAATTGTCACCTTCATCTTGGTAACAATGGTTTCTCAACCGACGCACGGTATCTTTACCCCTGAGCGGATTCGGTGAGTTTTCACACATTTTCATAACAATTTACTGTGTACCAACTATGTATTTCACAATGATTGACTTGTTCGCTTCCGACTTACTGTCGTTGAGATTGAGCTACTACCTAGTGTGTAGTGCTCTCTCAGCTATTTCCAATATTTGGGGTATATTCCAACCGATATTTGGCAGCTAGTGCTACCGTAGTCACTTACTGTTAATCATATTTCCACGTTTGGTTTTGTACAAGTACTCTTTTATTGGTGCGGCCTTGCATTTCCTATGCATCGGCCCATCAACATTATTCACAATTAACATGTTTCCAATTCCTAGCTATCCCACTCGATCATTACTGCGCAAGTGCAATACCAAAAAACACTCAGTCATACAGAGTGCAGAGGCGTAAACTCTTGACAGTAAATCCCTTATGTGATTCGCCATGGAATTCACACTGAGTCCCCTCATCACAGTACCTACCACTGGCTTATTGCCCAGTCTGTTTAACACCACTCATCTTGCATCTCCACTGAGTTTAACTCATAACTGATCTTACCTGTTACGTTATCGTTTAACACCATTTATACAACGGTCGCTTGTTGCGCACCGTACTTATTGTAAACAACACTAACTCACATCGTATTTACTGTCACATTAACTTCCACACATAAATTTACATTATTCACATTACGGTTCATCCCTCATTTGGATGACAACTGAATGCTCCCTGAGCATCGATCATTCGAGCATACGCCGGCATTTTCAGCTCGTGTTTCACCTCATTCACATACTACTACAGCTAATTTCTCTTTTCAAATAACAACATGTCAATCCTTAACATAGTTCTTGAACTTGATTCACATAACTACCGCTCCTGCGGGTGTCCAATGTCGAGAGGTATCCCCACTCTTAATGCAGTGGTTCGTTTACCACTCTATTCACTTATACAACCTAAACTTCTACCATCAATCGAATTTATATTATATATCCTGCTTTTGGATTATAAGCCTCATTTGCCTTGAGCTGGGCTCATTATAGGCTGTCCACACACATGTACTTCTCTGTACAACATTACATAGTTTGGATATTATATTGAGGTCTATGACAAGGTCGTTACATCACGTTTCCTTTCATGGGATGCCCCTTAGGATTGTCAGTCCGTCTCCTGACAACTTATGTCTAAACTGGGTGTTAGTTTCAACCCTTGTGCTTCTGTCATGCATTTCATTCAACAATTGTTGATGTGAACACCCTTCAAGGATTGCTCCTGGGTGTTGTTAAGTTATGCCTTACATTTGTTTCACACTTATTGGTACATTCCGTTAGCTACGCCTTTCGCGTTCTTTACTGGTTATTATCTTCTTCTGTGAAGATCAACATTTCTTGGTAGTGTAGGTACTCATTCTGGGAGTTTCATCCCGTTTGTTGCACATTAATGTGTCCACATTAGGCATCTGCTTTGCCATGTACAGGCTGGGTCACCATTCCAGCTATAATGTTTATCCCTAAGGATCCTTAAGACATATGTGGTGTCTTTACATAACAGTTCGTGCCCATCGCACTTCCTAACTCTTAAACATTTCCTTGAAAGGAGTTCACTAATCCTTTTAGTCTTGCTAACTTAACTGAATTCTTTAACTTCAACTATTCCTTGTAATCCTTAGCTCTCGTTTGATTTATACTGCTGACCGTAGACGGAGTCGACTACTCCCCGTGTTTCGGACTCTACTCGTATACATATATGGGGTATCATACTACATTGCTACTTACCCAACTAACCTATAAGTAGGTCTGTCAGGCCCACATGCTCCTATCGGAGTGCGGTCGTCCCACAACAAGTTGGTACACTTGTAGTGTCCGTCACACGCCTAGGTGAAGTATTCTGTTGTCAACTCCCTTATATTGTCCCGTGACAATATTCATTCCTTACTTCCCGAACTTAATCGAGGGAAAGTTTATCCATTGTTGTTTATCCTTGTCAACTGTCCTTGGTTTTACTGGTTTGGTTTAAAAGAAGGTTGGAAAGAAGTGTCGGTTTGAAAGAAAATCTGGTTTTGAAAAGAAAGGGTTTGAATAAATCTGGGTTGGAAGAAAAATTTTCATGGTTTTACAACATCTTCTTACCTTAACCAAGTCTAGCTTCTTGCTGACTGGTGTACTTACAATTACAGAGGTTAGGCTAACAGGCCCTTCCACTGTTATGACAATCACATTTAACTTTATTGTACTTTTCCAAGTACTTCGTAGTGGTTATAAATTTCCCGAACAGCCCTATTATAGCAGCACTTGTTATGGCAAGTGCGCCATGCTAACTGGCTATCAGTTTAACACATACCGGTTGTGGTATTGTTTTTACCCATATTGTCATCAGTGGCCTTGTTGGCCCTCACTGATCCTACTGTCTTCATATGACGGTCATCAACTAGGGTGTTTCCCATTCTGGGAGACCCCTTTATCTTAGTATTGTATTCTCTTTATAGCCCGTTCCACGCACTTGTCGTGGTTACTGAGACTTATCTCTTGTTTGGGTACTATGTTGTAGTTCCTTTGTCGGTTGGTGTACCGTTGGTGTTTTATTTATCAACTGTGGTTCCGTAGACACTTGTCTCGGGTGTTATTAATCCATTTCTTGTCTGTTGCACGGTTGGTGCGTTGCAAGTTGGTTATTCTCGACTGCTTAGCATGTCGACCCAGGTTGCCGGAAATTCTATTCCTCTATACACAAAATCCTTCATTCATTGCTATGAAACGCGGTTAACATTATTCAGATGGAGACCGTCTCCGGGATTCCCAGTTTTCGGGATCTACCGTATGACAGGTTCACCGTACCCTAAGGGTATTTAATAACAGCCAGATCGGGTATTCCCGAGTAAGAGAGGACTTCCATCTCCCTGGCGTTGTTTCCCCAAGTTATATACGGGATTGTGGAGGGTGGGATGGATATTGTAGGTTTCAGTAGTCACTGGTAGTTCCTAACTAGGTATCTCTCACGCTATCACTCAACCCTTAACCCAAAGTACTTAAATCCTAACTCGGTACTTCCTAAGCTCGGTAATTCAGTCATCAGAGCGATACTTCGCTCTGATACCACTTTTTGTAACACCCCATCCAACATTGACATACTTACAACAACTGCAGCGGAAGAACATCCTCATCACATTACTTAACTTGTTGGTGTTACAGCCGTAGCCACCCACGTGGCTAACAAGGCTAATACATACACAATGTACCGGTCTGATGGGCTAAATTCCCGAGCAACTATACATCAGTATCCCTTTCCATTAACAATAACAACAACATACACCTTAACAACTATACCGAGTATTTATAAACTGATGCCGACAACAATTTCGGTCTTACTACACCTACTGTATACATACACTTAATTGTTTACCCATGTACAATGACTACCCGTCCTACTCTCGAACGGCTTCCAGCACTTCGTACCTGAAATAGGAAAAGAAGAGAAAGGGGTGGCCCCAAGGGGCTAGCACCTTTGCTGGTATGGTAATCCCGCAGCCCACATGCTACCGGGCCACGCACAACTAATTGTCGTTTAGCATGCAGTTGATATATTTAAATCATGATGTGAAATAAAACACACAACACTTAAACATTTGCCTCAATAGGCTCAACAATCGGATAATACATCCTACTTAACAAGTCACCCATGGTTTCATCATCCCTAGAGTGTTTCTCCTCCAACGGAGCTACTTCCTTAATAGACGACACATACCTTAAATCGGGTATCCTTAAACGCCTCTTATCACAAACTGGGAATCATATCCATGATCCACACACTCCACCTTATACAACACACTCCACATTATACAACCTATATCACACACTACATACAACACTTAACAACACTTGGTACGTTTCCACGTAACAACATAATACCGCAATGAATACTGCATCACAAAAAAACACATAACACAACGGGAATGGTTCGCTTAGGAACCGACCCAAACATCAACAAACACACTGGTGAGCCTAGAGAATGTTGCCAGTCTCATGATTAAAGCTCGATATAAATAACACCAACACTCATTACCGTCCTAATAGTGGACGAGTAACTAAGTTAAGGCGGTTCAGGGTTTGGAGGCCCTAACACACACACAAACACAGGTTCCCACTAAACCGATCATAAGTGAATAGGTAAGCTTTGGAGTAAGCTAATGGAGATCATAACCGTGAGGGAAAACAACCATAACAAAGAGAAGTGGTAAGGCTAGGAAGGATACCCTCTCCCAAACAACGCGCGACCGGCCAAACCGGATTCCTCACTACTGTTAGTACATACTTACTTTAGACAATACTTAGAACTCCACTATGGAGCCTGTCACATAACAACTCATACAGTATTACAACTGGGTTAAACATACAAGGGAGATCCCTACATTCACGTACACATATCACACATTTAACACACGCATAGCCGTGGTTAGTACGTCCCATGGTACGGGTCGTTTACTCCGAATACCGAACTCTCATGTGATCCTAGACTCAGTTAACTAAGGTTAACACTTTCGAGGTTAGATGGTATCGGAGTTGAACACGCCACATATATGAATTACTGTAAACTCATTACATGTTTTATCTTACAACGTGGCAAACATACAGAAAACACATTGGCATATACAAGCCGGTGTAATCCGGTAGGACGCAGGTTGCAAGAAAAACCATACCTGTCACCGGAGTCCACTTTATCCTGTCCATTTATGTTCCTCGAGCAATCCTCGAACAACTGTTAACATCACATGTTTTTTAACATCGGGGTAGCATGTTTGTTTATTTAGCGTCTAATGCTTAACTTTCCCCGTTAACTTTGTTACATAACTTTACATTTTTAACTTGTTTTACTTTACACTTTGATACAACTTTTCACCCACCTATTTGCCATTTAAACTCACCTAACATGTCCTCAACATTCTTATAACATCATACCTACCAATCCCCATCAGTACACATCATTTCATAACCTTAAACAACATCTTTGGTCCGACCGACCCACCGACCGACCCACAGCTGGGTCGGTCCATTACAGACCCCTTTACTTCCTTACAAACATGCCCGTCCGACCCACGTCCGACCCACCATTCTGGGTCGGTCCATGTGCGAACATTTTTCCACCTTTGAAACTTGACCGACCGACCCATGTCCGACCCACCCTTTTGGGTCGGACCATTACCGAACACATTCCTAACATTTTACAGAGGCTCGACCGACCCACAACTGGGTCGGCCCCTGGGTCGGTCGCCTCCTAAACTTACCCAAACTTTGTCAAATCTTCACCAAACTTCTCCTAAGGCCTCTTAATGTGTTCTAACATCATTTGGCACTTCAAACACACCCTTAGGATATTCTTAAACACTCACAAAACTATTTTTCCTACTTCCTTAAACCTTTACTTATATCTCAACAAAATTCCTAACACTAGGAATGTTTTCTCCTTAGATCTCTAGGTGGTATTTCACCTATAATGACCATTACACCTAGGTGTTTCCTCTACACCTTAACATTATCTCTCAAACTTCTTTTCTTACTATCTAAATCTCCTTTTTCACATCATACCTAAACATCACTTACTCCTTGAACACCAACATTACCTAAACCTTAAACAACTCCTCCAAGACTTTAATACATTCACAAAACACCCATTGAACTCCTAGAACTTCCAAGACAACACCTAAATCCTTGCATCACTCTAAATCACCTTTACACATGTTTTCTTCTCAAGTAATCATTCATTCACCTTTGCCCCTCCCTAGTTCACCAACACTCACATTAAACACTTAAAACTTCTTACACATTTCCCAAATTTGGCCATAGCTTCTCTAGTATATACTTACATCCAACCACTTAGGTTTTTACCTTATTTCACTCAAAACACCTAAAATCCATCAAACACATCTTTATACACCAACTTCACACATTAAGCACTACATCACAATATAGTGCATAACTTAAATTGCTTGGCACTTAGGCCCTTAAATAACATGGCTCTTAGGCCCTTAAATTGCATAACCTTAAACACTGAATTTCCCACATAAATAACGCCTTTGACCTGCAAATACATACACCAATACATATTCCTTTAATAAACTCCTTGAGAGCATTCTACTAGCTCATTTGCCATTGGCTCCTTAGGTATTTTAGTAAGCAAATCAAGCTCATTTTCCTAAGGCATTTAAACTACATTGAGATAGTATATTTACCTCTTTTCCTCACAAATTTCTTTCTTGTTTCCTTACAAACCGGTGGGGTACTTGATTCCTTGTCAAGTTCTATACATTGTACAAACAACATAATGAGTATTCAAGCTTTAAGCTTCATCTCATTGTAAACCCTAGTTACATATATTGTTTTAACACATTAAGGTAATTGTTTTACCTTGGAATTGGAAGAGAACTTGAATAAGTATCAAGAGAGGACTCCTCCTAGCCCTTGGAAGATTCAAATGAAGCTAAAACAAGCAAGATAAATACACCATTGTGAGGTGAATTTTCGGACAACATGAAAACATGGAGGAAACATGGATTTTCTTTGAGTTTCCTTACCTTGAAGCAAAGGAGAGCAAGAATATGTGAAAAGATGAGCTCAAGCTCCTTCAATGGTGAATCTTCATGGCACCAAAATTGAGTTCTTGGAGATTTGAAAAGAGGGTAGTGTAGAGCTTGACCTAACTAAGACAAATATGGTCTTGGAATTTGATTTGGCCAAGGGAACTAGAAGATACAAGTGGTCAAAGCTTGAAGATGATATATGTGCTGTAGCACAACCGAGAGAGAACAGAAGAGAAGAGAAGAGAAGAAGAAGGGAACCGTGTGAAATGAAGGAGGAAGGGAGAATGAAGATAGAATTTGCTTTTAAGAGATATTTGTAACTTATAAAGCAAATAGTACTTTACTTAAAGTTTAACCTTACTTATTTGATTTCTTTTACATGTTGGTGACTCACACCATGAAAAACCGGCCCCCCTTTTAATAGAAGGGTGTTTTGGTCTTTGTTGACCAACTTAATCACTTATAACATTATATGTTACAAACTAGTTATAAAAATCACTATTCACCTATAACAAGGCACATAGAAGTGAAATTTTTGATTTCCCACTAATATGGCCACCCAAATGTGATACTATATAGTACACATGTTAATTAAAGAGTAATGATGGACATTTAGCCATTCAAAACTCATTTACAAGACAATTTTTCAAAAACGTGCTTTAAGACTCCTTAAAGCACATTTTGTGTTTTAACTTGTTTTCAAGCTTGGTTTTCTTTAGTAATGGATTTAATATGTTCATTAACATATAAATAAGGTATAGGTATGACCATTAGGTCTTATACACATTCATCCCAAGCTTAGAGCACATTTTTGCTCATATTGACTTTAAGGTATTACCTTGTGTTTTGTTTGGTTTCATTGTCTACCAAAGTTTCCTAAGGACTTATTTAGCCTTATTAAATCATAATTGAATGTTATCAAGTCTTGGTAGGCTCTTTGGGTCCTAACCAAGTTCATCATAGCTTAGAGCATGTTTTTGCTCAAACTGTGTCTTAATGCTTTATTGCATCTATTGTGGTTTAAATTGTTCACTGATGTTACTAAGGCACTTTTTAGCCTTCACATACCATAATTTGATATTTAAACCACATATCGAGGTTTGGGGTATTTCATAAGGAGAAAAGCTTTTAAGCTTGTGAGAAAACAAGGTAAATTACTTACCTTAAGGTGTTTTGTTGTTTAAGGGAATGAGGTGTGAGTATATGATGAGTTTAGTGTAGAGTTTATATTGGGAAGGTGCTATAAAACCTAGGAGAAACAATGTCTATCCTTGTGAACTTGTGACTAAGGAGCAAATGAGAAAAGAGATAGTTTAAGAATATAAAGGTGAAGTACAAGAAGCATTTTATTTCAATGGGAGCCTTGTTGAGTGTATTCGCAGGTTGAAGGCATATATATGTGGAAATTCAGTGGTTAAGATTATTGTCATTTAAGGGCCTAAGTGCCAAGCATTTTAAGTTTAAGCACTATATGATGATGTGGTGTGGTTTTGGTGCAAATTGGGTGTTAAGCTATTGTGATGAGAATTTGTGTGGTATTGGTTGATTGGTGGAGAAAACCCATGTGTTAGGAGGTACTATATACTAGAGAACCTATGGCAAAATTTAAAGGAGAGTTTAAGTGTTTAAGATATCCTAAGGGAATTTAATGACTAAGGAAGTACTAGGAATGTTCTATAGGTTGTCTTGATGAAAAAGGGTGAAGTTAAGGTATTTTAATGACTTATGATGACTTAGGTATCACCATGGAAGGTTTAGGAATCAAGAGAATGTATTGGAGTATTTAGGACTTAGGCAAATGTTGGTGCACATCTAGGAAGGAAATAATGTAATGGTGATGGAAGTTTAATCTTGTTAAGGAACCTTAAGTGAATGTTTAAAAGAGTTTAGATAGTGAGAGATGCTTGGGAGATGATGTTATAGTGGTGAAGGGAACATTTGGCATAGTGGTTACATTAGGTATGAACCACCACAAAGAAACCTAGAGGAAAAACATTACAAGTGTTAGCATTATTACAAGGAAAAATGCATAATGACTAAGATGGATTTTGGTGGATGATTTAAGGTATTTTAAGGAGGGCTTAAGGTGTATTTGAGGTGCCCAAATGAGGCTATAACATATGAGGGTATATGAGGAGAAGTTTGGAGTTGAAAAAGAAATTAGAAACAAGTTTTTGGAGCCGACCGGCCTTAGGACCGGACTTGCAAGGTCGGTCGGGCTCTGTTACACTATCGGAAAATGTTTCTGGAATCGACCGGACTTGGGGGACCGGACTTACAAGTCCGGTCGGGCTTCTGTTTTGTGAGGGAATTAGTTTCTGGAATAGACCGGACATGGGACCGGACTTGTCAAGTCCGGTCGGCATGAATTTAGTACGGATTATAAGTCTCTGGAATCGACCGGACATAGGACCGGACATGTAAGTCCGGTCGGAGTGAATTTTTCTAACGGTAAAAGGTACTGGAATGGACCGGACTTGGCAAGTCCGGTCGGTAAGTCCGGTCGAGCCTAAAAATAAAAAAAAAAAAAAGAAATTTCAATTTCTAAAAATGGTAATGGGTAATGAGGTATGCCCTTGGTAGGGTAGTAATGATTGGGACCCTAAGAACTTAAGGAATTAAGTTAAGATCAAGTATAAGTTTTAATGTTCAAGTTAAGTTTGTAAGCTAAGTGATAAGTACTTGAGAGGTTATTGAATGGAAGTACCTAGGAACTAAGTGAGTTAAGTAAGGTGCAAACAACTAATAACCTAAAAATGAATGAATGTTTTAGGTTTGTGAGTTGGGACCCCGAAGAAGATTAGTCAAACAACGATCGACGGTGAACGGTACAATCCTTTTCGTGACCTGCTTGCTAACGAGGTGTCCCTCGGCTTGTGTGCTATCTGTTTACTTGCTATGACTAAAACAAGATAAAGTATGCAACCGGTTATATTGTTCTCGTTGTGTTGTGTTACATTTACACTAACCCGCGAGGCTTGAGATTGTTACTAACCAAGTTTAGTACTTACTGAGTTAAGAATAAGAGTTAAGTTGATGGTTGTTGGTTAATGCCCGATAAGGCTTAGCTAGCACATGGTGTTTAAGATGTCTACTAACTGGAACCTGAGTGAGGAAACCCGGGACCGATCTCCGGTCATGCATGCTAAGTGGAAAGGGGGACGGTATCTGAATCAGATCCGCCCTCCGCTTAAGGACTTGTCTTCGGACTTGTAGCCTAGGGCGGTTGCCGGCTCAGCTACGCTGGACTCCCGTCCAGAGTAGGTGGCATTAAGATGGTGCGGTGGGATCACCTAAATCCCAGGTTCGAATTAAGCTACAACCAATCCCTTCCAGGAAAGGTTTGTATGCTGAGATTAAGATTAAGATTGAGATTGAGATTAAGATTAAGGTAAGGTAAGGAACTGAGATTAAGGAAATGAGGACTAAGGAGGGGGTTACTAACCCACTTGTTAAGGGAACGCTTGAGTCGTTCATTGCTTGTGAACTATATACGTTCATCTGTGGTTATTGTTATTGCACTTCATATAATGTTTGTGTATGTAATCGATTTCCATGCTATCGACAATTAGTCGTCGTAGCCCCGTTAGCTTGGGGGCCATGAGAGGGTGTACCAGCATTCGTGCTGACCCCCTCGGGGGCTATTTTTACACTTGCAGGTAAGAGGCCGATGAGGACGCACTACGAGAGTAGGAGCGGTTAGATTTAGGTTGGGACATTTATTTTGAGTTCGGGTTGCGCCTGTGCACCCGACTGTCTATATTAAACTGATGTAAGCTTGGGATTATGTTTGAGATACTAGTACTCGGTTGGTCGTGGTATTATGAATGTCGACGTGTAAGTTGGATAATTGTTTTTGGATAAGTATTGTGAGTATTTAAACCGGTATATTCTAACGATCAGACCGTGGCAAGGTCCAGGTGTTGTTTATTTCCGCTGCGACGTTTTCGATTAAGTGTTCAGATTGCGATAACCACGATAGGCTTTGGATGGGGTGTTACAGTAATGTATAAGAGAAAGTAAGTGTTTTAAACCCTTGAAAACAATTTAAAACTGTTACAAGACAGATTTGGAATGAGATGTTGAGTGCAGGAATTTTTATGAGTGTTTTAGTATTGGTATTGTATATGGGAGCTTGTATATGGTTATTGTTTGTAAACAGGTGAGAATGAATGAAAAAGTGGTTAAAACAATGTGGTGAGAGTATAAAATTATAGGGGAGGTTATGGCAAAATTTACCTAGGAATGGGACACTTAAGAGATTAGAAACTAGGTGAATGGCATGGGTTGTAACAGATTTTAATAGAGAAAGATAGAGGGTATATTTGGAGAGATAGTTAATGTAGTTGTAATGTATTAGAGGTGTTAGAAATGACATTAGAAGAGGGGAGTTATAGAAGGGGAGTGTAAATGTCAAAATCTGTAGCATAATATGGTAAGGGGAGAAAAACTGTGTAAGTGTTGAGTAGAAACTTAGAGAATTGAGTATATAAGTTAGTATAGAATTGTGTAATGCATTAGGGAATGAATTAGCATGATTAGGATGTTTAAATTGTACCAAAACATGTTAGGATGTATGTAGGAAGATTGGGGAAGCAATGGGTGAAATTGGGAAAGAAAAACAAAATCTGTAGCAATGTTCTGACTTCGTCCGACCCAGACGGTGAGTCGGACGTGGGTCGGACATGGCTTAAACAACGAACCATGAACCTTCTGGAATGGTCCGACCCAGGGCCGTGAGTCGGACATGGGTCGAACATGCAAATTTTTACAGTGTCGAAGTTTCTGACTTCGTTCGACCCAGACGGTGAGTCGGACGTGGGTCGGACGGAGCTTGGACACAGGACCGAAACAATCTGTAATGGTCCGACCCAGAGGTGTAAGGGTCAGACGTAATAGTGCTGGGTCGGACAGGGTGAATTTCAGAGGACGAAAATTTACGGGAATGGTCCGACCCAGGGCTTGGGTCGGACGCTGGGTCGGACGGCCCATAACTTACAAAAAAAAAACTGTAAGCTTATAACAAGTATATATATATGTATATATGTATACCCACCTATACATATGTACATATATATATGTAAGTAAACCATTGTTAAGTAGTTAAAAGTAAGTAAATAAAATGTAAGTATGGGAGTGTAAAGACTTAGTAAATATGAGTTAGGGATGTAAAAGTAGTTGAGTTAAGTTAATGATAGTTAGATTAATCATTCAATTGTATGTATATCATAGGATTTGATTTGTGACACCGGAAGGACGTTCGGAAACACGTACGACGGTGAACGGTATGAATTCCTCATGCCCCGTATGCTATCTTGGTTACATTGATTTGTGTGTTGTGTGCTAATTGATCACCAAATAAGATAAATGCACGAATCGGAGTTAGTATGCTTACTTGTGATTATGTAGTGTTGTATACTGTAGTATATTCTCTTAAATCTTAGTTTGTATAATTCATGAAATGTATGAATGAAATGAATGTGTGAATGTGTGAATTATTGTACTGTGACCGAATGTGTTGATTATTGGACTTCTAACTAATTCCTAACAAGCTAACCAATCTAACTTAAATTGGTAATTAAATTGGAATGAGTAGAAGTCTATATAGTTTCGGCCACGCGTGAGGATGAGGAGACACAAAGGTTGGATCCGATTCCTGACTCTTAAACTGGTCCGTGGCCCAAATCCCTTAAGTGGGTAGCATCCCGGATTGGTGAGTCAAGTAAATCCCGGAGGTGGGACAGAGTAGTCCCCAGGGCCGGAGGTCCCGACAACTTAACTTGAGTATAAGTAAGTAAGGAAGAACGAGCAAGTAAGGTAAATGAAAGTAAGTAGGTGTAAGTAAAAGTAAGTAAGGAGTAAAAGAGTAAAAGCATTCCGATTAACCCGGATGCGTAATTTGGCTAACATTGTGAAGGTAAGTATCGTATGCATGTTGTATTGATGCCTTGGATTATGTAATGTATTGATAATGCATGTATGATGTATGTAAAGCATGTATGTATGCAATTAATGAACCGCATGTTTAGTGGACGTCAAATAGTCGGCGTGCCCTAGCTAGCACGCGGTATATGCGGAGTTCATGCGTAGCTTTTTGCTGAGCCCCTTAGGGCAATGTTTTTTTAATATGAATGCAGGTACCCGAGAAGGATGAGGATGATGAAGACTTAGTTTTATTTCTTGTCTTCTTTTGGTTTGTAAACAATGAATTACGAATGGTGTACTGAGTAGTACACGGCTGTAGTTTTGTGTAGCCGGTGTACCATGGGGTACACCTTTTTGGACATAGAAGGGATGGAGCATTGGTATGGATGAGTAGAGGGTAGAACTCTTTCTTTTGGCAAACTTGGAAGGTTGTAATGAATATACTCTAAATACTCGGTGATCCCGGATTGTAAGCATGTCGTAATTCGGTAATGTAGGAATGTTATCCTTTGTATTCGGTATGCAATTTAGTAGCTCGGTACACTATGATCATCAGACCGTGGCTGTAAGTAAGGTAAGCCTAGCTAGCCGTATGGGTGGTTAGCGGCGTTGTATCACCCGCCGTAGTAAGTAGTAATATTTCCACTGTGAACTGGTAGGATTAACAGGACGATTAGACGGTATTAGTAGATTAACGGTTGGGGTGTTACACATTCGGCCACCATCAAGGGGCGCTACAACAATTACATAACAAATTAAACTAAATCATAATTGCAGAAGAAGTTTACAATGTTATACCAAAGTATTACAATGCAAATATCCTCAGACATCAACTACTAATGTGATGAATTAAAACGGTTATTATTGGGGATAGAGTTAAATGCCCATGTGTGAAATGTGAAAAATAACATTTTTGGATCATGATGAGTGTGCGACGACATTTATACTACAATGGATTTTGTAGAAACCCAATAAGTGTTCCCAATGAGAGAATCCATGGTCAGCCATCCCATACTTCATGATGTTAATGAGCCCTCATGACTTGCTGAGACTGTGTGAAAATCCATATGCTAGTATGGTTAGGGATGCTTTCTATCCGAATATGGCCATAAACTCTAGTCCAACAAAATGAGAATGCAAGTGGAACTAAAGTCATGTTCAATTGCATCTAGCTTTTCTCATTATTGAATGATGCTGATGAACCATTATGGAGTGGTTGCAAGAAAATGACGATATTGCCCGTTAGCCAATTGTTAAATTGCAAATCTGAATTCAATATTAGTGAGTCTGTTTAAACCTCCTCATGGGTATCATAAAGAGTATGCTACCCGAAGATAATAAACTGCCATAAATTTTATCAGATGAAGAAGAAGATGAGAGCATTTGGGCTACATTATGTGGTCTTCAAGATATAAGCCTAGGACTTCAGGGGCTAGGAGGACAACTCAGACTCCTTATAAAGTTCTACGCTACTTCCCACTTACACCTAGACTTAAAAGGCTTTCACTTTAAAAAAATTGCAGAAAATATGGTTTGGCATGCACACAGTCAGTCTCCTCCTGAAGTGTTATTACATCCTGCGGATGGAGAAGCATGGAAGCACTTCAATAATTTTCATGAATCCTTTGCTGCTGAAATAAGGAATGTAAGGTTGGGATTGTGTACAGATGGTTTTAGTCCTTTTAAGCAAGGTGTTAGACCATACTCTTGTTGGCAAGTAATGATTGTCATATATAACTTGCCTCCATAGATGTGCATGAAACAACCATATTTTCTTCTCAATATGGTCATTCCTCCCGGTCCCAATAGTCCATCTCAGAACATTGATATTTTTTGAGGACGTTGATTTATGAGCTGAAAGATCTATGGAGTGTTGGTATTTCAACTTATGATGCTCACAAAAATGAACACTTCCGACTAAGGGCGGCACTAATGTGGACGGTAAGTGATTTTCCTGCATATAGTATGTTATCTGGATGGAGCACTCATGGGAGGTTATCTTGTCCTTATTGCATGGGAAAATCATATTCTTTTATTTTGAAACATGGGAGGAAACCATGCTAATGCTAACAAAGATTTTAGTAGGCAATTTATGAACAAATAACTCTATAATCCTAAGAAACTAATACACAATTATGTATGAAAGATTGAACTAAAACACAAGAAAAGTAGACAACTACCGGACATCCTGCCGGGTGGTCACATCCGGCATTAGAACTTCCTTCGATTAGGCCGGACATGCTCACACGGCAGTGTGCACGGCATAACACGGAAAGTCGATGTGACATGCTAAAAATTAAGAATATTCCGCGTATATTTTACCTTGCACTCTGCACGGCACACGATAAAAAATAATAGGAACCTACTCAATCTAATACGGGTAGCAAAGCAAAACCCGGTCAAAGTAGCAGGAAGCATATTAAGACGAAGAATGTCGAACCCTAGGGACTTGTATAGAAAATTAGTCCTAGCCTTGGTAATTACTAAGTAAAGAGGGGGAAATGTAACGCCCCTATTAACCATAAATACAGCGGAAATAAAACTCTAAGGCGATTACAGACCATCGGGCTCCAAACACCCGGCACCAAACCTCACCAATTACAACTTACAATCTACAAAAGCTACGGTCTGAACTTGAGAAAACTTAACACAAACATAATAGAAATTAAACACATTAACTCTCCACAAAACCTAGTCCCATCCCAAACGCTCATTCTCTTCGTGGCCACCTGTAAATCAATTCGTACCTGCAAGATGAAACCAAGCAGCCCACCCCGAAAGGGGCGGGTCAGTTCCCTGGAATGGAACTGGTACAATTCTCCAAAAACAAACTTATAAAACATAACTCTTCAAAATAAACAGTAACTTGAAATTAAACTCTTGAAAGTAAAGCAGGGAAACAAGGCACTTTAAAATCACCAAGCCAAAGATAACAAGTTAAGGATAAAGATAAATGATAGAAAAGGTAAAGTTAGTGAAACACAATCACATCATGTGTTAGTGAACATCCATTTCCTTAGTTAAACCTAATTCCCATTAGGAGTAGAAAAACTCAGATAGTCACAAAGGACTAGGAATGATAAAACAGATCCAAGAACCAAGAACTCAAGAGTGGAATAGTTTCAACTGGGAGAGATGGCCCCCACCGCCAATCACGTCCTTTTAGGACAGGGGATATACAGCCCCTCACTGTTTATCACGTCCACTAAGGACAGGGGATATACAGCCCCTCACTGTCTACCACGTCCACTAAGGACAGGGGATATACAGCCCCTCACTGTCTATCACGTCCCTTTCTGGGACAGGGGATATACAGCCCCTCACTGTTACCATTGAAGACGCGCGCACGTCGAAAGAAAGATTTCCAAGATCGACCTTTTCCAAAAATCCCGCTAGATCACCAACTACCCAGAGCAATACCAAAACAATCAGTCCTACAGAGTGCAGAAGCGTAAACCCTAAGCAGCCAATGTCTAACGGGCAACCAAGTAGAAGAAACCAATACCCAAGTGAGTTCCACATCCAAGGCTCAGTTAGTCACACAAGCTGAGTCAGTCACACAACCATTTCCTTTTTTAAAAGTTCCTCTTAAAGCCAGTTAGCGTTTTCCAAAACATTCCACAAGTCAGTCAGCAAAAATAACGTAGTACGAGAAATCGTACAAAACATTCCATAGAGTCCAAAACACAACAAGCTGAGTACGAGAAATCGTACCTGGGTAACGCTGTAGTAGTTCTAGTCAACTTGCACAAACATTCAACAGTACTCTGAAGAATATTAAAGGTAGTCTATCATCAATCACTTGTAGCCTAAGTTAAGCTTAAATAAACTCCTTACTCTTATTCCAAAGTCTCAATTGTCTTTTAAGTCCTCACTCATGTGTTATGTATAATCTTTGAGTTATTTGAGAACGTTGTATAGCCCAAGGTTGTAGGATCAAGGAATGTATTTTATTAACACCTGCTAACTGTCCACTCCTATCCACTTAATTCATACTTAACCACAATCCTCACATTCAAGACTTTTGAGACCTTTATAACATAAATGTGTTTATATTATATAATTAAATCTAAGAATTTAATAATAATCTTAAGCTCAATACCTTTATTCTTAATTTAGAATAAACATTGTATTATGACCTATGATGGACTCATCTCAGAATACTATAATATTATCTCACAATGTAAAGATTATGTATTTAAACAATATCTACTAGACAACCCATTATGATTAAGTCTTTCCCTTAACTTAATTAAGATCTACATCTTGTACATTGGAAACATAATGTTGTGGATACATTTTATTATAACTTAATTGAGCCACTAAACTCAATTACCATATCCTTAGTTCAGAATGACTTCCTACTATAACCGTCTAATAATCTTGTCATAAGATGTTGAATTACCTCTCATATTGAAACAACTATATTATAGTTAACTTAGACTTATCGAACTTTTACATTTAGTATTCACAAGGTACATTATTTGCTTAATTATTACCTATATAATAAGGTGTTTAAATATAACCTTTTATGTATCCTTACTTACCTTTAATCTCCTAAATGTTTTATCTTTACACACATACACTCTATAGACTATGTATAATCCTCTTGTACTAAACTTCAATAAACTTAAGCCTTAAATACGTTTTAAATTGTTTTACTAAACCTAAGGTTTCAAAAGAATAACTTAATAAATTACTTTCCTTTATTGTATTTAGGATGGACAATATATCTACATAGAGTAGAATCTATCAAAGAATTAAATTCTGGTTCGTAAGCGAAATTGTTAATTATATGAAAATTCTCATATTTTATATTCAAATAACCTATCATTATTTTCCATTACCGTAAAGTATATCAATATAATATCTTATGTAACTTAGTTTTATCTAATAAAAGGTTCAAAGGTTTTAAGTATCAAATTCCTATTTATAAACCTTCTATAAATTCTAACTACTAAATACCTCACTTAATTGTGAACTCACATCCTAAGTATTGGTAATAAATGTATTTTATATGGCTTATCTAATTCTAAGAACCTTAAGGATAATTATTTAGATAAATTGCCAAATCATCGTTTAATATAGATTATATCATAATCCTTTTAATGATTCTATCTTAAAACATTAAGTTATATTTCAATACCACCTCATATAATATTCTTCTATTAGTATTATGTAGAGGTTTAGTTTAACTTATTAATTCCTTCGTATTATATTTCCTATAAGTTATCTAATTTTATTTATGTTAAATGTGTATATATTTATATACTAGGATTTGTTCAAAACATTATTTATGTAGTTTATTGTATTTAATTATGTTTAATAATTTTTAGGCACAACTACAACCGACTTATGGTTTATAAAATAATGTGTTTCCTTTATTTATTTAATATATATAAGTGTACCCGTACTAGAAATCAACTAAGACATTCCCTATGTAACTTATCATATTTAAACTATCTTATTAATACAACCTTAAACTGTATTCCAAGTATGTTTCGTTAAGTATTTCTTTTACCATAACACAGGATACTAGCTCTTATAACATTTAGTTATTATAAGTGTTAATTTAATTAGTTCCTTGTTTTACTCTAAGTTACTACTTAATTCCCTTTTTATAAACGCGCAAAAATATATATATTTTTCCTTAGTTTAATTAAAATATTAACTCCCATATAATTAGTAAATAAAATGTAGGATAATTAAGTTCCTTAATTTATATAAGTTTCTACTTAAGTATATATATACATATATGTAAATAATTTCACTTCTCTTAAAAGCTAATACAAAAACATTTATAAACTTACTGTTATAAAATGTTAATTTAGTTCCCTTTATTTTCCCCAGCTTAAAAGTTAATTAACAAACCATACATTAATTTTTGGTTACATTAAAAACCTTATATTATAGGTTATTCTTATGAAAAACTCATAAACACAATTTTTAAAACCTTCTACCATTGCCCAAAAATTCCCAAATTTAATATACAGTAACTATAACATTTTAGACATATTATAAAATTTTTATTTCATAAAAATACCTTTTTAATTTGGCCAAATAATTCCAGAAAACCCGTAAATTGCAAAAATCATAACTTACGTTTAAAAACTCCAAAACCATATTAATTTACATCAAAATAAACTAGATTAAATAAGGAATCTATGGTTAAAATTTCAAGTCAAAATACATTCGCGAAGATATTTAAATTAACCCAACAAGTTAGGACTATTTACTGGAATTTATTAAAACCCTTATAAACTAATTCTGGAATGTTTTAATCTCGGCCGTCCAATCTCTTAAAACGAGATCGGACGGCCCCTGTACATCGAGTTCATCAGCGAAAGTAATATGCAGATCGAGTACTAAATCACGTTTATCTCCTACTCTACAGAACGAAATCGAGTGATTCTTGTTTCTATGGATTCGTAATCAAATTTCGGTTCTATTGGTACCGGTTTCCCCAATTATAATGCAGTGTACATTAAGATTCGAAATCGATTCGAGAGTTAGGGTTTATTTCGGTACCGAATTAAAATCGAATGCAATTCATGCAAATTATCCTAACCTAACACGAAATTGGCTAAATTAAAACATGGGTTAGGCCAGAAATACAACTACGAACAGCAACAACGGAGAAATTTGATCGGAGACTCACCGGATTGTGCGAATTGGGTGAATTCCAATTCGGAAACTGGGAAAAAAAACTCGAACTTTATACAGTTCGTGGTGCCAACTTTGCGGATCTATAACTAGCAGTACAAAACGAGTTAGATTATGAGTAAGGGCTCATTGGAAAGAAGAATTGTAGATCTACGTATTGGTAGCAAGATCTAAACCTAACTCGCACCATACAGAAAGATATTGAAGTCACAAAACACGAGTTTACCTCTCTGTTTCGGTGTTATTTTATGTGCTGTTGAAACCGAAACTTTAGACCTCTATATCTCCCAACTGGTTACGAATCAGACTTGGGCATAAACACGGAAATTGTAGAGGGATTAGAGATCTTTACAACGAGCTAAAGAAATCGAATTTTGGTTGATTAACGAAGAAGTTATGATCGACGCAAGTTACCTGAAATCGAAGAGGAATCTGGAATTCTGGAAACAGTTTCGCAAGGTGGCTACTTTGGCTCAATTTTCCGGTTGACTCAGAAGGAGTTAGGGTTTGTATGAGTAATGGTTGGAAAGAGGAATTGTAGGAGAAGAGAGTGGAGAAGATGGCATGGAAAAATATTGAGAGATGTAAAAGTTATAGCCGTCTAAAGTTAGAGCAAAGGAATGAAACCGGTTACCGAAATTCAGGGAAGAAATCGGCTAAGTGTGGGCGACCCATTACAGAGTGACACGTGGCATCTCTTAAAATTTTGATTCAAAACTTCAATCTAGCATAACTTTGGCTAGGATGATCCGTTTTTGACGTTCTTTTTATCGATCTTCATGGTTTTCCATAACCTATTTATTGGTATAGGTTTCATGGCCTGGTTTGACCATTCTCAAAAAGTCAACTCTAGCAAGGCTTAATAAGCTTTAAGGTTTCTAGAATTTTATATTGACTTTTATGTTTCAAAACAATGTTCCAACACTTCCTAAAATCTTTATAATATATTTGGAGTGTTTAGTAATTTTCCCAAGATTTATTGACTTATAAATCTTATTATTAAATTCATAATACTATATAATAATGTATAATAATTAGGGTTAAATAGGAGAAAACCCCTAAATAAATTTCACAATTTCATATAATAATTTAATATTCATAATTACATATAATAATTTAATTTTTAATAAAAGAAATCTCCTAAATTAATTTAAATTAATTTAGGGGTATTTCAGGAAATGTGAAACATTTTCTAATCCTAATTAAAACTAACTGAACTAAGTGATATTACAATGAAATTATCCTAGTTAGGAATATAATCGACCTATTATGCAACCATGATCATTTAATGAATGTCAAATTTCTGAATTATCCCAAACAAATGAACATGCCGGACTCATTGCCGGATGCGCAATACCCGGCACATTCAAAGACATTGAATATGCCGGACGTATTCAACCCGGCAAGACCAAAATGTGAATTTTTATCCCAGTTTCAAACTCCAAAAACAAGGACTCACTATCCACTTCTGTAACACCCCGGATTTTCTAATGTTTTATTAGGTCAATTATTTAACAATGTAGGTTAGATATTAATACGCTGAAATACCCCAAATCTAAATAATATTATTTAATCATTATTTATTGGAATATAATCCAAATATAAATCATTTCACGTACGCATGCAAACCCATGCATGAAAACGTTACGTAAAAATAGTCGTTTCTCCATAAACGCTAAAACGCCTTAGAAGAATATGGTCAAACATGACCTTGTATGACCCTCTAATATTCAAACCAAATGGTCATACAATTATTATATGAATATACAAATATATTCCCTAAGCTAAATTCAGTCAAAAACGCAAAACGCTCGGGAGTGCTCACGCCCGCTCCTTAAAGCACGAAAAGTCCGGAGGAGTGCCGAGGTGGCACGAACTCCTATAAAATTAATTCCTTGAGTTCCTAACATCATTATTAACCATAATAAAGAGAACCCACGAAGTGGTTTCTCAAAATTCAGCAAAAACCAAAGGAGGATTTCTTAGCGCTCCTTTTTGGCCCGGGAGTGTCCCGATGGCCCGTAAATTATGTCACGGGTTGATATAACCCCATATAACTCAATGTAACATCTTAGTATATGTTTATTTACTATAATAAGTGTTTACAAACACTTGGAACTCATAAGAACAATTGGTTTCCCAAAATTTCCTTAGAGCACAAAAACACACCTTCGGGTGTCATGTAAATGCGTTTTACGCAATTACCTTGTAGTTTTTGACATGCCACGAATTGGTAATCTTAAAAAGGGTTAAAATGACCTTCTAAATCAGTTGGTGTGACTAGTCAACAAGGTGCTCTATAGGGGCCGATTTTAAGGGCAAAAACTAGTATAAAATTTGCTTTAAAAATTTATAAAAGGCTTAAAACATGATGACTCATCATCCCATGTGTTACATTACTTAATGCCAAAGTATGTAGGTCTCATTTGACCAGAGAGCTGTCGAAATTAGGTCATGGAACAAGGCCATGTGAGCTAGATACAAAACAAATGCTAAAAGCAAAAAGTAGATTCCTTTTTCTTTTTGCCTTTTGATTTCTTAAGCAAGTAACCTTCCTTGCTTCTTCCTTGGCTCTTCTTGGCCAGTTTTTGAGCTCCATTCAGACCTCCATTTCGTGACTCCACATGAAGAAGAAGACAAGCCAAGTAGCATCGAAAAATCAAAGGAATATACTCACCTTTTCTTACCTTGTCTTCTAGCCAAAATAATTGTCTTTCCAACTCTTGCTTAGTCACACCACATGGCCGGTTTTCATGCTGGAAAGGAGGCATTTATTGAGCCAATAATCAAGGTAATAAACTAAGGAAAACGTATAGTCATTTGACATTAAAAATTGACAAAACAAAAATCAAATTTTAAGAGCATTTTCTACCTTATACGTGAGCTAGGTCTCATTTCCTCTCTTGCACTCCACACCTACGAATTTGGTAAGCTCTCTCCTCTCTCTTCTAGCTTCATCTTCTTCCTTTGAAGCTCTTAAGTCCATTAATGGAGATTTAACTTCTATCTTCATCCTTAAGGTAATTTCCTAGCATTTCTTGTCAAGCCTTGAAGCAAAACTCTTCCTAGCTTAACAACAAGTGTTCGACATCAATTAGTTCTCCAAGGAGGTTGTCCAAACCAACATTAAACCAAGGAGCATCTCAAGGTTATCTTAAGGTAGTCTTAATGCTTGTAAATCCTTAAAGCACATTTTTATGTGTAACCAAGTTCTACTTTTTCTAAGACTCTTTTCTTCTTCATTTTCATGAAGGAAAGTTCGTTCTTCATCTACCTTTGGTGAGACGAAAATATAAGGAGAAAAAGCTTAAGGTAAATTCTTGTAAAACTACTTACAAATCTACTTAAGATCTTTATTCAAGATCTAACTCCTAAAACTCCTTCACCACTTGCATATAACCGAAGTGGAGCATCAATATTACCTTGGAGAAAGCTTGGAGATTCAAGAAGAGTTCAAGCACTTAACCACCTTTGTTAAGAAGTAAGTTACTAAGTAAACCTTTATGTTATAAGCTTTGTTAAGCTTCTAAAAATTATACAAAAATTATGTACATCTCCTAGGTTATATAAAACCGAAACTATATGGTATTATATGCCAAAAATATAATCTATAACATATATAGAAAATATTTACCTTAAGACACATTTTTGTGTCACAAAATTTACTTATGTTACAAATAAATTAAGGCCGAATTATCAAGGGCAAAAATGCTTTATTTTAGGCTAAGAATCAATATAAGACATTACAATAATTTTTACATAAGTTATATGACTCATATGAATTTATGTATAGTTATTATGACATATAAATCCACTTTTATATACTATATGGTCACTAAATAAATATGGCCGAATTGTTTTAGTGTTAAATAGGTATTAATGACCTACTTAGGTATATAAACTTATACCATAAAGTTTGGTGAGTTAAAAATATTTTATTAGAGCTTAAATGGCTAATTAATTAAGTTATGTGGTTTAAATGTAATTTTTACAAAGTTTAGTGTGTTTAATATAAAAACCGAGAGTTAAGGGTATTCTTGGAATATATATGATATAATATAAGGTTAGGAATTAAGTTTATGAATTTTAGATAATTTAAATAAGTGTTAAAAGTACATTTCATAAAGTTTTGGGCTATTATGTAATTTATAAAAGATGTTATGAAAGTTTAGAATTTATTAGTGGGCGAATTCATAAATAAGAGAATTATTAGGATCACTTTCGAAATTTTAAGAAATTAAGTATTTAGACTATAGTTTATAAGTTATTAAGAAACTATTATAAAGTTTTGGGGTGAAAATGTAATTAAGGAAAAATAAATGACAAAGCCGAATTATTTTGGGGTTAGTTTGGTAATTTAAGAATTTATATATATATATTCGGCATTTATGGAGAATTAAAATTAAAACTATAGTTTACATGACATTATGTAAAGGTTATAAGATTTTGTGGTTAGATTGTAATTATAAGAAATAAATTATTAAAGCCGAGAATTTAAGGGGCTAAGTTGTAATTTTGAGAGTTATAATATTTAAAAGCTATATACCAAAATGTTATGGATGGCTTTGTAATTTAGCTAAATAAGAAGTTAAAACTCTATAATATAATGAGATTAGAATTTAATATAAAGTTTATGAATTTATGTGGATGTTTTGTGAATAACCGAAATATAAGGGTAAGAATTTAGATTAAAATAAATATAGGTCCTACATGGATTTTTGGAGGAATTAGAAAGAAAGAATTTTGATTGAAGGAGTTATGAAGTTTAAACTATGACTTATATAGTTATCAGGAATTTAAAAGTAACCAATGATTATTACTTTTGGTTAAAGGAGCAATAATGAAAACTATAAGAATCTTATGTCCATGTATGACATATAAATATAGTTAAGAAAATTATAAGTTGTTATGTCACTTAGACAATTAAAATAAACAACAAATATAGTACATGAATATATGAATACATATATGTACATTAAAGGATTTATAAATAAATCAAAAAGGAATAACAAATAAGTTATACATAAAATCATGAGGTAATTAAAAGAAATAAAACCTCACATGAAATAACAAATACGAGATTTGTTAAAAGATTCAATAGAATCATTATATAAGGGTAACATAAATTAACCCTTTCAGTTAATCCTATTCTAGGACTTTGTTTGACCAGACGTTGACCGGGAATTAAACGAGTACAGTCTACGGTGAACGGTATGGGATTCTTGCAACCTGTTTTCTAACGGATTACACCGGCTTGTGTGCTATCTGTTGTTTGAAATAACGACCAAGATAATTAATGTAAAATGTTGTTTTACTCTTGTGCACTGTTGTATTATTTTATGTGCGTGATTATTGCTGACTACAACGTGTATGTCCCACGCATACAAACACTACTATACCAGTGGATTAAATACCTGCGTTTCAGTATACCGAGGACTTGTACTCAAGTCTCTCACTAACTTCACTTTATAACAAACGTCATTATCCTAAACGTGATAATTGACAATACACATTGTGTTTTTGTTTAATGTCTTTATATGACACTTAACAAATATATACTTCGAGAATGAGGAGCCCAGTTGGATCTGGCCATGCATGCTACGGGAGTTGTACCTGTCTCAGGTCGTCTCCTACTACGTCGCGACGGAACATTCAGTTGGGAGGAAGACTCTATTCCTTCCGGGATTCAAATGCCCTTCAGTTCGAGGAAGACTTTATTCCTCTAGTGGGTTCTTATTTCCCACGCCATTCAGTTCAGGGTTTAACTACGTTATCTCCTGGGGTTTTTTACCCAACCTTTCTTATAACGAGGTCACTATACCTCCACTATTTCAGATATTCAGTTATAACGGTCAGTCCCATTGTGTGGACCGACTATCAGTAAAGAATTTCAGTTCAGCTAACTCGACCTTCTGTGTCTTGTTCTATGTGACATTATTGTCCTTGTATGATACTTGTTATTATCAGACTATGCTTGTTTACAGCTTTATAAAAATGAACTGCATGTGTTCGACAAAGTAGTTGGTGTGGCCCGGTAGACGATGGGCTGCACGTTTTCCATACCAGCATTGTTTGCTGAGCCCCTTTGGGGGCACCCCCATTTTTCAGGTACCTGAAGTTTAAGAAGATCACCACACTGAGTGTAGGTGGGGTAGACCAAGCTTTGGGAGTCTACTATTAGTTAATTATTTTCTTTCAGTATTCTACTTTGAGTTTGATTCCTAGTATCTCGGGTTGTATCTGTATTCCAGACCGTGACATTTGAGGATTGTATTTGGACTTAGCCTTGTTGGACACAAGGGTGGCCAACGGCATTGTAATACCGCCCGGTTGTTGTATTTATTTCCGCTGCAGTTGTATTTTATTTGGGAGTGATCGCCGTTCAGTTTATTGGATTTCGGGTTGGGGTATTACAAAAATGGTATTAGAGCGTAGTTACGCTCTGGATACAAGGATACACCGAGATTAGGATTTCTAAGACTTAGATTAAGGGTTGAGAGATAGTATTGAAAGGAGTTTAAGTTAGTTTTACTTAGACTACTATCCAAGACCAAGATTGAGACCTCAGTGTCTAATATACCTCAACATCCTGCAGATGTCAGGAAGAGGAGGACGACGTGGACAGGCCGATGAGGAGCCATCCGTCAGGCTGGCAGACATTGCCACCTTAATTGCTCAGGCATTCGCACAGGCGGGGGTTGGACAGCAGCAGCAGCTACCTCCACCACCACCACCCAGAGAGAGAGATTGGGTGAAGAGTTTGGCTGATCTGAGGCCAACTGCATTCAAGGGGCAGACTGACCCTGCTCACTTGGAGACCTACATCATGGAGATGGAGACAGCGTTCGAGACGCTTGCAGTCCCAGCTAGGGAGAAAGTAAGACTTGCTGCCTTTTATCTGAAGGATGCAGCGAGAGATTGGTGGAACATGGTGAAAGCCGACCACCTGGATGACCCAGCTTTTACTTGGGGACATTACACTGCACTACTGAGAGGCAAATACTACCCGGCCCACACCAGAATGGTGAAGACTAGGGAGTTTGACGCCTTGGAGCAGAAGGGGAAAATGACCGTGGATGAGTATTATGCAAAGTTTACTTCACTACTCCGGCTACTACCCGGTATAGGATACTCAGACCAAGTGTTGGTCGACCGATTCTACGGGGGACTGAGCCCTCGACTTCAGTTTGGGATGGGACCAATCATCCCCACCAGTTTGCAGGTAAAACAGGAAAGACATAAATCAGTTGGAAATCTTATTACATACTATACCCCATCATGGGAGATTTGGAGATTAATATCTTGAGATTACAGGAATGTTATCATGCTGCCTCCGTTGTGGAGATCACCTGTAAGAGAAGGGATGCTTTGAGCTCCCAAAAGAGGAAGGACGGACCTGGTGGCGAAGATGCCAAGCAGGGGAACTCCAACAAAAGGAACAAACCCTATCAGAAAGGACAGGGGTCCTACCAAGGGAAGGGGAACCAAACTACTGGGAACCCCCAGTCAGGAACCTACGGGGCAGCAACCTCACAGAAAACCTACCCATCTAAGGGTAGGCACTCTAATCAGACAGTTAGATTTGAAACTTTTGTGATTACTTCAGTACCTTTGGAATGTATAATTGTCCTTGTTGTATTAGGTTCTGGATCCGGCTCAAACACGGGCCAGAAGTACATCCGCCGTTTCAACTGTAAACAGTGTGGAAAAGATCACCCCGGCGTGGACTGCCAAGGGGAGAAAGTCATGTGCCGCTACTGTCAAATACTCGGACATCGTGCTTTCGAGTGCATCCGAAACCCGGAGAGCAGGAACTACCGCCCGGGAGCAAAGCCAAACCCAGGCCAAAAGAATGGGGCTAGCGATACTCGCCCTCCACCAACAACCAGCTCAGGGGTATAAGGGCAAAGGCCCAGCATCGGGACCCGCCCTGCATGTCATGGACCGCTCAGATGAGGCTGGTCCTTCTACTAACCCAGGTATTTCTAAACCGTGTGAACCTATTATCGAGCAATGGATGATGTGAATGAGTGCTTGCATGCCTTGATTGCCTAATTGATAGGAAAGAATTAGTAAGACTCACTAGTAAAAATTTAAACCACGTAGGAAGCTATAAGATATGCTTTCCTATCCCCTCACCGCCCTCCCTGGAGGAAAACATTATCAAAGTACAAGAACCAGGGAACGAACAATGTAAGGTTATCCAACCAGGTTTGATATTACTCAAAGGATACCTAACACCGGAGACACAAATTGCAATCATCAGAAATGTCAAGAATTGGGAGCAGGACCAGGAGGGTTCTACACTCCAGAATTTCCAGGAGGATCAAAAATGAAGCTGAAAATGATGTGCTTAGGAAAGGATTGGAATCCTTACACAAAAACCTACCAAGATACAAGAAATGGAGATGGAGCACAAGTACCAAAAATCCCAGAAGAATTTTTACCAATTGTGGAACAAGCAGTTAATACAGCTCAACAGCTAGAAGAAGATCCAGTTCCCAATCTAAGGGCTGATCTATGTATCATCAACTTCTATGAAGAAGGAGGCCGTTTAGGACTACACCAGGACAATGATGAAAAAAAGGGTCCCTTGAACAGGGAATACCAGTATTATCTTTGTCAATTGGAGATGACGCAGAGTTCCTTTATGGCGAGCAGAAGCGTGTGGACCTTGCAAAGAAAATCATATTGAGTTCAGGAGATGTTTTAATAATGGGTGGAAAGTCAAGGTTGCTATACCATGGAATTAAAAGGATTAAGCTAAACACAGCACCTTCGACAGTGATAAACACCACTCACATGAGACCAGGAAGATTAAGTTTGACTTTAGAAAGTATTAGTGTTGTAATTGTTTTGGACCGAAAGGAGATCATATCATCATGAAGCATTATTGTTATGAAAGTGAATGTCTTTAGACCCCATCATATCAAAGTACTTACTCAGATTCTGTTATTAGGTTGTGCTAAGGAGACGGAAGGTGCCTTAAGTATACTTACTGAGGAGGAGGCCAGCAAGGGCGGCGATCTCACTGGTACCTTTCCGGTTAATGGAGTGGATGCATTAGTACTGTTCGACTCCGGAGCCTCACATACTTTCGTTTCGCCTACGCTTGCGGGGAAGTTGGGGCTAGACGCAGTAGAGTTACCTGATTTTAAGGTGGCACTCCCGTCTAAGGAGAAGATCAGTTGCACTCGTCTTTATAGAGGAGCCACTATCAGTATTAAGGAGGAGGAATTTCCTATTGACCTTATTGAGTTCAGAGGTCTAGGATTCGATGTTATAGCCGGGATGGACTGGCTGGGGCGGCACAGAGGCCGCATTCTTTGTGCAGAGCGCAGACTGTTGCTTAAGAGCCCATCAGGAGTGACAGTATCTTACCGTCAGAGCCCTAGGGCACCATCGATAAAAGTTATATCTGCTATGTCCATGTACAAGCACGTCAGGAAGCAGAAGGAGGTATATCTATGTTATGTTCAGAATGTAGAGCATGACCCTGATTTTGATCCAGCTATGCTAGTGGTGTCGGGATTTCCAGATATTTTTCCAAAGGAACTTCCAGGCTTACCGCCATCCAGAGAGGTAGAGTTCTCCATCGAATTACTACCAGGTACCGGTCCCATAGCTAAGGCACCGTACCGTATGGCACCAGCAGAGATGGCTGAGCTGAAGGAGCAGCTGAAAGATTTATTGGACAAGGGATACATACGACCTAGCGTATCTCCTTGGGGAGCACCAGTCCTATTTGTGAAGAAGAAGGATGGAAGCCTTCGTTTATGTATTGATTACAGAGAGCTTAATGCAGTATCGGTGAAGAACAAATATCCACTACCACGGATTGATGATTTGTTTGATCAGTTGAGAGGAGCAAAAGTGTTTTCGAAGATCGATTTGAGATCAGGCTACCATCAGATACCCATCAGGGAGCAAGACATAGAAAAGACAGCTTCAGAACACGGTATGGCCACTATGAGTTTACGGTTATGCCTTTTGGCTTGTCAAATGCACCTGCAGTCTTCATGGATTTGATGAACAGATTATTCAGAGAGCAGTTGGATAAGACCGTGGTTGTATTCATCGATGACATCCTCATCTATTCAAAGTCTAAGGAAGAGCATGAGAGTCACCTCCGACATGTACTTGAGATCCTAAGGGAGAACCAGCTTTATGCTAAGTTCTCCAAATGTGAGTTTTGGTTGGACAGAGTTTCCTTTTTAGGACATGTTATCTCTGATGCTGGGATCGCAGTGGATCCAGCAAAGATAGAAGCAGTTCGCACTTGGCCTAGGCCAAAGACAGTTACGGACATCAGGAGTTTCCTTGGTTTAGCAGGATACTACAGAAGGTTTGTCAGAGACTTCTCCAAAATAGCCAAACCTATGACCAGCTTAATGAAGAAGGACGCACCTTTCACATGGACTACTGAATGTGAGACCTCATTCGAGCTTCTGAAGAATGCTTTGACATCAGCACCAGTTTTGACTATACCTGAAGGCACAGAGGGTTATGAAGTTTACTGTGATGCATCAGGTAGGGGATTAGGGTGTGTACTCATGCAGAATGGGAAGGTAGTCGCCTACGCTTCCCGACAGTTGAAGAAACATGAGGAAAACTATCCCACACATGACTTGGAGCTTGGAGCTATTGTTTTTGCTTTGAAGATCTGGCGTCACTACCTGTATGGTGTCCAGATGACCGTATATTCGGATCACAAGAGTTTGAAGTATGTATTCACCCAGAAGGAGTTAAACATGAGACAAAGAAGATGGGTTGAATTTCTTAAGGATATGACATTGATTTGCAGTACAAGGAAGGGAAAGCTAATGTTGTAGCAGACGCATTGAGTCGACGAGCATATTCTTAATGCCATTGTGGCTAGCTCGAGTCTTATGGACGACATACGCAGAGCACAGCAGAGTGATCAGCGAATGATGGAGATCAGTCAGAAGTTGACTGACGGTACATTTGAGGGTGGAAAGTATGAGTTCCAGTTACATGATGATGGACTCATCAGATTGAAGGGAAGATTGTGTATTCCCAGAGACAGCACAGATATAAAGGAGCATATTCTTCGAGAGTCCCACACTTCTACCACATCTGTCCATCCAGGAGCTTCTAAGATGTACAAAGATCTAAAGAGGTATTTCTGGTGGAGTGGTATGAAGGGCGACGTGACAGAGTATGTGATTCGATGTCTCACTTGTCAGAAAGTGAAATTCGAACATAGACGACCTGGAGGTATGGTACAGTCTATGCCAGTTCCAGAGTGGAAGTTTTATGATATCTCCATGGACTTCGTGGTGGGACTACCACCTACGAGAGGAGGCCTAAACATGATTTGGGTTGTTGTTGACCGACTGACTAAGTTGCTAGGTTTATTCCGATGAAGGATACTTGGAAAGTGCCAAAGTTAGCAGAGCTATTTGAGAAAGAGATTATCAGACATCATGGAGTTCCAAAGACTATTGTTTCAGATCGAGATACTAGATTTCTCTCACGATACTGGCGAGCTACTCGCGAGGCACTTGGCACTGAGTTGAAGCTTAGCACAGCATTTCATCCTCAGACAGATGGTCAGTCAGAGAGGACTATTCAGACCTTAGAGGACATGCTACGAGCATGTGCCTTGGATTTTCAGGGCAGCTGGATAGATAGATTACATCTCATCGAGTTTGCTTACAATAACAGCTATCACGCCTCTATACAGATGTCACCTTTTCAGGCTTTATATGGCAGACCATGCCGCACACCTTTGTGCTGGGACGAGTCTAGTGAGACCGTCATCATTGGGCCTGAGTACTTGGAGCAAGTCCAGGCAGAAGTTCAGCAGATCAGAAACAATATGAAAGCAGCACAGGACAGACAGAAATCATATGCTGATGAGAGGCGACGAGACCTTGAGTTCGCAGTTGGCGACCAGGTATTTCTACGAGTTTCACCCATGAAGGGTGTATTCAGATTTGGTCAGAAGGGCAAGCTAAGCCCGAAATTTGTAGGACCCTACGCTATCATAGAGCGGGTGGGCCTAGTGGCATATCGACTTGATTTGCCAGCCGAGTTGGGCAAAGTACACAATGTTTTTCACGTGTCTCAGCTTAAGAAATACATGCCTCATCCTTCTCATGTTCTACAACCAGAGACACTCTCTTTAGAACCAACAATGCGGTATGTGGAAACACCGCAAAGAATCTTAGATAGAAGACACGAGAGACTCGAAACAAGTCTGTGAGCCTCGTGAAGGTTCTTTGGTCGAACCACGATGTGGAAGAGGCCACATGGGAACTCGAAGCTGATATGCGAGCGAAGTTTCCCTCATTATTTACCGACTAGGCACTTTAGTCTAGGGTACGGGGGCGTACCCCTTCTTTTTGGGGGGTAGAGCCTTTTTCATTTTTGAGTTTAGTGTGCACTTTGTTGCACCTTTGTGCATTGCATTTGTTGCTTTTGTGCATTTCAGTTGTTGCACTTTTGTGCATTTCAGTTGTTGCACTTTTGTGCATTTCAGTTGTTGCACTTTTGTGCATTTCAGTGACACCTTGTCTTGTATTGTCTTGTGTAACACTGTGTTTAAATGTACCTTGTACTTCTACTAGATGGTGTGTACCTTTTACTACAATAAAAGTTTATGTGCACTACTCTGCACTATCAGACATGAAAAGTGACTATGTTATTATATACACTATATTGTCCCAAGTATTCCTGTTGTGTTGATGTACACTGTGAACTTAGGGATATAGAGACTTGGGACTTGATCCCTAAAAACTAGATTGAGTTGTGGATACTAGTGGAACTTGATTCCCCTACAACCTTATAATTTAGATATGAGACTTCGGGGCGAAGTCCCTTTTTAAGGGGGGTAGATTGAAATACCCCAAATCTAAATAATATTATTTAATCATTATTTATTGGAATATAATCCAAATATAAATCATTTCACGTACGCATGCAAACCCATGCATGAAAACGTTACGTAAAAATAGTCGTTTCTCCATAAACGCTAAAACGCCTTAGAAGATATGGTCAAACATGACCTTGTATGACCCTCTAATATTCAAACCAAATGGTCATACAATTATTATATGAATATACAAATATATTCCCTAAGCTAAATTCAGTCAAAAACGCAAAACGCTCGGGAGTGCTCACGCCCGCTCCTTAAAGCACGAAAAGTCCGGAGGAGTGCCGAGGTGGCACGAACTCCTATAAAATTAATTCCTTGAGTTCCTAACATCATTATTAACCATTAAAGAGAACCCACGAAGTGGTTTCTCAAAATTCAGCAAAAACCAAAGGAGGATTTCTTAGCGCTCCTTTTTGGCCCGGGAGTGTCCCGATGGCCCGTAAATTATGTCACGGGTTGATATAACCCCATATAACTCAATGTAACATCTTAGTATATGTTTATTTACTATAATAAGTGTTTACAAACACTTGGAACTCATAAGAACAATTGGTTTCCCAAAATTTCCTTAGAGCACAAAACACACCTTCGGGTGTCACGAAATGCGTTTTACGCAATTACCTTGTAGTTTTTGACATGCCACGAATTGGTAATCTTAAAAAGGGTTAAAATGACCTTCTAAATCAGTTGGTGTGACTAGTCAACAAGGTGCTCTATAGGGGCCGATTTTAAGGGCAAAAACTAGTATAAAATTTGCTTTAAAAATTTATAAAAGGCTTAAAACATGATGACTCATCATCCCATGTGTTACATTACTTAATGCCAAAGTATGTAGGTCTCATTTGACCAGAGCTGTCGAAATTAGGTCATGGAACAAGGCCATGTGAGCTAGATACAAAACAAATGCTAAAAGCAAAAAGTAGATTCCTTTTTCTTTTTGCCTTTTGATTTCTTAAGCAAGTAACCTTCCTTGCTTCTTCCTTGGCTCTTCTGGCCGGTTTTTGAGCTCCATTCAGACCTCCATTTCGTGACTCCACATGAAGAAGAAGACAAGCCAAGTAGCAAAAAATCAAAGGAATATACTCACCTTTTCTTACCTTGTCTTCTAGCCAAAATAATTGTCTTTCCAACTCTTGCTTAGTCACACCACATGGCCGGTTTTCATGCTGGAAAGGAGGCATTTATTGAGCCAATAATCAAGGTAATAAACTAAGGAAAAAGTATAGTCATTTGACATTAAAAATTGACAAAACAAAAATCAAATTTTAAGAGCATTTTCTACTTACGTGAGCTAGGTCTCATTTCCTCTCTTGCACTCCACACCTACGAATTTGGTAAGCTCTCTCCTCTCTCTTCTAGCTTCATCTTCTTCCTTTGAAGCTCTTAAGTCCATTAATGGAGATTTAACTTCTATCTTCATCCTTAAGGTAATTTCCTAGCATTTCTTGTCAAGCCTTGAAGCAAAACTCTTCCTAGCTTAACAACAAGTGTTCGACATCAATTAGTTCTCCAAGGAGGTTGTCCAAACCAACATTAAACCAAGGAGCATCTCAAGGTTATCTTAAGGTAGTTTAATGCTTGTAAATCCTTAAAGCACATTTTTATGTGTAACCAAGTTCTACTTTTCTAAGACTCTTTTCTTTCTTCATTTTCATGAAGGAAAGTTTTCTTCATCTACCTTTGGTGAGACGAAATATAAGGAGAAAAGCTTAAGGTAAATTCTTGTAAAACTACTTACAAATCTACTTAAGATCTTTATTCAAGATCTAACTCCTAAAACTCCTTCACCACTTGCATATAACCGAAGTGGAGCATCAATATTACCTTGGAGAAAGCTTGGAGATTCAAGAAGAGTTCAAGCACTTAACCACCTTTGTTAAGAAGTAAGTTTACTATAATCCTTTATGTTATAAGCTTTGTTAAGCTTCTAAAAATTATACAAAAATTATGTACATCTCCTAGGTTAATAAACCGAAACTATATGGTATTATATGCCAAAAATATAATCTATAACATATATAGAAAATATTTACCTTAAGACACATTTTTGTGTCACAAAATTTACTTATGTTACAAATAAATTAAGGCCGAATTATCAAGGGCAAAAATGCTTTATTTTAGCTAAGAATCAATATAAGACATTACAATAATTTTTACATAGTTATATGACTCATATGAATTTATGTATAGTTATTATGACATATAAATCCACTTTTATATACTATATGGTCACTAAATAAATATGGCCGAATTTTTTAGTGTTAAATAGGTATTAATGACCTACTTAGGTATATAAACTTATACATAAAGTTTGGTGAGTTAAAAATATTTTATTAGAGCTTAAATGGCTAATTAATTAAGTTATGTGGTTTAAATGTAATTTTTACAAAGTTTAGTGTGTTTAATTAAAAACCGAGAGTTAAGGGTATTCTTGGAATATATAGATATAATATAAGGTTAGGAATTAAGTTTATGAATTTTAGATAATTTAAAAAGTGTTAAAAGTACATTTCATAAAGTTTTGGGCTATTATGTAATTTATAAAAGTGTTATGAAAGTTTAGAATTTATTAGTGGGCGAATTCATAAATAAGAGAATTATTAGGATCACTTTCGAAATTTTAAGAAATTAAGTATTTAGACTATAGTTTATAAGTTATTAAGAAACTATTATAAAGTTTTGGGGAAAATGTAATTAAGGAAAAATAAATGACAAAGCCGAATTATTTTGGGGTTAGTTTGGTAATTTAAGAATTTATATATATATTCGGCATTTATGGAGAATTAAAATTAAAACTATAGTTTACATGACATTATGTAAAGGTTATAAGATTTTGTGGTTAGATTGTAATTATAAGAATAAATTATTAAAGCCGAGAATTTAAGGGGCTAAGTTGTAATTTTGAGAGTTATAATATTTAAAAGCTATATACCAAAATGTTATGGATGGCTTTGTAATTTAGCTAAATAAGAAGTTAAAACTCTATAATATAATGAGATTAGAATTTAATATAAAGTTTATGAATTTATGTGGATGTTTTTGAATAACCGAAATATAAGGGTAAGAATTTAGATTAAAATAAATATAGGTCCTACATGGATTTTTGGAGGAATTAGAAAGAAAGAATTTTGATTAAGGAGTTATGAAGTTTAAACTATGACTTATATAGTTATCAGGAATTTAAAATAACCAATGATTATTACTTTTGGTTAAAGGAGCAATAATGAAAACTATAAGAATCTTATGTCATGTATGACATATAAATATAGTTAAGAAAATTATAAGTTGTTATGTCACTTAGACAATTAAAATAAACAACAATATAGTACATGAATATGAATACATATATGTACATTAAAGGATTTATAAATAAATCAAAAGGAATAACAAATAAGTTATACATAAAATCATGAGGTAATTAAAAGAAATAAACCTCACATGAAATAACAAATACGAGATTTGTTAAAAGATTCAATAGAATCATTATATAAGGGTAACATAAATTAACCCTTCAGTTAATCCTATTCTAGGACTTTGTTTGACCAGACGTTGACCGGGAATTAAACGAGTACAGTCTACGGTGAACGGTATGGGATTCTTGCAACCTGTTTTCTAACGGATTACACCGGCTTGTGTGCTATCTGTTGTTTGAAATAACGACCAAGATAATTAATGTAAAATGTTGTTTTACTCTTGCACTGTGTATTATTTTATGTGCGTGATTATTGCTGACTACAACGTGTATGTCCCACGCATACAAACACTACTATACCAGTGGATTAAATACCTGCGTTTCAGTATACCGAGGACTTGTACTCAAGTCTCTCACTAACTTCACTTTATAACAAACGTCATTATCCTAAACGTGATAATTGACAATACACATTGTGTTTTTGTTTAATCTTTATATGACACTTAACAATATATTCGAGAATGAGGAGCCCAGTTGGATCTGGCCATGCATGCTACGGGAGTACCTGTCTCAGGTCGTCTCCTACTACGTCGCGACGGAACATTCAGTTGGGAGGAAGACTCTATTCCTTCCGGGATTCAAATGCCCTTCAGTTCGAGGAAGACTTTATTCCTCTAGTGGGTTCTTATTTCCCACGCCATTCAGTTCAGGGTTTAACTACGTTATCTCCTGGGGTTTTTATACCCAACCTTTCTTTATAACGAGGTCACTATACCTCCACTATTTCAGATATTCAGTTATAACGGTCAGTCCCATTGTGTGGACCGACTATCAGTAAAGAATTTCAGTTCAGCTAACTCGACCTTCTGTGTCTTGTTCTATGTGACATTATTGTCCTTGTATGGATACTTGTTTATCAGACTATGCTTGTTTACAGCTTTATAAAAATGAACTGCATGTGTTCGACAAAGTAGTTGGTGTGGCCCGGTAGACGATGGGCTGCACGTTTTCCATACCAGCATTGTTTGCTGAGCCCCTTTGGGGGCACCCCCATTTTTCAGGTACCTGAAGTTTAAGAAGATCACCACACTGAGTGTAGGTGGGGTAGACCAAGCTTTGGGAGTCTACTATTAGTTAATTATTTCTTTCAGTATTCTACTTTGAGTTTGATTCCTAGTATCTCGGGTTGTATCTGTATTCCAGACCGTGACATTTGAGGATTGTATTTGGACTTAGCCTTGTTGGTCACAAGGGTGGCCAACGGCATTGTAATACCGCCCGGTTGTTGTATTTATTTCCGCTGCAGTTGTATTTTATTTGGGAGTGATCGCCGTTCAGTTTATTGGATTTCGGGTTGGGGTATTACATACGCAGCAGAAATAAATCCTAAATCCGGAGTATTATCCACACCCGCAACTAGCGAGTGCTAAGGCTTTAACCAACATTTAAATAATCCAAACCATCATTATTGATATAAAGAATCCGACCAAGTTATAAAAGTCTTAAAACAAAAGAGTTCCGAAGTCTAGACAAAATTTAAACATAGGTACTTAGTCTAGCGGGTCGCTGTCCCATCCCTTATTCTTTATTAGGACCTGTGGCAAAAAACCAAACAAGCAAACAAAGAGCCACGATAAAGTCAGAAAAACTGAGTAAGCTACCACTTCACTACGTAAAAATCATTTTCTCTTTGAAAACAATTTAACAGTATAGCAATGCATCAACATACCAATCATTTTAACAATGTTATCACATAACCATAAAGTAAACTTTGTAAAATACTTCACATATGCTTCGTCATTAACTCAAGAATATATATCCAGATTAATTAAATTATCTTCCTTGTCCTAACGCGCAGCCAGGACAAAACAACATCCCTTACATTTGGGTACAAACACACTGTAACCCGGACCCCCAACACGCAGCCGGGAATCCAACCTCGCCACTAAATCCTTAAGTGTGCACACCCCCCCCAATAGTTCAAAAGACTACGGAGTAGATCTAGGGCTAATTGTGGCCTAATGCGGCCCACAGTATCTCAAACTCATGTGTCCTAATGCGGCCCGCATCTATCACTTTATCCATGTGTCCTAATACGACCCACATGTACCATGGTATAATTTTTTTATAGTTTTCTTATTCTTTGTTATCATCCAACTTATAATCTCATAAAAAATCCACATGTACCATCAAAATTCAATAATGCACAATAATTATGACTAAATAATTGCAATCTCACATAATCATATCATTAACATTTTCTCATCTCTTTCCTCTAAAAAAATATCCAATTAATCACCATATAATAAACCGCGCACTTAAATATTTCCAGTAATCATTATCTTAACAATTCGTTCCCAAAAATAATAGTCACTCACAACAACAATCACAACCACCACAAAAGATTTATTTTACGCAGTTAAGCAAAGCTAGTGAACACAGTAACTTACCTGGAATCTAGAAACGATCCGCACAACCAAACAACCTCAACTACTACTGCTCCTCGCTCCAAATTCGGAGCCTAAAATAATAACGGGTATTTGTTAGATACCCGAATGCAGACGTTATATCGTGAGTGGTTAAACTGGTGTAAAATTAAAAGAAAAGAAATTAAAAACTCAAAATAAACGTCGGGCTGCAAACAAATCCCGGTCGTGGTAGTATAGTAAAATGTAAGCGACCGGATGTCGAACTGTGGGACTAATGTACATATTTTAGTACCTAAGCGTGTCACAGAAGGGGGGATTAATTGACTTGTTTTTATAATAAAAAGGGAAAGATAAAATTAACTAAATTAACAGATAAACTAAACGGGACTCTGGGTCAGATTAATATTATCTGCTCTTTCATGCTAGGTCTACTGGTTTAATTATAATTGTTTGGCAAGATTCCTATTATTTTCTTAAGGTCCGATGAAAACTCATAAGAACTCGTTCACCTGTAATGCAAGGTCCGATGAAAACTCAAGCAAAAGCCTGCAAACGGCAGAGGAGTGTTGAGGGATTACATTTGCAACTGAGTACTAACTTAAACGATGAAAATAAGTTTCCCCCAGTTTTACGGCTTAATCAACCCATCTGTTTCCAACCATGAAATCAAAAACAGACTTAGTAAAGCTTTTTAATAAATTCATGAGGTTTATTAAAAAGATGGCGAGAAAACCTTTAACCGTAACAAACTTTATTAAAACTAAAACCAGTAAAACATATTGCATAATTATTCCCAGAGTATACGTAAACTAATGAAATGGAAAGAAAACAAATGGAGAAGCGGGATTAGAAATGGAATGAACGAGTGAGTGAAGGTGTAGTGGTTCGAAGATGGATTGATGGGGAATTGGAACTCCAGAGGAACCACGGACGGAACCTCTGGAAGGACACTGGAGAAGGTGTTTTGAGCGTTGTATTTATAGAGGAAGAAGAAGCAGAGCAGCAGCTCATTGATTGAGCTCGTTGATTGCAGCTCCCCATTGATTGCAGCTCATTGATTGCGCAGGGGACAGGGCTGCAACGCGTGCGTGATTTTTGGTAGGCGGTGCGGAGTAGATAGATATGGCAGTGGACGAGTTGCAGACAGTCGGTGAAGGCAAGTTGCAGACGGGCGAAGAAGGCGAACAAGAAAACTGTCGCATTTCATTTTTAGTCACGTCCGCTTCGTGACCTCATTGGCGTCCGCCTATGAGCCATGCGGACGTCTCTGTGGTTTCTCCGTTCTTCGTCCGCACTCACGTCCGCGCCAATCCCATGCGGTAGCATGCATTCACGTCCGCCTGTCTCCTCTCCTCTCACGTCCGCCCTGGTTTTAGGCGGTTGAAGTGTTTGTGTCCGCCTATAATTTAGGCGGTTGCTCATGCGGACACACCTCTGTGTGTGCTTCACGCGTGACTTCCTCGTGCCTCTCTTTTAATCCTTTACAACATGTAATTATTTGGCATTTTTCCTACATTTTAACACATATAATACATCAGTTAATATAACAAATAATTATAGGAAAAACCCAAGATAAGTGAGAACATTACTAAAAATGCTGCAATTATAAGGTGATTAAACCTTAATAAGTCTATATATTTTGCACTTATCAAACTTCCTCACACTTGACTTTTGCTTGTCCTCAAGCAAATAAGGAATATAATTATCTCTAAGCCATAATAATAAAACAAGATTAAATAAGTGTAGAAGGGAATTTAGACAAAGTGACAATTGAAAGAATAATTCTGCTCTTAGAAGTAGGTTTTTATAAACAGTGAAGAAGAACAATTAAATAAAAGCATAGAAAACTAGACTGCAGAAAACAAGTTAGATTAACCTGGGATTATCAACCAATTTCAATTCTCTAACCCGGATGACAAGGGGTGTGAAGTAATGCCTTATTCCGCAATACCTTTCAACACCACGTACTCATGTTCATAAATATAAATTGCAATTTTTCTTTTTTTTTAATGCAAAAATTATATATACAAAACACACAAAAATTTTTAAATTGCATTATTTTTTCTGTACCCCAGACTTTTCTCTCTATCCTTGTAGCGGTGTTGGGTCTTCTATCCCAGGTCACGAGACCTTAGGTAGATAGGTGTTAAAGCACCCCAAAGAACTTAATAACCGGATAGACGAGGCCTGTTTTTGGTAAGAAAAATTCATAAACAGTGGAGTACCTTGTCTTTATCCTTTTCTTTCCTTGACTTTCCACATATTTCCATAATCCCAAGCTAAACTAAATTGGTTCTACAATTAGCAGATCTATCATTTTTTAGTGGAAATAGAGTATTTTGATGGAAAATAATTTTATACAAACTCCTTTAAATAAAACCATCTTTCAGCTGTCACTTGACATAATTTTAGACACTTCTACAATTATTTTATCTCATTTTTATCAATTTTTTTAAAAAATTTATGCAGTTTAGAGTAGCAAAAAGTGAGTGTGGCATTATCGAACTACTGTCATAATTTCAGGGAAAGGTCTCTCCTTCCTCACACTTAAGAGGAGCAATGTCCTCATTGTTCAGAATTAAATTCAAGAAAATGACCTTTCAAATTATGACAGACTCATAAAGGATGAAATATAGGTTGAACATTAATAAAATAAAGGAAGAACTGAAACTCCCCTTGTATCGTAGATTGAGGAAGGTATCCTTCCTCACACTTAAGCTTTGGTAGGGGTGAGACGTTCCTCACACTTAAGTTCGCGCAAGTGTTCAACCAAAGGTATCGAATTTCCTAGAGCAACTGAGGTTGCTCCCATAGGCGAGTTCAGCTATATGTTGGATATAGAATTTATTCTGAAAAGAAAACCATATATAGCCAGCAGAACTCAAATGGCACCAAAAGAAAATAATAAAATGAAAAACATAAATAATAATACACAAAAATAAACATAAAGTAAACCAAACTGTTACCTTCCTGTATGTAACAAAAGTTGACAAGGTTAAAACAGTATTAGTCTTACAAAATGTTAGTAAAAACAGAGTAAAAACAACATAAAAATTAATAAACAAAAAGCAACATAAAAATTAATATCAAACAGAGTATTAATATAAACAACTTCGCAAATTAACAAAAATAGAAAACAAGCAGAACAAATAATATGAAATATAAACAGAATAATTATACAACATAAATTCTGTCGAAAATTCGACAGAACTTCCCCTAAAATTCTACGATTCTCCACATTTAATTCAGTCAGATTCAAGGTATTTAAATACCGTCATCAAACAAATCTATAAATAACAACCTATAATCATAAAATGTATTCGTTTAAATAACAAGGCAAAATAAAATTGGAAAAATGCTAGTTACATCATAGTATTTTCGTAACTACCCATTACCAATTTAGAATTCATCAAAAACACCCAATTTAAGTGTAATAAGTGAAGATTTAACCTTGTGTTTGTATATTATGATTAATAGAGGACAAATTCGAGGCAAAATTAACAAATTAAGTTCGAAATTTTCGAATTTGTGAAACTAGGGATTCGAAACTTCAGCCTCAATCCTTTCTCCTATGTGGTTCATTCTCCTAGTGTGGTTCACCATTACAGATTTGAAGCTATAGAAACGTAGAGAATTGAAAAACAAAGATTTCGGTACTAACCTTGCGTAATTTGGTGGAGAATTGAGAAAGACTGAACAAATTGAGGGGGAGGGCGATTCGCGACTTCGTTCCCTTCTCTGTACCGGTTCGAGCTCTCAAAATTTGGGGAAGAACAAGTGTAATTCGAAACGCGGCGTTGCTCTTTTTTTCCGTTTGGAGGGACGTCCGCTCGGAACTTAGGCGGACAGGGTGTGGCGTACTCGGTACTGCGTCCGCGTGGAGATTAGGCGGACAGAGGGGCGGTATGGTCTTAGTGATGTCCGCATGGGAATGGGGCGGTTGTCCACGCGGACAACCCCCTGTTTTGTTTTTTTTTTCTGATTTTATCCTTACTTAAACAACAACAAAAATAATGAAGTCATAAAATAATGGGTTAGTAATAAAAATGACATAAAATTATAAGTTAGGAATTAGATAACATAAATTATAAGTTAGTAGTTAATTTACATAAAATTAAATGTTAGAGACAATGGAAATTAAAATGTTAGAGACAATGGAAATTAAATGTTAAGGACAATGGAAATTAAATGTTAATAATATAAGAGTTAGAAGTTAGATGTCAGAAGTCAGATGTCCGTAGTCATATGTCCAAAGTCAGGTGTCCAATTAATATTAACAGATTATTAGATAATTAATATTAACATAAATAGTAGATAATTAATATTAACAATAAACAAAATATTATAAACATAATATTAACAGATTAAAAAGAACAAAATATTTATAATTAAACAGGTGAATAATCCGGGCTTAGGAACTAGAATAAATCTAGTCCCCGGCAACGGCGCCATTTTGCAGACGTTATATCGTGAGTGGTTAAACTGGTGTAAAATTAAAAGAAAAGAAATTAAAAACTCAAAATAAACGTCGGGCTGCAAACAAATCCCGGTCGTGGTAGTATAGTAAAATGTAAGCGACCGGATGTCGAACTGTGGGACTAATGTACATATTTTAGTACCTAAGCGTGTCACAGAAGGGGGGATTAATTGACTTGTTTTTATAAATAAAAGGGAAAGATAAAATTAACTAAATTAACAGATAAACTAAACGGGACTCTGGGTCAGATTAATATTATCTGCTCTTTCATGCTAGGTCTACTGGTTTAATTATAATTGTTTGGCAAGATTCCTATTATTTTCTTAAGGTCCGATGAAAACTCATAAGAACTCGTTCACCTGTAATGCAAGGTCCGATGAAAACTCAAGCAAAAGCCTGCAAACGGCAGAGGAGTGTTGAGGGATTACATTTGCAACTGAGTACTAACTTAAACGATGAAAATAAGTTTCCCCCAGTTTTACGGCTTAATCAACCCATCTGTTTCCAACCGATGAAATCAAAAACAGACTTAGTAAAGCTTTTTAATAAATTCATGAGGTTTATTAAAAAGATGGCGAGAAAACCTTTAACCGTAACAAACTTTATTAAAACTAAAACCAGTAAAACATATTGCATAATTAATACAGATACATAATAATTATTCCCAGAGTATACGTAAACTAATGAAATGGAAAGAAAACAAATGGAGAAGCGGGAGATTAGAAATGGAATGAACGAGTGAGTGAAGGTGTAGTGGTTCGAAGATGGATTGATGGGGTGAATTGGAACTCCAGAGGAACCACGGACGGAACCTCTGGAAGGACACTGGAGAAGGTGTTTTGAGCGTTGTATTTATAGAGGAAGAAGAAGCAGAGCAGCAGCTCATTGATTGAGCTCGTTGATTGCAGCTCCCCATTGATTGCAGCTCATTGATTGCGCAGGGGACAGGGCCGCAACGCGTGCGTGATTTCTGGTAGGCGGTGCGGAGTAGATAGATATGGCAGTGGACGAGTTGCAGACAGTCGGTGAAGGCAAGTTGCAGACGGGCGAAGAAGGCGAACAAGAAAACTGTCGCATTTCATTTTTAGTCACGTCCGCTTCGTGACCTCATTGGCGTCCGCCTATGAGCCATGCGGACGTCTCTGTGGTTTCTCCGTTCTTCGTCCGCACTCACGTCCGCGCCAATCCCATGCGGTAGCATGCATTCACGTCCGCCTGTCTCCTCTCCTCTCACGTCCGCCCTGGTTTTAGGCGGTTGAAGTGTTTGTGTCCGCCTATAATTTAGGCGGTTGCTCATGCGGACACACCTCTGTGTGTGCTTCACGCGTGACTTCCTCGTGCCTCTCTTTTAATCCTTTACAACATGTAATTATTTGGCATTTTCCTACATTTTAACACATATAATACATCAGTTAATATAACAAGATAATTATAGGAAAAACCCAAGATAAGTGAGAAACATTACTAAAAATGCTGCAATTTATAAGGTGATTAAACCTTAATAAGTCTATATGTTTTGCACTTATCACCGAACACTCTAAATCAAATTTTAAATAAACTATTAATAAAACATAATTATATAATTATAAACATATATAAAAATAGCATATTAAGGTACTACTAATAACAGTTATTATATTTACATAAATAGTGAGTAGTAGAGTAGTGCTGAAAAAAAAACCGGTTTGATGACATCATCGCTGACTTCAGCGGATGATGTCATCACTAACATCATCAAACCAATTCTGAAATGGTGCAGTGCGTGAGTTGGTATATACTCCCTCCGTTCATTAATATCTGTCGTTTTAGGGGGTGACTCTTGTTCAAAAATATCTGTCATTTTAGCTTTTTGACACACTCCCTTTCACTTTTACCCCTACTATTCAATATAAAAGTAATTATTAGCTAAATGGAAAAGTAAAAAGTAGGGGCACATGCGTCATTGTCCTACTTTTCTTAATAAGTGTGCAAGTTTCTAAAATAACAGATACCACAATTGAGTTGGTCAACAATCACCTTGACTTCCTTTGCGGGAGATTCTTCAATTGATGAAACCAAGATTTGCTCCAGTGCCTCTAATTCGTGAGATTCAATTGAGGGAAGGGAAAATGTTTCTTCATCATCTTGGAATTCATTCTCACCATTATCTGCTAAAAGACCATCACAGCAAACAGTATGAGCATTTACACTTTTCTTTACCATTTTTGCCATATCGAACTCGATCTTCTCGTCCTCAACTCGGAAGATGACTTTGCCCTCATAAACATCAATGATTGCTCGTGCAGTACTTAGGAATGGTCTTCTTAGGATTAGAGGGACTTCGGTATCCTCATCAATGTCAAAAACCACGAAGTCCGCTGGGAAGATGAAATTGTCGACTCCAACTACCAAATTTTCCATCATTCCCAACGACTTAATTGAGGATCTATCAGCCAATTGTAGGGAAAAGGATACTGGCTTCAGTTGACTGTCGTGAATCCTGGTGAAAATGGAGTATGGCATGATATTGATGCTGGCACCAAGGTCACATAGACCATGACTGCAATCAATATCTCCAATGTAGCATGGTACAATTGGTAGTCTGGGGTCTTTCTGTTTAGGCGGTAATGCCCGTAGCAGTGCTACGGAGCACTCCTCGTTTAGACTGACCATCTCCACGTCTTCCATCTGCCTTTTGTTATTAATTAACTCCTTTAGGAACTTAGCATAAGTGGGCATTTGCTTCAATGCATTGATCAGAGGAATATCAATGGTTAAACGTTTAAAGATACCCAAAAATTTCTTAAACTACTCATCTAAATGCTTTTTCTTAAGCCTATTGGGAAATGGCTATTTTTCAGTAGAAATTTGATTTTTATTGGGATAAGAAGAATTAGAAGAGGGAGAGAAAGGGGTAGGAGCCTGTGTCTCCTAAGACTGTACCTTTGGAGAAAGGATTTCCTCCAAGTTAGTAGGATCGATTTGCTTTTCTGTTTCTTTTCTTTGATCCTTACCTATCTCTCTTCCACTTCTGAGAGTGACTACGCTTGCATCGTTACTCCCAAGGGTAGCTGACTTTGCGTGCTCTCTTGGGTTAGTTTGAGTTTGTGAAGGTAATTGGCCGGATGGCCTTGGTTAGGTAAGCATTTGTTGGTTCTGAGATTGTAGTGACTTCTGATCTTTACGAAGGGCTACAATATCTTCTTGTGTATCTCGTGACTTGTTCATCAAAGCCTTCATTAAGTCACGCATCTCATCCATCTCGGCTTCATGATTGGATGAATGTTGGGATGGTCTATTTGATGGAATACCACCATATGTTGGTTGCTGGAATTGTCTTGGATTTCCTTGAAATCCGGGTTGGTTCTGGGATTTTGGAGAAGTTTGGATATTTCTCTGCCAAGGTTGCCTGAATCCTTGGTTGTTGTTTACATAACTTACTTCCTCAGATGCTTTTAATTCTTGCAACTCAGGGCATTGCTCGAAATCGTGTGGTCCTCCACACTGTGTACAAAACACATCAGAAGGTGGTAAAGGAAACACAGAGGGGTGCGATACCTAAGGTTGTCGTGTATTCACTACTTTTTCATGCTGGGGAAGAGAACTCATAGCCAATTGCTCCAATACCTTTTGCAAGGCGCTTACCTTCGTGGACTGTTGGGCATTGCTCTCCAGCAGTTGCTCATGACTCTTCATTAACTTTTCAAATTTATTATCACTTTCTCTAATATGGTACAAACCTGGAGTGTTGCCTCTAGCTCCTTCTGTGGCCCAGTCATGGATTTCCTGGCATAAGGATTCAATCCCGTCCAGAAATTATTCCCCAGGTTTCTTGAGGATGTCAGCGCCAAGGGAGGACAACACCAACGTCTTGTACTGGTTCACGAGCCCTTTGTAGAACAACTGAGAGAGTTGCTCCTTCGTGAGACCATGGTGGGGACACTTCAGAAGTAACCCCTTAAATCTATCCCAAGCTTCACAAATATTTTCTAATCCAGGTTGCTTGAAGTTATAGATTTCAGCAATCACTTCCAAGGTGAGACTCGGCGGTAGGAATTTGTCGTAGAACTTCGTTGCCATGTCATCCCACGTGGAAATGGTGTTCGGCGTCAGGCTGTGGTACCATTTACTTGTTGTCCCTGTGAGACTGTGAGGGAAAAGTGAGAGACGGGCAAACTGCAAGACAACGTCAGTAGCGGTGAGGCTATTGACGTGCTGCAGGAACTTCGTTACATTGAGTAATGCTTCATCTGGGTTGGAACCATCAAAAATTCCTAACTTCTTGACGCAACGGATTTGATGATATGGCTTCAACTTCTGCCATTCATCATAATCGGCTTGAGGGAGATTAGGGAGATTGATGGCCGGCTTTTGGCCTTGGTTAGAGGGCCTGTTGATGTTGCGCACTGTTGCCATCTCGCTTGAAGTACTTGGATCTCCTTGTGGGTAAGGTTGGTTCTTTCTTTGTTGTAGGGAACTGAAATACCCTGAATCTAATTAATACCTGTTTATTATTAAATAATGAAGAATTGATCTAGAAACAGATCATTTAAGTTACGCATGCTAATCTAAGCATGCAAACGTTACGTAAATTAATATTATTACACGTGCGCATGCAAACTCACGCATGCAAATGTCACGAAAAAACACTCGTTTTACCATAAACGCTAACTGGTGTAATGTTACTAAAAGTATTAACGTACTCGTACAAACGTTTATGTACGATTATTAACAAGGACTAAACTCCTTACATAACAAGCTCAATTAAGAGAGCGCTATCCAGGAAAAAGCCTATACGGGCGTTTATATGACCCGGTACACAATAACGTTCATTGTAAAAACGCGAAAAATACTAACAAACAACGTAAATATTTTACGATTGTCTGAACATTTATAAATGCTAAAAAAAAAAATTGTTATACACATTTAAACAATGTAACAACTTATGTTACATAATCTTGATATTTAATATATATTATAAATACATAAGAAATGCTATAACATTACATATAACACGAAGTATACAATTTTTCCAAATAACACCATATTGCCGTTTTGGTATACCATTAGTGGTACTTGTTTTATGCAATTTTACTTAGCAATATTAAAGCTACCTAATATGCCTATACATTACGGTAATATATATACATGCTTATAAACAAAAAGAAAACTGCAGCACACGATGTTATCGGTAAAGGATGTATATCAATCAAACAAGAGTAAACCTGTAGCAATGGCGGTGATGTCCATACGCTATCAAACAATTGAAGCTACAGCATACTACATGCTACCGTGATGATTATATAAAAACAAATCAATTAAACAAAACGGTAGATTGACTATAGTATATCGGTTACATGTATTAGAATATGACAAGGTTTAAAGTGCAAGTAACATATAAACCGTATTAGTTCACTAATTAGCTATAATGCTATATTAATACATGTATTTTATCAGCTGAAAACGGTAATATAAACCATGGATTAGAGTAAATTGCTTGTACACAAAAGAAAAAAAAACAAACTAGTATGAATATACTCCATACTATACGATTATACACTAGTATGTATTCAGCAATTACCATGGACTAACGGTAATACTTTAGCTCATAATTAAACAAAGAAAATTATGGAATGATCACCATATGCTTACGGTAGTGATGTAACCTCAATTAACAACAAAAAAAAAACAATAGCAAATCACCACCCAAATTGACGGTATACCAAACAAAAATCTTTGGTAATTACCCCTTGCTAACGTGGTGGACATGTGCTCAAGTTGACAAAGTTGTAGCCATCGTCACATGCATACATCAGTTTATAATTGATAAAAATCTGCACCTTATACTTCATTTCAACCGGTTACGTTTGAGACATTATATTATGATTTAAATGTCATAATCATCTTATAAGCTTTATTAATCACACTACTAACTGTTATACTACAATAATACAAATTGTGCACATTCAATCCAGCTGGCTATGTAGTTCCGAAAAGCCTGCACAAACAAGTATTGAATAATCAAAAGAAAGATATCACCTAACTATCTATATTACTATAGGGGTATACCCATCCCAATCAGCTTGCTACCACCGAAAAACCTGCACAAAATATGCATTTAGATTTTGAATGTGAATATGATAAACTGAAGTTAGGTAGTAGGTTCCCTGTACGCATTCAAGTTGCAAAATGAATAAGACAAGACCATTAATCAGGCCCCACTTCTGAAAAGTCTACATCATATACATATATATATGCTTAATTAAACTAAAGGCTATAGGTTATATCATGTATAATCGGTGGGCACATGCACCTAATTAAACTATGGAACAAAGAAAAAAAAAATCTAAAGCACACATATATCACCGAATGGATGCATTCACACTAAATAAACAAGTAAAAGATATACCTTAGTAAAAGTGCAGCCGGTTGTGTATACATGTCCATGTGACATGATTAATTTGTGAAATTGTCATATTGACTTTATGAGTCATTCACTCCTCCATTATATGACATAAATACAAAAGCAAGCCGTCACTGTTCATCCCTAAATCTCCATCCACCGACTCATTCTTTTTTTTTTATAAACATTGTGACCATATATTAAAAGCATATAGCATGCACAAGGAAACCCTCATGTCATGCTAGCTCCGAATCAAGCTTACAAGCCATACAAATATTAGGGGGAACATGCTCCCCCAACCACACCTGGTTAGATTCAAAAAGAGGATTCCCGAAATTACATATAATCTTGGCGGGCAACCATACTCGTCTTCTCCATTAATTTCTCACCAACCTCCGTCTTTCCTCCTCTTAGAACGCTTTCCATTTCTTACAAAAAAAAAAACAGTATGCAATATCATTCGCCACCGGGCGAGTTGTGTGTGTTGCACTCAAGTAGAAGTTCCCTCTCCATCGCAAAGTAATCGGCACTCTCAATGCATATTCGTCTCCGATAGCCATCTACACTTGTTAGAGGAAGAGAATAACATTTTGAGGATACGCAGCCATCGGTCGAGAGATCTAACTGCAACACACTCTTTCACCTGGCTTGTCCCTGCGCCTAATTAACTACGATTCCCTGCTGGTCTGATTCAGACCTTCTGAAGTGGAACTTCCAGCACACCATATTAACGAGACTGGGAAACATTTCATTTCCTGCTACAAACATACAGATTCTGCACCTCTTTGTATTTCCTCCAGTACGTGCGTCTCTAGGACTGCTGCATTGGACACACCAGGTTGGAGGATGGACTGAAACACTTAATTCTAGAACCGGTAAGAAGTTCTATGCCTCTCCTTCATTCCCTTCCTGTGCTATATACTTCTTATTTCCTCTCGTGTCTGCACCTCAGTCCACTCCGTTCACGGTAACTCTGCAACATCAAACAATAAACTAAATATACAAGTTCTGCACTAACCTTCATTCTCTTCCTGAATCTGCATTGTTGTAAGGAGCATACTCTACACATCTGCTGAGATAAATCATAACCTGCTGCGATCTCACGCATCAGACTGAATAGAGAGCTCTAACCAGTCCATTTTTAAAACGGTAATACGCTGTTTTCTTCTAGCAGTTAAGACATAGAAGTTCTAATTTTCTTTCTTTCTGTCACACCTGCAAGCAAGTGATGAACGTGAAAAAAAAAATAAAACAGTAGCATAATACTGCTATAAATTACAACAACAGGAGGATTTGATTTCTGCTAATGCAGTGGAGGAAATGGGTAGAGTATAAAACCAGCAAAGTCTACTGTAAAGGAATCCAAATTAGGAAAATAAATAAATAAAACTTTATAGTAGTAATGGTGTTCTTCTTCCTTCAAGCTGCTGTCATTATAACATACATATTCTGTTACACCCTCTGCACCAGCATCTCCATCTTATTCAATTACGGTAAATTTTGCGAACTGCATATATATACTTGTTTGATATTCCTTTCTATTTCCATGGTAATACTGGAACAGAACCGCATATATATATATATATATATATCTTGTCTGACATTCCTTTCTAATTTCACGGTAATTGCAAAGGCTGTTGTTTCATTTATATATATAATATTGGGTTCAATGATACTTATTAGAAATAAATTACTATTACTATTACCAATTTAATAGTTGAGGTTGTTAACTGAAAATTAAGTCTACCGAGTAAGTGAGGGTTTAGTAAAATTGTTTGGCGTTAATTTGGGTATTGGTGCTAATCTATTATTAATTTAAAGACATCATAATTTAGTTAATTGGTGTTAACATATATATATATATAAATATGTATGTATGTATGAGTCGTTAAATTAACAACTACTAATTTGAGAATTTATTAAGTTGTTATGTCATTTAGACAATTATAAATATGTATCATAAATAATACATGTGTATAAAATATATACATTTAAGATTTTCAAGTAAATTAAAAGGAAATGAATATAAGGAATTTAATGTGGGAACACCAATAATATTTGGATTTATAGTATAATAAATATAAAGTTAAGAGGAGAATTAATTTACACATGACCAATAAATGTCATTGACGAATTTATAAATTGTCATGTCGTTTGGACAAATACAATATGACATGTGAATAATACTTGTTTACACCAAAAAAAAATATACATTCAAGAAAATTATTTAAGTTAAGAGAAAATAATTGTAGCGGTATATAAGGTACTTGAGGTAATTAAAAGGGAATTACCATACAATATAAGTCTTATAAGTAAAGACTACGATGGTTTAAATTATATATGCAAACCTTAAACATAAATAAGGTTAAGAGGTTAAAAAGAAATTATCTAAGTGTGAAAAATAAACCTCACATGAAATAACGAGTACAAGGACATTTCATGATACAATAAAACTATTATACGAGAGTAACTTAAACTAACACTCTCAGTTAATCCTATTCTAGGACTTTGTTTGACCAGACGTTGACCGGGAACTAAACAAGTACAGTCTACGGTGAACGGTATGGAATTATTGCAGTCTTCTTTCTACCGGATTACACCGGCTTGTGTGCTATCTGTTGTTTGAATCAACGACCAAGATATTTAATGTAAAATGTTGTTTACTCTTGTGCGCTGTTGTATTATTTTATGTGCGTGAATGATGTTGACTACTACGTGTATGTCCCACGCATACAAACACTACTATACCAGTGGATTAAATACCTGCGCTTCAGTATACCGAGGACTTGTACTCAAGTCTCTCACTAACTTCACTTTATAACAAACGTCATTATCCTAAACGTGATAATTGACAATACACATTGTGTTCTTGTTTAACGTCTTTATATGACACATAACAATTCTATACTACGAGAACGAGGAGCCCAGTTGGATCTGGCCATGCATGCTACAGGAGCTGTACCTGTCTCAGGTCGTCTCCTATTTACGTCGCGACGGAACACTTCAGTTGAGAGGAAGACTTTATTCCTCTCGGGGGTTTTATCTCCCATCAGTTCAGTGTGAGGAAGACTTCATTCCTCTCGTGGGTTTTATTTCCCACATCTCTCAGTTCAGGGTTTAACTACGTTATCTCCTGGGGTTTTTAATACCCAACCTTTTCAATCTTAACGAGGTCACTATACCTTCACTATTTGAGATATTCAGTTATACTTGTCAGTCCCATTGTGTGGACCGACTATCATTTAAGAATTTCAGTTCAGCTAACTTGACCTTCTGCAGTCTTGTTCTATGTGACATTATTGTCCTTGTGTGGATACTTGATATTATCATGCTATGCTTATTTACAGCTTTATAAATGAACTGCATGTATTCGACAATTGGTTGGTGTGGCCCAGTAGCTTGTGGGCTGCACGATTTCATACCGGCAAATTATTTTGCTGAGCCGTTTCATGGCTAAATAATTCCAGGTACCTGAAGAATGAAGAGATTGCCCGACCGAGTGTAGGTGGGGTAGAATTAAGACATGGGTTATTACCACCGGTGTCATCTTACAGTATTGTACTTTTATTATTATCTTCTGTTGTTTTAAGAGGTTTGTATTCAGTACTCAGACCGCATCATTTGTAAATTAAGTTGGAGTAGCCTTGTTAGTCACATGGGTGACTAGCGGCGTTGTAGCACCACCCGTTGTTATGTATATATTTTCCGCTATATATCTAGTTATTTTTGGGAGCTATCGTCGTTCAGGTTATTGGATTTCGGGTTGGGGTGTTACAGGAACTAAGGAGTGTTCTCTCAATCTCAGGATCGTAATCTGCTATTTCGTCAGAGAGACCTTGTGACCTAAGAAGCATTCACTTAAAGAAAGCAAGTACCTACGAGATGTCAAAGGAAACATTTTTAAGTAATATGAAAAGAACATGTAATCACTAATATATGCTTTTATTAAATAGAAATATCATTGCCATTACATAACATATAAAAGATAAAATAAACTAAAATAAAACATATAAAAGATACTAAGATATATACTAATAGATAGCCCTAAACCTAGTACGCCTAACTCTACTAGTGAAGATCGCATGGGAGGGGGGCCTTCGGTGAACCCTATTGGTGAAGATGCCCATATGAGGGAATCTTCGCCTAAGTTCATCCACGGGCAGAACCCTCATGCGCGCTGTGGTTCTAAGGCGGTGGTAGGCAAGGGCTGGTCTTAACTTCTTCCTCTTAATAAAAATCTACCTCTGTATGGGGTTCAATTCATTCACCACATAGATATGCAGAAAATGAAAAAGGTTGGACTCCCCACTTTGCAACTTAGCCATCCAAATGTGTTTAGGCATCTTGAGTACAAAGTTGGTAAAGGGTGAGATAACTATAAGAGAAAGGAATTCATATACAACCGAGAGAAAAAGAAAAAAAAATACTAAGTTGAACGAGCCGGGTAGTGTGCCGGATAGGCAGTGTCCGGCGTCGGACTTCCTCTGAATGTGCCGGATCACACCAACCCGGCATCATACACGACAAGTTAAAAATAGTGAAAACATAAATAACACTTAAATAGCACTCGTCGGGAATAAATTTATAAATTCGTAGAACGTGCCGGGTTCACTGTCGGGCATATACTATCCGGCACAGACTTCCTCTGATTTTGCCGAGTATTATATGTCCGGCAGTGAGTCCGGCATATTCTAACATTGGGAAAGATAACAAAAAATCAACAAATAAAGAATAATATGGCAATTACCGAGTTAAAGACTTGGACTAATTCCGAGTCCCCGGCAACGGCGCCATTTTGCTAACAAAGATTTTAGTAGGCAATTTATGAACAAATAACTCTATAATCCTAAGAAACCAATACACAATTATGTATGAAAGATTGAACTAAAACACAAGAAAAGTAGACAACTGTCGGACATCCGGCCGGGTGGTCACATCCGGCATTAGAACTTCCTTCGATTAGGCCGGACGTGCTCACACGGCAGTGTGCACGACATAACACCGAAAACATATGCGACATGCGATAAATCAAGAATATGCCGGGTATATTTGAAATACCCATGAATTTTCATGTTAAGAATAATATAATTCTTTTTAAGAATGAATAAGTCCGAAGTTAGTATTGTAGTGGCCCATGGAAGTTAAACGATACTCTTATATTAAATTCTTTCCTCTTCCTAAAATGTTTACAATTATCCGCAATGTCCTTGCCCTTACTAATCGTATTCCTATTATTAATTATTATCATTTAAATACTACTTCATCCTTCTTAGATGTTACAATGTTATTTAAGTTCCCATAATACAATCCTAGAATTTCTTTGTCAAATTGATTAATCTTAAATTCCTAGAGTTCGAATTCAATTTTACTTTCTCTTAGTAAATTAACATTAACTTTAAGAGTTCAAATCCCATTTGACTTCTTCAAAATTAGTAAGATATTAATCCTCTATTATTCTCTTAATTTTATATTACTAATATTCTAGATCCTTCGTTAACGTAATTATTTCCTCTTGGTAGGATTACTGATTTGTTTCACTCTATCCTTATTTATTTCAATCTCTTCCCTATATTAAATAAATGTTTATTAATTATTTTCCTAGATATTCTACTCTCTTCCTTATCTCGTTACAACGGCTTAGTTACTTTCCTCCTATGATTCCGAATTGAGAATTATTTATTTATTTCTAAACCAGTATCTGTTAGAGATTTTGTTTCTCTTTGCGGATTTCCATCACGCTGAATAATAGTTATACCCTTTTAACTATCTACAACACTAATCAGTTAAACTCTCTTTGAATTATTCATTATTTTCTTTTCTTCTTTAAACTGATTATCACTTATTGAAATAACTAGCATTCCTTTTATTTTGCAAATTAATTATATTTAAATCAACAATCCTCTCCGATATCTGATCGTCTTCCACTAACACCATTACGCTCTTCCTCTCCCAACTGTCAAAATTCACGCAACTTTTCTACTCTCTTATTTCCACTAAAATATTCTCGATTCTTCACCTTGAAACCTTTGCAAATTCACGTTCTTTATCCTGCTGCTGTCAGATCGCCTTCTCGGTGCCAGTTAGGATTACGTTGGGTAAAGTATTCTACCTAGATAGTCTAGTAAATTATTTGGTTGTGTTTGGTAGATTCTAATTGTTGATTATATACTTAGACTCCGATTTCGACGACGGGCGCTGCTAGTGATTATGTTGGATTGTTCTCTTGAAGTGATTTGATTGTTCAGGTAAATCTCTATGCTCAAGTTGATTTGGCTTTGTGTATTGTGAATGAGGAAAAATTGCTTTTGTGACTTAAATGTGTTTTCTACTGGAAAAGGGATTTATCACCGGATTGAGATTTATCAATTGGGGATCAATTCCCGTACTTTGAGATTGGTGGATTAGAATAATTATGGTGGTGATTTGAACAAGGTTTTTGGGAGTCTTTCACAGGAATTGTTATCGTTTGGGAGCCCATAGGTGCTCCCCATTATTATTATTTGCGCTGCACACATTATTGCAGTTAAGCTCTATGATCTACTATCTATGTTACTGTTGTTTCATAGGGGGTGTGCACACTTAAGGACTTAGGGCGAGGTGGTTGTTTGACGGTCCCATAGGTGACTGTCCTGGAATTATCGTTTGGGGTCCCATAGGTGACCCCGTATTTGGAAATTATGTTTGGATCCTGTTGAAAGCTCCCCACTATTGTTTGGTTGGTTACTGTGTTTTCTGGAAAAATCATTCTAATGTTCAACACTCATTCTTCTCTGATTGACAAGTGATAAAAAGAACTTCAAAATGTATTTTACACATTGAGGTAGAATTTACTCAGTTTTTCTGATTTGCGCGATCCCTTCGTGTTTTGTCTATTGTTTTCTGATCGCAGGCGATGGTTGCTGAAGTTTGGGGATTGGCCATGCGCTACCACATAGTTCTAGAATGGATTAATTGTCGTTGAGATACAACATTTAAATGGCGATGTTTTGAATATTTATTTCTGTTGAATTGTTTAAGGTTTGGCCTGAGCACTCATGGGATTGAGTGTGGCGGTAGCACTCTGGATTTGAAAGTGTTTTCTCCTGTGTTTTTATGTTAAACATTCACTTTCCATTGGCATTAATATTATGGTCATTTTGTACCCTTCTAATCTTATCTTCGTTTTGATTTTTATAAATTTGGACCTGTCCGAACGTCCGTCCGGACATCCATGTTCGGACAGGCCCCGAGAGTATTTTGTTTTTCACAGTATTAGTGTGTCCGAACATCTGTACATCTTCAGACAGCATGCGAGGACGGGTCTGAACTGTAAGTCTCGACACATGTCCGAACTTACATGTTCGGACTAATGTTCGAACAGACCTTGTTTCTCAGTTTTAAGACTCGTTTGACATCCGTTTTAGTCCTCATCTGCGGCGTTCGTTTTGTATCGTTTTCTACTTTATAATGAGGCGAAATCCAGAGTGTTACAATATTTTACCCAGCACTCTGCATGGAACACGATAAAAATAATAGGAACCTACTCAATCTAATATGGGTAGCAAACCAAAACCCGGTCAAAGTAGCAAGGAAGCATATTAAGACCAAGAATGTCGAACCCTAGAGACTTGTATAGAAAATTAGTCCTAGCCTTGGTAATTACTAAGTAAAGAAGGGGAAATGTGAAACATTTTTTAATCCTAATTAAAACTAACTAAACTAAGTTGTAACACCCCTACTAATCTGGCTCCTAATTATAGTATAATCATCGTACCTAGTAATTAAATCGCAGTGGTAAATAACAGACTGTCGTTCTAATGGTGTCACTGTTATCACTCGCTCGTACGGGTGATAACGAGTTACATGATAATCAACATACGAAACGTATTCCCACAGTGACCACAAGAGATAGATAGTAGTGCTTAAATGAAACTAAAATATATACAACAACAATCTGTCTTATACATAAACCGTACATGTGAGCGTCTAACCAAATATACACCTCGGTTTAGTGCTCTAGCACTTCCTTTGTATCCTTAAGTTAATTCATGAGTCTAGGTGTCTTTACTTAGTCTCATTTCTTCGTTGAATATCGATTTATAGTGTGGAAAATGCATCTCCCCTTGGTCGGTTTCAATCAAGAGAAGAGGGGAAGAGAAGTGAAAAAGAAGAACTTGGAGAGTTAAGGTTAATAATCTACCTTAATGTCTATCTTTAAGGATTTTGAAATTTTTGGGTTGGGTAATCAAAAGATGAATCAAAAATATGTATTGGGAAGATGTGTTTGATTGCTATAAGAGAGAATTGTGATATATGCTTAATGCAATGATGAATTGTTGTTTGATTTTAGGGCCTAAGTGCCATGTCATTTAAGAGCCTAAGTGCTATGCAATTTAAGATTATTGCACCATATTGTGTTGATTGTGAATGCTTTGGATTAGGTGAGGAAGATAATGAAATTTGGATGTACTAGCGTAGTAACGAAGTTATGGTGAAATTTGGGTAGATATGAATTAACTAAGGTGTTCTTATGAGTTAGAATGACCTAGAGTTGATTAGGAGGAATTCGAGATTAAATGGGTAAATGAAACACACCAAAACTATGGTATAAGGAGTGTATTGAGTTGTACCAAAAAAATCTATAGGAAAAATGATGTAGGAGTGTCTTAGATTGCCTAGAGATGAACTAGTGTATACCTTTGAAAGTAATGATTGGACTTGGATAATGGAGATGAAAATGCCTAAGAAGGATTTGGTATGGTCAAAATGATTGAGAGTAAGATGCAAGGTGTCATGGGTATGACTAGTAGTGCATTAGCTTAAGGAACTTGTGTAAAACAACCAAGATTAAGTGATAAGCTTTGGTCAAAGATTTGGAAAGGTTTAATGAGGAAAAGTAGAGTTAGAACACTTTAGATGTAATACCCCGTATTTTCGTTTTTCAGATTTCATGACATAACATCTCGGTTAATGTTATTAATTAAAGTTATGTTATGTAGTGCTTTGTTTAACTAGTGGGCTGATGGGACGTCGGAGTCTTTAAGTTAAAAGGCGATGGACAAGGAGGTCTTATCCCCTCTCTTTTATTTTGGTAAGCTTCTTTAAGTAATTGATTGGGCAGTTTTCTTATTTTTCCAATCACGATCAGTTCTCAAGTCCCGCTCATCCTCTCGGCAGTTTTTGCGCTCTCTTCTTGTCTTCTCCATTGGTGTGCTTCTGAATTCCTGGTGCGTTGCTGGTGCGTTTGGGGTCGAATTCCGGTTCTGTGTGTTTGCGCTTCCTCTGCTGTGATTCAGGTTTGGTTTCCCTTTCGATTTTGGTGGGGTTCGCTTATGTTTTGGGAGAGAGACAGTTTTCTGATTGTTGGATGGGTTGCTGGCTGAATTCAGTGTCGTTTGGTGCATCTCCTCTGCTGCGTTCTGTTCGCTGAGTTGCTAGGGACGTCTGGTCGGATTCTACGCTTCGAATTCAGGTAAGTGGGGGATGGAATCGGGGTTGTCTGCTCACCCTCGGGGATTGCTTTTGATTTCTATTTTTCGGATCTGTTCTGGGTGTGTTGCTTGTGTGATTTCTTCTCGTTTTGCGTTGTTAATCGATTGGCTAAACCCCCGAGGGTACTGTTTTACAATCCTATGAGTTTTGGGTGAGTTTGTGATGATTTTGGCTCTCTTCTGCGCGTCTGTTCTTTCTGGAATTCGACAGTTTTGCGCTGTCCGAACTTCTGTCCGAACATGCAAGTTCGGACAGTTCATCGGGCGCGTTTTGTTTTTCAGGATTTTGAAGTGTCCGAACGTCGGTCCGAACTTGTAAGTTCGACCCGACGCGAGGATGATTTTCGTGTAGTTTCGACATCTGTCCGAACTTGCAAGGTCGGACGCAAGTTCGGACATGATGGGAGTTTTGGTTTCTGACTTTCGACTTACTTACGTCCGAACTTTGAAGGTCGGACGTAAGTTCGGACATCGACGTTTTCTCAACCTCTGATTCTCGGCCTCTGTCCGAACTTGCAAGGTCGGACGTAAGTTCGGACATGCCACTATTTTGAGCATAACTTCTCTATTTTAGTTCCGTTTGCGGGGTTGGATTCCCCTATCTGTGTACAAGCTTCTTATGTTGTTTATATGCATTTCCATGTACTTAAGATCTGTTTTGTGAGCTTTTGGTTTTGGGACCTAGTTACTTTGCTTCTGAGCCTTGGATGGTCGGGTTGGGCTGTCCCGTAGCATGCTGCGCAGGAATTCCTTCTGTTTATACTCCTTAGGGTCTCCCTTAGGACGTTATTTGACCGACGGGTCTGTTAGTTGTCTCTACGGCTTCTGTTGTGGGATCTTCGGATCCATAGGACCTTACGTGAGTCCTTCTGTTGTGTTAGCTTGTTTCTAGTGTCCCACTCTTCTGTATCCGTTTCTGAAAGTCCGACTATGATTTGAAGTGACGTTCTGCTCTGCTTCTGTTTTGTGCTCCCTTTCTGTCTGATTATATTGACTCCGCCTTCTTCTCTGTTTATAAACTATTCTTCTACTTCTGTTTTGAGTGGGCTTCCTTGAGGAAGTCTTCTGCTTGCTGGGCTGTTTAGCTCACCCCTTTACTTTGTTGCAGATTGAGCTCGTGGGATCTTCTCTCTCTGTCCCTTGCTGGAGCTTCGTTTGTTTACGTTTTGTTGACTTTGTTTACTTTGCGCGTTGGACGCTTTAGAGTTTGTGTAGCCTTCGGGCCTCTCTTTGTATTTGACTTATAAGTATTTAGATCTTGTAAACTCTTTTGGTATTTATACAAGTTTGTTATTTGGTTTTGGGATTCGTTTTGCTTAGAGCCTTGCGACGTTAGGTAGTAGACTCGCGGCGTGTAACGGCCCTAACTCCTAGGCCGGTTTTGGGGTCGTTACATTAGAAGTGTTGTGTAAATATTAGAAGAGAAATGGGCAATGGAACAATGAAGGAATGATAATGGAGAATGTCAAATATAGCAGGAAATTGCAGGGTCCGGGACTTGGTCCTTGCATAAGGTCCCGGACCATCAACAAAAACAAGCTGAAAATAACCTGTGACATTGGTCTGGGACTTGAGTCTAGCATAAAGTCCCGAACCACTATCAAAAATTGGCCGAGAATAACCTGTGACAATGGTCTGGGACCTTGTCCTTGTATGTAGTCCCGGACCATAGTGAAAAATCACCCGAGAGTTGCCAAGACATGTTGGTCCGGGAGTATAGGTGCGGACCATGTCCCGGACCACACCCAAATTCAAGCCATGAGTTAGAAAATGTAGAAAAATGAAAGGGTTTGGTTGGTATTATTATTATAAGGTTGTTGGGACTTGTTTGGTGACATGTAATGATCATTTGAATGATTAAACAAGTATAAGATTGAATGTGAAAGTTGAGAACTTATGATCATATAAGTAAAGTTAAGGTTAAAGAGACAACGGGGTTAATTACGGGCGTACTAGTCGTTTAAATACCGTATTGTCTTGATGTTAATAGAAACACTTGGAATGTTATCAGTTATTCGAGAATTATCTGAGGAGTGTGAGACGGCGCGCTAGAGTAGTTCCTGATGAACGGTATGGTTTTCTTGTAGCTTGCTTGCTAATGAGGTCTCCCTCGGTTTGTGTGTTGTTTGTTTATATGTTACGACTAAACAAGATAAAGCATGCAATCGGTTTACCGTATGTTGTTTCGAGTTCGTATTATACTAACACGAATTACCTTTGAGTTTACTTACTAACTTCGGTTAATAAACGAATGTTAAAGAACATGAGATACTCTCTGTTATTGGTTGGTTAATATCCGATAGAGTTTAACTAACAAACATTGTCATCGAGACTTCTACTAACTAGAACTTGGGGTGAGGAATCCGAGACGGTTAGGTCACATGTGTTTGAAGCAGGAGGTCGGTATCTGTATCAAATCCGACTTCCATTGAGACTTGTCTTCGGACTTGTTGCCTGGAGTCTACAAACAGACTCGGCCACCTCGAATTTCTGTTCGAGGTGGGAGGCAGATTAAGGTGATGCAGTGGGATCACCTAAATCCCAATTTCAGAATTTTTGTTTATTTAAACCAATGGAGTTAATAGCTCATTGGCTAGGGTTACTTTTGACCAGACAAAAATAAACAATGGATTAAGGTACAACCAAATCTAATTAAAGAACGGTTGAATATGAGAATTAAATGATTCTCACACTTAAGGAGTTAAAAAGCTAACTCACTTACTTAATGAACATCCATTAAGTCGTTCGATCCGTTTAAGCTATGATTATTTCATAGGAATACGTTGTGTGTTATCGTACTTCTTATTATTGTATGTATGATCAATCAATTTCATGTATATGACAAAATAGTCGTGTGTAGCCCCGTTAGCTTATGGGCAGCACGTTAATCATACCAGCAAAGGTGCTGAGCCCCTCGGGGCATCCTTATTATTTTTCAGGTAAACGACAAAAGATGAACCATCCTCAGAGTAGGAGCGGGTAGACGTACTTCAGGTTTTTCTTTTGTTATACGAGTTGTGCATGTACACTCGTATGGTAGATAGTAAAAGTTGTAGTAAACTTGGATTAGCGGTACGAGTTACTTTATACTCGGTATATGTATTTTGGTTAAGGCTTTGTACATACTTATGTTCGGTATATTCGGGTCCATCAGATTGTATCTTGAAACTGGAATACGCCTAGTTAGTCATGTGGGTGACTAACAGCGGTAACACCGACTTTGTAGAAATTTCCGCTGCGGTTGTTAATATAAGTACTTGGAGGTGCGATAATCTCAGTTTTAGGAGTTGGGGTGTTACATTGTGGGTTTTGATTTGTCACTTTTTGACTTATAATATTATGTCATATAAGTTGTACCTTTTGGGACTTATTTCATGTGTTAGGTTGTATCATGTGTTGTTACCTTGTCTTAAGTTGTATTCCTTGTGTTTTTAGTAATTGGTATACTTTACTGTTCATTATGAGTATATAAAGTATACTACATAATTCCCTCACATGATTTGTGATCTTATTTGAAAGGTTCGAGGTGTTGACCGAGTAGGTATGAGATGTTAGTCTCAGACAAAATTTGCTAGAAAGAGTATCTGCTAAAAAGGAAATGTGGAAGCCTTTTTGTGTTGAAATTGACAAGACATGATATGCTTGTATTGAAACTCAATGAGAATTACAACCTAGCTTCCTATCTTGGGATTAGACAGAGGTAGTCTATCTAACCCGACACTCATATACTCTTGAGATTAATCAATACAAAGTGGGAGTATTGAGTGTAATGTGCTCTAAAAGCAAATTATAACTTTCCTAAGCAAATAACTAAGTCTCGCTAAAGATCTCTCAAGAAGAATGTTTCTCTCGAATTCTCTCTCTCGGTAAACTATTAGAATGCACGCCAAGAACACTTTGATAATTAGTGTTCTTAAATACTACAGTCTCCACTATGTTTAGTTACAAACCACTAAGTCCATGACATGGTAATTACAATGTAGTTGAGTGTTATGCTCCACGTTCCTTAGGGATGTGAACTCGCACAATCGCTGCTGAAGATGCCTCCCACGATCACCGTGTTTCTTGGAAGCATGCCTCACTTGAAGAAGTATCACGTGATGCTTTCTTTCGATGCACGTGGATAGTAGTATGAAGAGTGAGTCCCTCTGTAGCATGACTTCAACTGAGGGAGACATCATCTGTAAAATATAGTTGCAACATTATTTCACGTATTAATGTGTTACATGTTACATTATCTTTAGGAGTTGATTTCTCTTTGTTAATGTTCCCTCTATAGTCCATTATTTTATGTGGGGTTTAGTGCCCATTTTGTACTATACATATTTGTTTATGTAAGTATGTTTAGAGGTTATAATTTCCTTAATGAATTTGGCTCATTATCCTTTATCATTAATGTTTAATCCTTGATTAAAATCTTTCATTTAATTAATTCCTTGTTAATTAAGGTAATTAATGTTTGGGGTATTTCCCAAACAGTGTCTCACAGGCAAATGACGCCAATACGGAAACTCCCAAAAGATATAAAACTTTTTCCAAATGTTTTCAGCGGTTTCGATGTGTTTCAAACACATTTATAATGTCCTTAAACTTTGAATACACTTCCTCAGAGGTCAATGGTAGACGGGTTACACGAGTCTTGGGCTTACCGTTGAACAGTTTTTTTCTTTAGAAAATAATGATCTTCGGGTAGAAACCTTCGATGACACATGTAAACATTTTTACCACAGTTTTTAAATGGTCTGAGCATGTGTCATCCTCGCATACCGGACATGCAAAGGTTCCTTACACCGTGTACCCAAACAAGTTCCCATATGTAGGGAATTCATTGACAGTACAGAACAACAACGCCTTAAGCATGAAATTTTCTTTTCCGTAAGCATCATACACCACGGTATCCTCATTCCACAATAACTTCAAATCATCAATCGGTGGGGCGAGATATACATCAATGTTATGACCTGGCTGCTTGGGACCAGATATCAGGAGTGATAACATTATGAACTTTCGTTTCATACACAACCATGAGGAAAAATTATAGATCACTAGCAAAACAGGCCAAGTGTTGTGTTGACTGCTCAATGTACCATATGGGTTCATCACGTCAATACATAATCCAAGCCTTAGATTTCTGTCTTCATCCCCGAAATGTTCTTTGAACCGTCTGTTGATGTTTCTTCACTGAGGTCCATATGCTGGATGCCTTAATTTCTTATCACTTTTTCTACCCTCTCGTGTCATCTTAAGTTTTTTGCATCTACCAAATTGGCAAACAACCGTTTGAATTTAGGTATGATCGGCAAATTCCACAACAGTTTAGTTGAAGGACTTTTTTATGAACAAAGGAGTCACCATCCTTATGCTTGTATTGGGACAACGAACATTTTGGACACTTGTCTAGTTGTTCGTAATCTCCCCTATACAACACACAGTTATTTGGGCATGCATGAATATTTTTGTACTAAACTCCCATTCGACACATCCATTTAGTACAACCGTTAATTTAGTGTACTTAATGCACGTCAGGTACAAGGCTGTTTGGATGCATACAATAACCTTTGATACTCATCCGGCCTTTCAACGAATTGTCCATAACATTATCAAACATCTTGTCTACTTGCTCATCATTGTAAGTCATCTCACTATCATTGACTCCTAAATTACTTGGGAGTTCCGACTCATTGACAGTATCAAAGATGTGATTGGTTCTTATCGTCTACCGATCATGAATGCATGAAGAGACGTCGTTATCATCAACAGACTCACCATGGAAAGTCCATCTTCTATAATGTGCCATGAATCCATGGGTCTTCAGATGAACGATGCTTGAATATTGTCTTATCACACCACAGTCAACACACGGACATGGAATTTTCACCGCTTTTGTCCTGTCCTTGTGTTGCACAGTCGCTTTGCATAACTCTTTCAACATCTTGTCAAAGTGATCTCCTCGATCACCATACATCCAGTCACGCTCTATACTATATGTGAAGTACAAAATGGGTATGAGAATTACCCTACCTAAATCAAAAATATTTTTATAGTATGGATTGCATATGTTTGCTCGTGGTTATATCTTAGTGGAGTGTGACTGGTTTAAACTCAAATAAACTAGCAGTTTAATTTCAAAAAGGTAGCTCAACTATAAGGTTCAAACCCAAATAAACTAGCATTTTTTTCAACAAATTATTGCATTTTTAAAACAGAAACATAAGTTAAATTACTTACTTGTTTTTATGATGTATAGAAGGAGAAGGAGTCTGGTTGATAGACGCGCAACGACAGTAGTGGTTTTAATTCGTTGAAATTCGTAGACTAATATATAGTGAGATCTGATAAAAAACGTTATACCAAGACAAAATACAATATTACTGAGATATTTGTAAAAAAAATCGGCATGACCTTTGCATAATTTTATCCATCCCATGCTTATTATTAAGCATTCACCAAAGTCATATACAATGGAAACAACAATTGACATATAAAAAAGATAAAATTCTACCAAAAATTTTAATTATTGGCAACATGTATGTTCCTTGTTCGCAGCTAGGTTGCACAATTACAATGAGTGAGAGAATGAAGAGTAAGTTAAAGTATATTACCGGTTCCTAAATGAATTGTTTTCAGCCCCTCTTTTCAATTTGGTGTGTGAGAGATGTATCAATTCCACTACTAGTGATTTATCTCTACAATGCCACAGACACAGCAAAAGAATTTTAATCAGAAAGGGGCAAAACATATGTCTCTTGTTCGCCAATTTGATCAGTTAGTTCAAGTATATTACCCATTCCAATTCTGATTTCAGCCTTGTACGCCTTTAGTATAGTGTGCGACTATGCAGCAGTACCAGTCTCTACAGAGGCAGATGCAGACACAACAAAAGAATGAAGTGAGGGCACTTAGCTATATTGCTTATAATTATAAGCACCAATAATGATCAAACATTGTTCCAACCCATATATAAGCATGTTAATTCCAGCCCAAATAAGCTACCCTAACTATACTTAAAAGAAAAGCAAAAAACAGCATAAATTTCCACTCAGACATTTCGTCAAACACCTTGTGTGCATAGATAATTCTATTAATTCAACAACCAAATATTGCAAACATTATACACACACAATAAATATCAACTTCCACAAGCAAAATGCAACATAAATATGTCAATTTTAACAACAAATATGCAATGTTTAAGTGAAAATTGAACTAACCAATTTAGGGTTTTTTCCTCATTGTTATTGTTGCCCCACCAGTCTCTGACGAGGATGACTACCATGTTCGACAGCGAGTTCGATGGCGAGGACAACGACGACGTTAGGCGGTGATGGCGAGGGCAAATGTGGTTCGCAGGGAGGAGAGTATTTGAGAGTTGAGAGATAGTTACAGCGGTGAACTGCCCGGAGCGGTGAATTCTGCTAATATGAAGGACTCTATTTCGACGGTTGTTATTAAAAACCGTGAAATAGAAGGTTAAATAGATTTATTACTAACAACGCCAAAATAGAGTTATTTATTTTTAAAAAAATAATATTGGAAAATATTCTATCGGCGGTTGTTATGTAAAAACCGCCGAAATAGACGACCGACCTATATGGACCGATCCAGAAGGTTTCAAAAGTTATGGACCGATCCATATGGATCAGTCCTTTGGTCGGTCAACTCCAAAAGGTTTCATATGTTGTTGACCGATCCATAAGGGTCGGACCGGTCTGTCATATGGGTCGGACGACCTGTTTTGGTGGTTGATAATAACAACTGCTAATGTATATCATTTAATTTTAATTGGAAATTTTTTTACAGGGGCTACTTCGACGGTTGCTAATTATAACTAGCGAAATAGATTTATTTTGTACTCGATTTGACGGTTTTAAACAGCAACCACCACAATAGGTTAACAAAATTTTTTAAAACACTCTATTTCAGTGGTTGTAAAACAACGGCTGACATAGAGGCGCTGAAATAGGTCATTTTTATACTAGTGGTTAGAAGGAGAAAGTTGTAGTTTGTAGTGATTTCGAGGCAATTTCAGCAAAGTGTTGGTTTGGTAGGGTTGGAAAAAGTGGGAGGCAAGTTGGGAGAGTAGATTTCTGACCTTGGGAAGGTTTTGAGGTGTGTTAGGTCGTTTGGGAAGGCCTGGTTATATAGAAAAGGTGTGACCAATTGATAAAACAATTATTTTATATTAAGAATCTATATTGGGTTTAAGAGAATATGGTTTTTCTGACTAACCTATAGGTCGAATTAAATCATGAAATTGTAACCATATGTAAAAGATGATTTTTAGGAATTTAAACAGTTGGAATGAGGTTATTTGATAAATAACTGAAATTGACAAAAATGTTACAATATAGCACCTCTTGTAATTCATAACTAATTGTTGAAGCTTCAAAATTTCAAAATTCTAATGAGGTTATTCTATAATTATCATCTCCTATCATGTGTTAAAATTTCATGACATTTTGACCTAATTTGGTATTTTCCAAAGGATAGAGAAAATTGCAAGAATGTTTGCATTTCTCTATGAAATTTTAGGTTAAGGCTTCAAATGAAATTTGTCCGGTTTACGACTATAGGTAGTCATGTTGACCATGTGATAATTTTATTTTAATGTTTGGAGACCTTTTCTTTCTATTTTGAGGTAATTTCATGTGTTAATTATTACCGAGATTAGCTTATACCATGAATTTAAAGCTATATTTCCAGAATAAAAGTTATCTGAAAGTTATGAAATTCCTTTCATAATGACTATCGTGTTTGAAGGTATTTTGAGATGATGAGCAAGTCATATGAAGATAGAAAGTCCCGAGAGTGTCATTGGAAAATCTTGACTTTGTGCATTTTGACCAGTTTGCCCTTGCCTTCACATTTGTGTACTAGGCCCCTTCCCGAGGGTTAAAAATTTGAGTATAACACTTCCTAGACTCTTCGTTTATGTAATTATTAGCGACCTTTGATATTTTGTAATCCTACCACTCAAAGGTTCGGTAAATGTTGATATCGTGTACTAGGTGTGCCAATTTCCTCAATTCCCTGTCTCCTATACTCGCTCATCTCTCAATTTATAACAAAATGCTTTTTATTAACGATTTTATACTTGATTGATGATATTATGCTTATAAATCTATGAAGATTTAAAATCTTTATAATAAAGACAATTAACAGTATCATTTAGTTTTAACTTTCACATGTTAACATTGAATATATTTATTGATCAATTACTATAAAGGTTGTTGTGCAGTCAGTTTATAATTTCTATAGTTGTTTTAACAATAATACAACAGTCACCAACATACAGTCATTATTCTAGAGTTCGCAGTCGCAAGATAAAAAATAAAACGAGTATATATACCCCCAGGCACTGTCTCTCTCCACACTCTTATTTCCCATTTCGCGTGAAAAAGTCTCATTCCAAAACCTCTCACAAGCTCTCTTTCGGCAAATTTCATTTTCAGAGTTTAAGGTAACTTTTTTCACTTCTATTTCATTGTTTTATGTTATTGTATGATTAGGAATAGTTTGCGTACTGATTTAGATCAAACAGAACTCAAATCGAGCTTAAAAAAATTTGGAACGTGGCACATAAGAATATCCCTGTATCCGACAGATAAAAACGGACAAACACTGTATGGTTCATTTTATACTGTCAGTAATGGACGATATAAAATGGACCATACGGTGTTTGTCAGTGTTTTATATGTTCGCAGGTGACGTCGTCTGTTTTGTGACGGTTAAAAAATGAACCGATTTGCGTTTGTCCTTTCATGTCGGTCCGTTTTTCAGATAATTTATTCTCGTCCATTTTATGAACTCTCCACTTCCATTCGTTTTGCAGATGTTTCAAGTCCGTTCGTTGCGTACGCTTCAAGTCCATCTGTTGCGGACGTTTCAAGTCCATACGTTGTGGATGTTTAACCTATTGGTCCTTCCGAACCTGTACAATTAGATCATTTTTACATTTTTCATAGTTTTGATGTCATTTTTTTACAGATGAATCGAAAAGGACAAACAAAAAAAGACACACAGATTCTACAACTTCTTAGCTTCTAAGGCTCTAAAAACGAAGAAGGTTACAAGGTCTGCTCGGGAGCAAATGAAGGCGAAGAGGTGGTCCAAGAACTTTGCAGTCCCACCATCAGCATCACAGTCACTTGCTGCCTCATCTTTTCACCCTACTACTGCTCCTTTTAGCTCTTCACAACCTGTCATGAATACTCGTTTGTTTCCTGTTCATCAGTAGTTTGTGTCACCAAGGAGGCAGTTCACATCTGATGGTGATGACAACGACGATGATGATGTGGATCAGCAGACGACCGAACATCAGTTAGCCCTTCCTGCTGCACTTGCTGTCGGTGAAGGAGAAAACACCAGCTGAGGGTCGGATACCCATTGATTGGTTCATCACTTCAGTCCGTCCCGATTGCCGGTGGTCCTTCAGATGCCAGCCTGCTATGAAGCTTTGGTAGACATGTTGCGCTTGATGTGTGGCGAGGAGTGGTATCTCTATTTTTTTATGTTATTATTATTCTTAATGCGTGGACTTATAAAGTATGGCTATTAAGCATGACCATATACTGTGTGGAAAATTTAAAAACGTATGTAAACATTAGATTGTACATAGAAAACTTATAGAATCGGTATATCTATGGGATCGTGGATGTTTGACTTTTACTTCTATAGGCCCTTTACTAGATTAGTGGCATGTTGATCTCCTTTACCATGAGAGGACTAAGGAGGTAGTGAGAGACAATGGGTTAGCGCATCTTCACGACTGCTCCCACGGATATGTTGATTTAGCATTGATATCTGCATTCGTGAAGAGATGGCAGCTAGACACCAACACATTCCACCTACCTTTTTGGTGAGATGACGATCACTCTACATGACATTTATCACATCATGGGCATATCGATTCAGGGGATAGTTGTTGCATTTGAGGCCCCTGAGAAGTTGCGTGGAGGTGCAGCACCTCCGGAGCTGACTTTGGACCATGCGTTGGCTGCACTCGCTGAGGTGGTAGGCCTTCCTTCAGTCAATGTGGTGAAGGAGCAGAGGTGGTACCACAAGGGCGGCGTCCCCTATAGTAAGGTTAAGGAGTGGTGTGGCCACGCAGATGCCACATATACTTGTGAAGCTCGTGCCTATCTGTTTTACTTGCTTGGTTGCACATTTTTATCTAACAAGGAAAAATGACAGGATGCACCCCTACACTTGTTGGCCCCTACAGAACATCGACTCCATCTCGGACTATACGTGGGGTGCGGCTACACTAGCCTATCTCTGCAGACAACTCGGTGTCTCTTCTCGTGCTGAGATGAAGACCATCGCTGGGTGTCTTACCCTACTGTAGGTATAAAGTTGGAACAACTTGATTTCCTTGCATGTACAATTAAAATTGTCAAGAATAGTACTAAAGTTTTTAAAATGTTACAGTGTTGAATCTATGAGTACTTCCCAGGTATTTGTTGTTGTCTAATGGTGAATACCGCCTCACTTGTCCCATCTACGGTGAAGTTTTCCGAGATTGAGGGTCGACATAGTTCAAACCACAACATTCATGGAGTATCGACGACGTTTGGACGTCCTTACACCCGACAAGGTACGGTACCATGACTTAAGAATTAAAAGTTGTTTATTATTTAACTTGTTATAATTAGTTGACAAATAGAGACAAAATTTAAATTATAAGATTATATGGACCCCATTCGAAGTAGACGCGTGAAGTGTTCAGCAGGGCCGGTCCCGATGGTATGGGCATCTACACATGATGGATATTGTTGCTCGTGAACTGTGGTTCACAATAAATGGAAAAATGGAAAGCTGTCCTTCATATCACGCCAATGTGCCAAGGCTGACTTCTTTGGTGTAGCTGAGTTCTCATCGGCACCGAATTTTCTCGTTTTCGCTTTTTTTTTCATGCACTCATGGGTTGATTTGAACCTGATAACGATGGTCCGAAATGTTTAAAAAATCATTATAAATATTAAATAAAGTGGGGAAACAAATATTATACAAATGTTAACATTCGTGTGGATGAACTACGTTGTCTTGGTCTTCCAGGTGGAACTTGAACAGGTGGCTCATCAAGATCGAACGACGAACCAGGGTTAATCACCGACTGCACGAGCCTAACACAACGCTGAAGAATCAAATGGTCATCAAGACGGAGAACTTCATCGTTTAACGGTTTCCATTTGTCTTTGTTCATGTCGTGTTGTGTTGTGTTAGGGTTTCTTCATTCATTAGCTTTCCCACATCCAACTCTAACGTCTTCCATAAGTTGTGAATGACATCTAGTGTAAGTTTGTCATTCCTTTCCATCACTTCATATAGGAAGTGTGCACCATAGAGCCCATGAGTATAAAGTAATGCACATCCACACTACTGCTCATCCGTCTTGAATTCTTTGCCACACTCAATTTCCGCTTAAAGGATCACCAAACATTTATGGCTGACTCGTCCACATATTGTTCGAAACAGATGCTAGTAGTCTTTGTGCGCCATCTTGTCTTTGGACATCTCCATATCTGCTAGGAACCCATTGTTTTGACGTTTGGGAAGCCCATAAATCCCAAAGAATATGATGTGCAACTTTACTTGAGAAGATTGAAGCAACACCTTGAGTGCTGCGTGTGAGCTCTAAGCTCTTGTGCAGTTACCAAAATGTGGTACTGAATTTGTCCAACATTTGCCGAACTTCTCTTTGTAAACGAGCCAAGTGTCATCCAAATAATTTATCCAGTCAAGCTTCCCTTTCCCTTCGTAGATCTTCCTCATCTGTGCATACTCCTCCATGAAATGCACCTCTGTCTGGCTCTTGACTACCTTGAACCAATCTTTGTAGCCTCAGCCACTTCTTCAGTCTTATGGAAGAACCTCTTTGCATTCAAATCAACGTTGGTATTAATGTGCCAATGCAGAGTAAATGAGGCACTTTTGGGAAAAACAGAAGAGAGAGCTTTCATAAGACCAAGCTCTCTGTCGGTCACAAACACTAATGGCTCACGTCCTTCAGTCAGTAGCTCCCTCGAGTTTTCAAGACCAAAGTGTACCCTGCTTCGTCCTCACTACATACAAATGCGTATACAATGTTGAAATTCCTTCCAACAGATTTCATTCCAACCATCTCTACAAGCGACATCTTACACATCAATAATGATGACATATGGGAACACATTGAAAAGTTTCACGGATGTTGGGCTAACAAACATGACATACCCGATAACATCCTTATTGTCTGTATAAAATGAAAAAACATGCTATAATACTATGAAAAGTTTAAACCATTAAATAAAAATGAAATGATATGGTCATAGGAACAAACCTCGACGACCGTCACAGAATACGTGATACTTGTGCTCCTCAAGGTCATCAACAAACACTTACATAACTGGGCGTCCTCCCTTATAATCCTTCGTCAACTTCTTGTTCAAATTGTAAATGAAGTTGATACCAATGGATAGATCTGGATTTTGCTTCTTTAGTCGCAACCACCACTCACGTGGGGCAGTACCTACCCTGTAAAAGTGACGGACCGCTTTCAACTCATCATCTGTTAATGGATGTCTAGCAAAATGTCCCTCTGGCCGCTTAGGCATGTAGTGGTTGTGTGTTGTCCATTCTTCACGGCCAATTTCCATCCTTTATGACTACGCATGCTGCGTATATGGAATGGACACGGGCACTTCTTTGACGAGGTATGTCCTCGTTGCACAGAATCATCATCATTAACTTTGACTCATCGTGAATGTTAGTACTGCTCATATGTAAGTACTACTATGTCATCTGTCCTTGTCTGGACTATGGTCACCACCATCCGCTCACGACCCTTTTGCTGCCCCATAGTATCCACCCATTCCACAACAACGTGCTTAGTAGGAAAACAGTTGATTGGTTTGAAATACATTGGTAGTATCAATCCATTCATTTTCAGGAAGCTCAGAGGGTGAATCATGAGGAGGGGAATCATGAGGTGGGACCGAGGGCAGACAAAAGTAAGAAAATACATGCATTATAAACAAAAAAGTTACAAAAATTACAAGTTTGTCCGTAATGGACCAATAGTTTAAACGTCCATTCCGGACAGGTAGAAAACGTCCGTTGCTGACACATTAGGGAACATGCGAACGCTTCAGCAAGGTTTCGTTTTATGGACTTTTAAAATATGTTTGTTTTTCAGACCCTTAAAATACGTCCGTTTTGTGACACTCTATAACAATGTTCGTTACGGACGGAATAAAAGCGGACGTCCTGTTTCTTTGTCCAGAAAACGGACGGTACAAAATGTGGACTAGAAAAAATAGACCGTTACGTGAAAATTACGAAAATTTGATTAAAAATTACCTCTCGATCGTCCAGAAAAACAATTTCTTCATTTCATGGTTTGTTCTAATCAAATTCTTATCATTGTTCGATTCCCTATATCATTTCCTTTTATGATTGAGGGTAAACCATATTTTATCTTCGACAGTTTATTTTATTCCCTCTATGTCTCAATTTTCTTTCTCCTTCATTCTGATGTCTGAATTAAATAATTACACTCTCACTTACTCTATAATACTATAAATATTATGTGAAAATTGAAGTTTTAATAGCAAAAAAGGATTCCGTAATTACTTACATAACTATTGTCATTTATGTAGGAGTTAGCAAGCGGCCCAAAATAACAATCAAGAACCGTTGATCTAGCCCTACTCGATCTAGTGCGTTTCCCGGTCTTGGCTCCTGAAACGAATTCAAGTTTCCAGTGACATGTGGAAGCGGCCTTCCAAAACATTTTCGCTGGCGCCATTTTACCCTCCATTTACCCTCCAAAACACCCGTACAGAATTTCCATTTCACTGTCTTCTACTATAGGAACCAAAATTCATTTGAAACACATCCCGCCAAAACGCCGGAAAATCAAACGTTGCCTTCTATTTCTACTTTCGAGCAATGAATTCCTATACTCACTGAAATTCCCCGCTTAACAACCCAATATACCATAGATTACAACCCTACTCTGTGAGTTATCTTACTGTCCGAAACCCCATCACTACTTCCGATCAGCTCCTAACAGAATCCGAACTCCACGCATCCATGGCCGTGTCGCCTAAAGCTGTTGTCCCCAAAGAAGACTCCAACAAAGAAGAGGAAGAATCAAGAAGTGGATTCAACCAAGGAGGACGGCGGACCTTCGCTTGTAAAGAAACCGAATTCAAGTAAGCTTTCGGAGAATCTGAATCAGCACGAAGGAAACAAGGTTTCTAGGGTTCGTGTGGTGGGTAAGCGAGTATATGACTCATTGAATGGGAGGACCTGTCACCAGGTGAATGAAATCCCATAACTGGTAGTATAAGATTTGTCGTGTGATTAATTTTGGGTAACCTAGTTTTTGGCGGCGAACTGCCTTACGGATTCTGAATGTTAAAAGAGTCTAAAAAATACGGGAAGAGGGAAACCCCTTTGAGTTTGAAATGTATGGAAAGTATGCTGATTAAAGTTGTAATGTTGAATGTACTATATAGGGAAACGCCGTTTATGCATATTATGCTGGGTTCTTTCGAGCCATTAAACAGGGTCGATGTTACCACTTTCAAGAAAAAGATGATCAACAGTCCATTATACAGAAGGAATAGCTTATAGAAATAGCCAAGAAAGAAGACTAAATGAAAGGGTACGGATAAGGGTTTCAGATAAATCAACTGTCGTTTTTAAGAAGGTGTTTATAGTCGTGCTTCCTGAGATGAGGCTTAGACTAAGCAGACTAGCTGCTGCCGGGCGATAATATGCTTTTCTTTCTATATTTTGAATGATAGATTTGCCATGGGGCAGTCCAAAGAAGAATTGAGTCAAGGAGATTGTGAAATGATGAGTAATAATCAAGACTAGGGTTAACAAGATATTCATGTGCATACTACGTTCAACCCAAGTTTGCCAGTTTATCTAATATTACTTGTTTAGGATTACTAGGCTATGCATTTTACGTGGTACTGCATTTACTTATGTCAAGTGTTCATTATAGAATATAACTAGTTGTGTGAGGATAATTCAATGTTCCCGATTTCTGCAATGTGTTCAGTGTCAAGCTGACTGATATTGAAGTTTATCTTTCCAATTCAGATGTTAAGTGTGCAACAATATTTACTCAAAAAGTTCTCTATGCTTGACAACATTGCAGTGCCGTCAAAAAACACTGGACTTTACAGCAGACTGCAAAAATATCAAGAACAATAAGCAGTGCACTATCAGGTTCTGTCACAAGTGCCTTCTTAATAGGTAATAGTTATTCAGATCAGTCTTCCAGTCTTTGTGGATGGTTATATCCCCTTTGTCTGTCCTTCAAGAATTTTGAAGCCTGTGATTGGTGATGTTTCAGGTATGGGGAAAAAGCTGAGGATGTGTCAAAAATAGAAGATTGGAAGTGTCCTAAGTGCCGATTCATCTGCAATTGCAGTTTCTGCATGTAAGTAATTTTATTAGACTATCCCATACCCTACCTCTGTCCTCTGTTTGGTTCTTATGGCCTCTATAAGATAATTCTTTGGTCTGTCCTGTAAAATTGCTACATGACTTCTGTTTCAGGAAGAAGAAAGGCCAGAAACCAACAGGCATATTAGTCCACACAGCTAAGGCTTCGGGATTTTTGTCTGTCTCCCAGCTACTACATGTTAAAGGTCCAGATTATGCTAGTCCAGAAAGGGTTACAGATCCTAAGGAAATTTCTTCAAAAAAGTTGGATTCCTTAAAGGAGGTATATGTCGTGCTTGTTACCTTACTTATCATATAGAGGGAAACTAAGATATATCAATTGATTCTTTATGCACGTGGTTTCACAGAATGCTGCGGCAGTTTCCCCTGTTAAAAGTTCAGGCAATGGTTGTGATCAGATGTCTAAAAGTCATCTGAAGAAGTCTAAGAAACTAAAGAGAAAGGAGTCAGCAGGAATGGGTGAAGTGAAAAAGGATGAGTGTAATGCAAGCAGCCTAGAGAAGTCCACCATTACTGATGAAGAGCCTCACAAGAAGAAATCAAAGGTGCTGTCAGGGTCCCAAGCTGCTAAACCAGAAGGGATTAAAAATATGGTCATTGGCCTGCCTAATGAAGGCATGGTCAAGAAGGATGTTGGCAGTGTGAGCAAGCAGGGCAAATCTTTCCTTACTAAAGAAAAGGTTGAAAATAAGATTTCAAAGGTCAAGTCAGTAAACCAAGATGTTAAACCTGAAGAAGTGGTAGAAAATGTTGTCATTGGCCTGCATAATGAAGATATAGTCAACAAGGATGTTGATAAAGAAAAGGTTAAAAGAAGAAATCTAAGGAAAAGTCAGTTAGCCAAGATGGTAGACCTGAAGAGGCGCTAAAGAAGGTTCACACCATTGAAACCATGGTCAGCAAATATGACAACACTGCTAGAATCCAAGATGGATCTCCCATCACCAAGGATAAGCCTAATATGAAATTAATTGTAGAATCAGATAGGTGTGCTGCTAAACCCGAAGAGCTCATAAAGGAGCTTGGGACTGTACTGCCTAAGGGAACTGTAATGACAAGTCTGGCCAATATAGACTTGCCCCCTGAAGATGTTGGCAATGCCTTACAGCTGATGGAGTTCTGTGCAGCTTTTGGAGAGGTAAGTAAAGTTAATATAATATCGTGTTTTGGGATATTGATGTTGTCTGCTTGAAAGTGAAATTCGTAAACCACTCTAAATAACTTGCATCTCATATTTTATATTCTTTATCCTTTTCACAATTTGGTTACCAACTCTTACCACTTTCTCTAGTTTCCAGTTGCATACGAAGTTTTGTCCCACCACTTTTCTATGGTATTCACTTCAAGTGTGTTAAATTACTTGCAGTGCTAACCCTATTCTCTGACAAAACATTCTTGTAAGATGCTAAAATTTGCCTTTTTCTTCCCTCTCTAGATCCTTGATGTTAAGAAAGGACAGCCAGCATTGGTCTTGCGTGATATCATGGCTGGTCGTAGCAGACGAGGGAAGTGCTCTGCACTAGTACAGTTTCAAATTCAGCTCTTGAGCGTGTTACAAAATGACTCTGGAGAAATGTATGGAACATTAATTTCCCCTTTTTTTCTTCTTTTCTTGATTAGTTAATATGCTCCTATTTTGAAATCCGTGCTCAATTTTCAGGTCTAATATGTCTCCAAGTGATGGAAGGGACTGTTGGCTGCATGCTTTGAAAGAATGCATCTCTGATTATGATTGGGCACTTAAAGATATCCCGGACCATTGCTTTGATGGAACCTGGGGCTATGAAATGTTGAGCCCCTCTCAAAAGCTGAAAGTTGTAATTTTCCTTTGTGATGAGACTCTGAGTACTGCGTAAGTGGTTGTTGGGAGATGTTGAGGGATTATCTTTTTGCAGATCCTATTGAACTGATTTATACTTGTTCTCGTAGGCAATTGAGAACCTGGATTGAGGAGCAGAATGAAAAATTCAAGGAAAAGAGGAAAGAAGCTAAGGAGAAAGTGGTTGCTGCAAAAGAAAAGGTAAGTGAATCAGCAGGCCCTTGGAATATAATGATCGCTGGGCAATTTTTCATTGAGCTCTTCATCTGCAGGAAAGAGCCAAAAAGAAGATGCAGGATGAAATAGCTGCTACTATTCTTGCTAGAAATGGCAGTGCGCCTATATCCATAACTGAGCATGAAGCCTTGTTCACCGAAATTAGAGCAGAAGTAGAACGGGTGCATGCAGAGATGCTGGAAACTATGGGCATGGTACCTAAAGGTATCCTTTCCAACAGTACTTTAAGTATCACTCATAATTGTAATTTTGACAAAAGTGCTGGGTTTGTCTTCTGGATCGGTAAGGTTCACTATTATACTCATGATGCCAATTGCTGACAAACATCAACAGATAACCAATTGCCAGATGGAGTCAGGACTAGTCCTGTCTATTTGGATGCAAAAAAAGGCCATGTTTACTGGAGATTGAAGGGATGTAATAAGTCGGACATCCTGCTTCAAGGTATGTTTTTCTTATATCTTGACTTGTATTTCACTGTAATGCTACTAGCTGTATATATATCACATATATCTCGATGTTGACATTAGTAGAACCAAAGCAGATTAGAACTCAACTTTAGTAATCTTGAGAATTTCTAATTTCTGTCTCAACTTGAAGATGTAGGACTATATGGTTTCTCGTCCAATGAAAGGTGGTTTTGCTTTAATGAAGAGGACAAGAAAGTAATTGAGGAGTACATTATGTTTCCAAGGTATGTCCATAATATCGGCTATGAGCGCAATGCCACTTTTGATTCATGACCATGTGGGATTAGATAATCAAAGGATCACTTGCTCATATATGTACGTTACATTTCCATTATAACTTATATGGTGTTCTGATGCTTCTTTGACGATGTAGGATTAAGAGACAAAGGAAACACAAAGAGAAATCCTTACCTAAGACTGAGAACGACATAATAACACCTAATTTTGTGCATCAGTTGAAGAATGAAGAGCCGAAATAGAATTAACACGAAGGTATTGGTTAGAATTTATTCTATTGAATTCCACAGTTTCTTCTTTTTTTGGTAATAAAATTTCAGTGTTTCTTCCGTCAATACATTTTGTGCATTTTTTGTTCATGCAGCTGACTAAGAACGACTTTCCTTCTTTTCTACTTCCAGTTTATGGATGACCAAGTTAAAGTGGTACTTTCAAATGCTTGCTAAACTGTGCATTCCAGCGTGCCATGGAAGCCTGCTCTTTTGTTTTTGGGAAGTCCGTGAGGTCCTGTGTATATGCGTATATGTCTGCCTGTATTTCTCCGTAATTCATTTTTTATTACCTATTAGCATGGACATGTACGATGGTGAACATTTATCTGCCTGTTCATCGGCTTAACTCTAGGGTCCCTCTATGAATATTTTGGATTCCATTTTACAGTTGGGTATAGGTATCTTTTTTTGGATTTGGAACCTACCTCATTGTGTCTGAATCTTAGAATGGGTTTTACTTATTTTTCCATATAACATGAATCAAAAAAGACGTATCGTTAAAAAACTCACTGTCATTTACCCATTATCTTTTCTATACCACCAGTCAGTGAATTAATTGAGATTTGGCACGAATAACTACAAGTTTTTGTCAAAAATAAAATCCAGAAGATTAACTAGTTGAAAATTCCATATTAACAATTTCCGCTTCATTTTTGGAATCAACATTGCAACTTTCTCTAAAATGTCATTCGTACAAGTTAATATTGGCAAAGGAAAATTCAATCCCACATGCCGCGCAAGAGAGAGTTAAACTGTTGAAGAGAACTACTATGCTAACATATGAGTAGGGTGGTTGGAAAGTTATTTTTTTCTTCGAAACCAGCCAACATCCCATTAACATGATAGATAGTACAACATTATAGTTAGGGTTTTGACAAACCCCAATTGAAGTAATAGCGTCTACAAGCTAGGTATGATTTGAATTGACTAGAGACATAGAGAGTTTGTGAAGCTCCTTTACATCACCATTGAAGATAGCCATAGCAAAACTAAATAACCAAACCCCCATAGTGAAAGGAATTAGAGCTGTCAAAATTTGAACTAACTCGAAAACCCGCCCGTTTGATCAGAACTCGAAACCTGACAGAAACCCGAAAATATTTAAATATAATAAACCTGAAATCTGATTGGGTTAAACCTGAAATGACCCGAATCCGAAATGACCCGAAAAATTTATAACCCGAAACTGACTGGAACCCGAAATTATAGTAATTAAAAATTAGTCAAACTCGGATATATGAAATAATAGTGACCCTAAACTTTCACGAACATTAATAACCTGAATAGATATGACAAAAAAGCTTGATTTAAACATGTTATATTTGAATAAATATCATAATATGCAATGTATTGACTTTTTTGTGTTCTATGTGAAGTATAATTTTATAGAAATTAGGTATACATTTACTTAATACTTTTTTTAAAAAATATTAACCATGATCCAAAATAACTGAAACCCGATTCTACCTAACACTGTTACAACCTGAACCTGATTAGACCCAAACGACCCGAATCTGAAATGACCTGAAAGTTTAATGACCCGAACGGATATTGACCCGAATAGATATGACCCAAAACCCGAACGAATAACCCGTTTGACAAGTCTAAAAGGAATAAGGGAAAATTTACAATATACCCCTATTTTCTTTCATAATTCATAATATATCCCTTTTTAAAAACTTTGTCACAAGATACCCCTGTTTTCTTTGCTAATTCACAAAATGCCCCTTTTTAAAAACAACGTCAAATATTCCGTTAACCTCCCCTGGAAAATGACTATTCTGCCCCTGACCCGTTTTTTCTTTTTTTTTGAAAAATTCGCAGTTTTTTTGGCTACTTTTTTTTTTGAAAATTTTTAAATTTTATAATATACCCCTATTTAAGTTTGTTGTTCATGAAATACCCCTGTTTATGTTTTGAAGTTCAAAAGATACCCCTGTTTATGTTTTGTAGTTCACGAAATACCCTTATCACTCTGATGGCCCAGTAAAGCATTGCCTAGTTTTCTCTTGTTTTTCAAGTGTCTTCAACCTCTTCATAATCCCAGGATAAATGTTGTTTGCATTCCAGTTCTCTGAGGTTTCTTGTCTCTCGGAATGTCTCACCAATAGCTGAGTACGAATCCCTCTCATTCACAATTAGGCACTGAAATACCCCAAACCTAAGTATGTTAATTAAACATCAAGTTATGATGTAATAAGGCTAAAACATGCCTTAGAAACATTGGTAGACAATTTAAACTAAAGAAAATACAAGGAAACACCATAAGAGTAATTTAAGCAAAAACATGCTCTAAGCTTGGAGTAACTTTGATTAGCACCTAAATATCATTCTAAGACCTTATTAACATGCTAATGGACATGTTAAATCAATTACTTGTAACACCCCAACTCATAAATACATAGTCATCTCATAAAACTCCATTTACTTAACTCAACATTACAGCGGAATCCTTTCAACAGTGGTGTTACCGCCGTTAGTCACCCACGTGACTAACTAGGCATACTAAATACTCCAAGATCTAGCTACGGTCTGATGGACCTGAATATACCGAACGTTAGTACTTATAAGCCAAAATTGATGAAACTTTACATGGACGATGCTAAAGTGTTATATTTTGGTCCAATAACAAATTTGAAGTTTCATCAATTTTGGACAGCATTTAAACATGTTTAAAGTTGAATTACGAAAACAATAGTAGTATATTATGAATTATAAACTTAAATCATGACATTTTGAGAATTTCAAAAAAAATTAGCAGCAAATAGCTTTACAATTTGGGCATTATAAATTTATAATAGTGTAAGGTCTAAAAGTATGCACATCAAAGCTTGTCAGAACATAACAAGGCGCGGAGCTCTTCAACATCAAAAGCTCGTTACAAAACTGCTATGCTCGCTCAGTTTGATTACGGCCCCGTTCGGAAATGGGCTTATCATTTTTTAAGCTAGCTTAATAAAGAATCTGGGTTGATTTATTTCCCTAGCTTATTCCTGCTACTACAAACATGTGTTCGTTTCCAAGCTTCAGTTTTTCACTCTTCTTTTTGCATCAATGACAAAACTACCCCGAATCTGCTGCCCTAATATGCCCCTCTCTTCTTCATTTGCACCATTTGCTCGCCTTCTCCTCTGTGGACTCGTCTTTTCTTCGCACATGATACCTTGGTGCTAGGGTTTCTTCACACCATTGCGCGAGGTAAGTACGGTAACGAGTTCAGTTGCTGAATAATCTTTGCATTACTCTTCCGTTCCTCAACGCTACTGTCGGTTTCCATTTCCTCATTCATTCATGTCTGTTGATGAGCGCACCAGGAAACTACCGGGAAGCCAAAACACATATGCCGTCAGCACGTTCTGTAAGTTCCCATACATCATTGGTTGATTCAAGTAGTTTATCGTTTTTTTTGGTGGTGTTATGTAGTTGAAGCGCACAACAACCAATCTTACAGAGGTTGTAGGTCTTCTGTTTGTTGTTACATACTTTCACTATTGACACAACGCTCAACACACTTCCTTAATCCATGTTGATAATTGCTTAGTTAGGTCTCATTTGGTTTTCTACTACTGTCCACAAGTCTAACCTTTTGTTTAAATGTAAAATCTTCCAGTCTTGCTCAAGTGGGCGAAGCATCAACGAACTAAACACAATGTACATCAACTGTGACTGTCAGTTGAAGTGCATGTTGCTGATTTCATATACAAATGAGAATTTTGGCCGACTTTTTTTCAAGTGCAACTCATGTGGTTTCTTTGAGTGGTGGGATGCTGTGAACAGACCCAATGATCCCAACAATGAGATTGTCAACACTCAAGCTGGTAGGTCCACAAGTGCAGCGAACCAAGTTAGGACACTAATGAACATGGTGAGAAGCAACACCCAGTCTCTTGATGCAATCAAGCATACTGTGAGGGCCATCATGAATAAACTGGATGCTACTGAGACACTTGAAGATTCTGGTGCAAAGGATATGGAGAGTATAAAATCGATGTTAAGAAATCTGATGATTGGAATTTATCTGCTGTTGCTGCTGGTAATTGTTAGCCTGGTGAAGTAATGGATGTTCTAAGTAGGGCAACATTGTTGTAACTATGTGTCATAGTTAGTGTCTGCTGTTTAGTTTAATGTATTTTGGTTTGTGTTGTAGTGGTTTTTGGTAAGAAATTAAATGTGAAGCACCAATTTTTTGAGATGTGAAATGACATAGGGTTGTACTTTTTGGGGTGGCAGGGTGTCAACCTTATGATGGTTGTATGGTAGGTGGTAATCCACTGCATGTGGTAGTTATCTTAGGTTTATGTTAGTATGGTTGAAGGAAATTTCTGATGATAGGGTTGTAATGATAAGATTATGTTATATGATGGCAATATATTAAAGTGTTATGGCAGATGATGCTGTCATTACACTTTGTATTACAGTAGGTTGTTAATGTTTATTGGTTCATTCATCTGTAACTATTTGAAAGTACCTTCTGTAATTCGGTCATTGCATGAAAAACATCCTGTACCCCTATCTGAAATAAGCAATATCTTGATTGGCACTCTGACTCTGCAGCATTGGCATTTACTGCAATTCATTTTAGGTGGTTTTCCATCCCATCTGTTGCAGGTACTTTACAAACCTAGGGTCCATTAATACATTCTAATTAATGTCTACCAAACAATTGCTTTGGCATGTTGTTTATGTGTATAAAGGTTTGCCATTCTGTACAGCAGGACCACATCTGCACTCCTCTGTCGATTTTAAAGTCTGAAACCCACCATTTTCATCCATCTTCTAACCAAAAATGGACAAGGGCAAGAACATACCCTTTTCTTCTCCTTCATCTCCTGTTATCTTGTTGTCATCTGATGACAGTGACTCTGATGAGAAAAGCACAAGGGTTGTGGCTGCGTTGCCCCCACACACCAACCCTATATTTTTCAATCCAATGGAGAAGAAACGTAGTCGTTTTTTAATGGATGATGATGATGTTGACTTACACCCACATTGTGGAAACACTTTCTATGCAGGGTCCAGCATTCATGCAAGCAAAATAACCCCACCTCCTGGCCAACCTCGTGGGACAACAACAGTTAGCCGCACTGGGGTGATTACCTGGCAGCAGAATGTTGGTGTGAGTAGCAGGCCAGACAAGAAGCGCAGACTACAAATCCCTTCACCCCCATCTTCACCATACTCATGGTTAGAAGATTCGGAGTCCTCTAGTAACGACCATTCAGTCAAGAAGATCATTTCTGATTGAATGTAATGTTTAATATATCGTCAGCAAGTAGAATTTGTGGCTCACTTTTGGGTTAATTATGGAAGCTGAAAAATGCTTTGCTTTTGTGTTTATCACGGTAGATATCCTACTACTACACCAGTTAAGTACTACTAGCAATCTGTAGAAGATGTTTCACTGTTAGGCCTTTGGAGTACCAAGGTTATCTTTCTAGTATTTTGATGGTATTTTGCAGTTGTAGAGAGTAACTACCTTGTACTCAACTTCTACCAATGTTAATGTAGAAACGTGGATGTTCTTTGGTGAAGTAAACATATATAGTTGAGCTTTAAAAAAGGCACATGAAATTGCATCAGGGTTACCAGAACAAAAAAGAAACATCATACACATACTGCTGAAATTAAAACCATTCAACTTTCTCCCATAACAATCCAACATTTTCCAGACCCAACAGCATAAGTTTGACTCACAAACAGAGACAGTTGTTGTCTAACAAGATCTATAATACATATGCATCAAATATTTCCAATAATCTTCATCACACCCTGGTGGCTTGACTCCCTTTAAAAGATATTGTTCAAATTTTGACAGCAGTCCATTGTCACTGCTAACCTCTTCTGTAACAACTGAAGAAGAAGAGTTTTCTGGCTTATGCACTTCACTGTCACTGATAACCGGATCTGTAACAACAGAATAGGAGTATTGTGGCTGCTGCACTTCATTTTCATTATTAACTTCTTCGGTAACAACGGAAGAGTGTTGTCCATTGGATCTATCTTCGGTAATTGCAGACATGTTCATACACCTGGAGTATATAATAACACCAAAAGTGAATGAATGAGTAATATTTCCAGATTACAAACAGGTTTGCGTAGATGCTGTGATGGAGATGGTTACCTCAAGTGATAATACTATCCTTTCGCATGAACAAAGGCTGGCCGCAGAGGAGAAGAAGTAGTAGGGTTTGGGGGTTGTGGATGAATAAACCAATTGCTTATGTTAATATACTACATCAAATGTCCGGCACTATGATAAAAAAGACAAAATTGTCCTTTGACATAAATGCATTAAAAAAAATCCGTCCCCACAGCCTACACAGGGGGTGATTGGCATATTTCTATGCAGAGAGCAATATGTGTGCGCAAGATGGTAGTGATTATTATTCACTATAATCCACACAGTTACAGTATATAAGGAACAAAAAAGTTCTTGGATATGCAGATGTGGGAGTCTAGTGTATTAGATTTCAAGTGTGCCAACAGAATATCCAATCACTATCTGTACGATGAAAAACATGAAAAAGAACATCACACAGATTTGTGTCTTTGCAATACAAAAAGTTGGCATCAATTCTCATTCATCCACATCAGGCTTGCATAATATATAACAGTACCTACGTAATATCCCATGGAATTGGGTTTACAAAAAAAGTTTTCCTACAACAATTACATATGACGATAAACTTCCATTGTGTAACTTAACCTTCGAATCTCCATTTCAGAAACTCCTTTCTAGCATAACAAAAGTACAACATTATCTATCTTCTTCTAATAGCCAACTCCCGGGTCAAACGGTCTTTCAAACGAGTCATTTCTTGTGTACCATTATCCGATGTACCTCTTCCAACTGGTTGTGTGTCACTGGGGTCCAACTCTTCACACAAGGGAATGAAATTCGGTGCAGCGTCAATTAGCGCGAAGCAAGGATCCCCATAACTGCTTAATCTTGTGTAATTATGCAACGCGAAACAAGCGTTAACTATCTTTACTTGCTTTACCAACGGAAAGCTAGGCACCTTCAGAAGTATTTGCCACCTCGCCTTGAGTACACCGAAGGATCTTTCTATAGCAGAGCGAAGCGATGAGTGTAACTTATTAAATTTCTCCTTTGAGCCTCTGGGGTTGTCAGCTCTAAATTCAGACAAGTGATAAGGTACTCTGGTGTGGGGGGTCATAAGTCCCTCTCTATCCGGGTAACCCTTATCACCTATATAGTATTTCCCTGATAATCAAAAAATTCATTTCAGTCTTGTTAAGTACAACACTGTGTTGAAAACATATTAGAATGTTTGCAATTTTGAGAACATCACAGACGAAATTGAACTAAAACTCACAACAAATGTACAACGGTATATAGAAACCCGATGCGTTTATTTGTAATCGAGTTTTACCTGGTGGAGGTTTTGGGAACCGAAGTGTATCATCATGAATGCTGCTCAAATATACTCGAGTGTCATGAGCAGAACCTTCCCAACCGGCACAAACAAACACGAACAACAAATCGAAATCACACACAGCTAATACATTGGTCGAAGTAACCCCTTTCCTGTTGATAAAACGAATCTTATCTTTCTCTGGGACAGTCAGTTCCACGTGGCATCCGTCTAATGCGCCTACACAGTCCTACATACAGATATGCATTAGTATTTTGGAGTTGTTAGGCAGTTACGTTATAACAAAAAGATGCATGCGTACCTTGAATGTTGGAAAATATTTGCTGCTGTTAGCTATCTTAGGTGGTATGTCCCGATAATGCGGGTCACGTGGTCTTACAATATCTTTGCCTAGTCTGCCCACTGCTTCTAAAATGTCACCAAAATGCTTACTAATAGTAGACCCCGAATGTTGGAATCTCTCCATTGAATCCCTATTCGCACACCGATGACTTAATGTCCTAAGAAACCACGCTACTCGCTCCTTACTGAGGTGTTTGCTTTGGAATCAATCATGTACTTGTATTCGAGGTGTGACACAACATGAAGAAGGTGTCTTTGTTCATGCGTAAAGCGTTAAAGCATCGGACAGGGTGACCAGACAACAATTCGTCTACCCATTTTTTCCCAGTTAGTGCTGAAGTATGCATTGGTACTCTGGGTGGGATATTGTGAATGGCTCTAAGACACTGAACAACATGATGTAAATCATGATGCATTTCAAAAATATCACTTTCTATTGCAGTGAGGAGGTCTTCCAACAGATTAGGGTCTGCAACTACTAGAGACACTATCTTGTAAATCCACGGTTGACATCTTCACGTATGATTAACTACACAAGAAGATAAGCAGGTGTTATTGAAAAACTCTTGTATTCATACAAATGTGAATGCACCATTACATGTATGTAAGTAATAATATACTGAACTATCAAACAACAAACAAACAGGTTTCACTCTATGTTCATCACATCACTTGTCCTCACTCATTTTTATCCTAACTACATCGACAATCTCATCATCAGTCAGACAGTCAAACAAATCTCGATAGTCATAACTTTGTATCATTTGAGCTGCAACCATGAACTCATCACGATTCAGTTGGACTATTTTCCGCAACCTATTAATCGCCATTGTCTCAGTTGTTTTGCCATCACGATCCACCATAAGCTCATAATGTGGGCGCTGGCTGCCTATAATCAAATCCTCGATGTGATTCGCAAGTGACAAGTTGTACGTCATTTTGGCCTCTCTGAAAATCAGGTACAATTTGTCGACGAACCCGTGCCGCTTGCAAAAATAGCAGCTGTGTCTTTTCCTGGACTGTTTGTTCTTAATGTCCTTATACCGCCGTAGGTGTTGATCTTTATGTTTGGCTAGAACAAGTATAAATTTGTCTTGAAATTCCTCCACTGCTTGTAGAACAAGGAACTTAATGTAATCAGCCGGACTTTCCCTTAGTTTAGACCTAACAATGTGGACTACGTCATTATTGAATCCATTGCTCCTTGTCTGTAAGAAAAATATAGTCAGGCGACTGAATTTGTATTACTCACTACAGCACTTATAGTGTACTTAAACCTTGAAAACACAAACACAAACTGTATGTAATGTGCAACTTTTGAAACGAAACAAAATTTAAAAGAACTTTGAATTAGCTAATAGGCAGGAAACCCAATCTGATAACAACACTATGCGCATCACCATTCAAAATAAGGCAAATACATCAAATACCATATCTAGTACCCAGCTAAAATACATCTCCATTTTCACAACCAAAACTAGAAAAAGATAGCAAAAGCAACAACCCAACCAAAAAGTGATTTCCTAACAATAACATTGAGATGTTTTCATGTTTAAGGACCATACTTCATGGTGTACACCAGCCTCACCCATTCTCTAATTTCATCATCATCGGCTAATGCCATAAAAACAGCCCTATGACTTCTATCAGATAACACGTACAGAGCATAACAATCTCTGTTCTAGTCAAACCATTAACTTGACGAAGTCGTTCACCGGCTTCGGGAACACTTATAACCCTATCTGCCATTCCTGTTTGTTTCTTCACTTCTTGCAGAATATCTGTAGCATTGCCTAACTTGCTGTGTAGCCCACCTTCAACATCCTTTAGATCATTAACTAGCACTTTGCTTTTACCCTTACTACCCTTAGATTTGCTTGTCACCTTGTTTGATTCTCTCCTAGGGTGTAACTTATTTCTTCTACAGCCATGTTCTACCCCACCAGCACTCGTCTGCATAAGGTGATCCCACTCAGCCGGTTTTTCAGGTGTCATATTTTCTTGCATATCATTAGTATGATTTATATTGTACCCAACAGGTGCAACACTATCCTCATGGGGTTGCTGGTCAGGGACAGGTATGACACTGTTTGGCACAAACCCAAGTGAGCTACCAGCTACAACCCCAGCATACTGACTGTGATGGAATGAATTAGCAAGACAACTAGCAGCAGCAACGGCATCACCCTCAGTTAAGTCAAAGAAAGGGGAACTACCATCATGATATGTACCTTGATAAGGTGCGGTTACACGGTGCCTACTGCTTACACCATAGTCTTGGCTTATCTGGTTTTTGGATGCGTTGGATATGTCCATAGACTGCCCACCTTCATGACAGTCAGAGTAGGTGATCTGAATTGAAGGTAGATATACCTCAGTGTCCTCATCTCCATAGTTTTGGTGTGTTCTTCGATATTATACTCAGAGTCAGTAGCATCAGTTTCCTTCTGGTGTTGTAGCTCACCCCCTGGAGTCAATCTCAAATCTCCATTTGCATAAGCCTGACCCCAGATAAGTTCCATCTCGTCTACCAGATAAGAAGGCCATTTCGAGTTCACAAGTTTGGCTATCCCCACATTCTCCTGCAACAGTATACTATTTAAATGTTTTTGTCCACCTTATGCATGAATTGATACACTGTAATGTCAAATAATTTAGTGCAGAAATGTTCCAAAGTTACCTTTGACATTCTTTCAATCCATTCAGGTGGGTATGTCACTGAGTTAGTACTGGCGTCACAACCTAGACCAGTCTTCTTGTGAGAAATCTCCTTCCATTTCCTCCAACCGGTTTTAAGGGTGTCCCCCTTGTTCTTGCACTGGTGTTTGTCAACGGTTGGTAGACCGGGTCTTCTCTCATTGAATTTGTCCGCAATGTTAGTCCACTTGTGCGTTAACCCTACCAATGAACCACCCTTCCCTAGCTGAATCCTTGCTTCCTCAACCAGCAGTTGGATCAGTAACTCCACATCCCCCCGAGTCCAGTCATGTTTCTGTTTCCTTTCTGTTTGATCAGCCATTGGCCGCTTCCCCTTGTCATTTGGATTACCCTTCACCATAATGCTATACTAATATGTACACGGCAAGGTGTGGGAAATCTAGTTATAGCAGTAAAATCTTGACAAACTAATATATGTGCGGTTACTACAAAATGAATGTTAAACTCGAGATGGTATATTCATGTGGTTTGCAGACGGTCCCCCCATTGTGGTTGAGCAAATGTCGTTATCAGTTGCACAAATGAAATTACAGAAAAAATTGTCATTAACTAGTTGACGAAGAAAATTACCTACCAGTGGCTCAACAACACCAGTCCAGTCCAGCAATCTGAACAAGGATGAAAGTTAGGTTAGCGGTTGCGAACTGAAAATGAGTTTAACAAAGCGGAACCAAAAAAAATTGTTAATCAACTGCTACTGTACCGCAAGATGTCGTTGTCTGTGCTCGTATGGGTGTGCCAATCGACTCACCATGTGAATGTCTACAACAATGGAAGACGCAAGGAATTTAAACTGGACGAAACACTCCTTCCGTCATCCTCCACCAACGACTTCAATGAATGCCCAACGTTACGAGTACAGTACATTCAATTTCTCTGTACGAAGCTACGGGATGTGATGCTCAACCACAATAGTAGGGAAGAAAGGTTGTTGGGTAGAAGAGGCATCGACGAACAAAAAGAACCAAATTCAATTCTGCTGCAGGAGACAAGACGGGCAACAGATTTGGGGTACGGATGAAGGAAAACGAGGGTATTACGGTAATTGGTAACAGTGTACAAAGCTCAAACTCGAGATGGAAAAACGAAAAGCAACAAAAGTAACATTTTTTTTAAAGCCCATTGAAGACAAAAAACTTTTTTTTTTTGGTCAAAAAGCGGCCCTAAAGCTCCAAATCTGGGGTAAAGCCCATTTCCGAACGGGGCCTAAAATTGTAAGTTAGGCCTTGAGCCGCTGAAGGTGTTGGTGTGAACTTCGACCTTGCTATGCTCCCCTACACTTAACAAATTTTGAGATGAGTCTAAAAAACTAACAATCGTTTTTTTACTGAAAAAGTCAATTGTTTTCGAGAAAAAATCAATTTTTTTCTAAAAAAAAAAAAGAATCTACAGTATTATAGTAGTTATGTGTGATCAACACTTCAAATTCTTAAAATCACATAAAAAGATTAATGCACATTAGAAATTCTCTATTATTCATCTCAGAGAGTTGTATACCACTTACTAAAATTTTCACTTACTAATTTATCCCACCCATAATCTTAATACATTTTAGTTAAAGCAAGTTTAAAATGGAAGACAAAGGTTAAATAAAAGATGAAGATTAAGCGATACATAATGAAATTACAATGATATTATTACTAGATAAGATATATTACAACCATGTAATTATGTGTGCTTAGAACTTTCCTCCCACAGTAGACGAAACTAAAGTAAACTGTGCAACACTTTTATTTAAAGGGAAAATTTACGTGATACCCCTGTTTTCTTTCGTAATTCACAATATACCCTTGTGATTTTAGTAATTTAAACTTTAAACATGCTTAAATGTTGTCCAAAATTGATGAAACTTACATGGACGATGCTAAAGTGTTATATTTTGGTCCAATATCAAATTTGAAGTTTTTTAAGCTCACATGTGACTTGTGGGACCCAATGAACAGTCACATATTCATTGGGTCCCACAGGTCACATGTGAGCTTAAAAAGCTTCAAATTTGATATTGGACCAAAATATACACTTTAGCATCGTCCATGTAAAATTTCATCAATTTTGGACAACATTTAAGCATGTTTAAAGTTAAATTACTAAAATCATAGGGGTATTGTGAATTACGAAAAGAAAACAGGGGTATATCGTGAATTTTCCCTATTTTAAAAACCACCTTAACCAATAAGCATTCACACAATTCCGGTTCATTAGGTTCAAGCATCAGCACAAGAACAATTCATAAGCGAAAAATAGCATCATATTTTATGAATTATGTAACATCCCCCACCCACCTGATAGGGAATGCTACTAATATATCTCAATAATTGTATGGAAACTTTACCAAACGCTTCAGTTGGCGACAACAGTATATCATATTAATATTTTGTGAACATTGTACTTACCTTCGCAATGCCACTCAGTGAAAGTAGGTAATAAATATTCTCCCTCTGTCCTGAATTGACCGTTATGTTTACTATTTGGATATGTCGTTTGACTTCAATTTTAACATATAAGATAAATTTATTTTGAAAATTTAAGTTTTGCATATGATTCCTTACATGATAAACTATATGTTACAAAATTAGTTTTGTAAAATTATTTTATCTTATATGCTTAATATTGAAGTGGAAAAACATGTCATAAAACAAACAGGACGATCAATTCAGGACGGGAGAGAGTATATTTACAGCAGGCAAGCAGCTAAATGTATCTATGTCAGTTAATAAGATCACAACAAGCAACACTCAATTTACTCAATAAATTAAAATGCCTAGTCAGCAGCACCTGCCCACCACCCACGCTGACTAGTCACGCAGTAATTTCTTAAACTTGAGATCTACCTTTTAATAGTTAGTCATCCGATCCCTTGCATTAGTACACTTATTCTTATACTCCCTCCGTCCCTGTTTGACTTTCTTGCTTACTATTTGGATATTTCGTTTGATTTCAATATTTAACATGTAAGATGACATAATTTTACAAATCTAAGTTTTACAATGAAATCCTTAGGTAAAAAAACTATATATTGTAGAAAATTGTTTTATAAATTATTTTATCTTATATCTTTAAATACGAAATGAAAAAACATGTCAAAAAACAAACAGGAAGGTCAAATTGGACGGAGTAGTACTATTCACTTTTCTAGCCTTAGGCATGGAAACGGTTGTGCATATCCATATTTTCATATGGAATTTCAAACAATGAAAGGGTAGTACTGGTCGAATATATATACTCCGTACTACTAACACACATGCAATTTACATCTATTAAATATAGGCTATCGGAGGGTAGATAGTACGGGACGCTCACTTCTATATGGTGCGGCTTTGTTATGTGGCAGTCTAATCAGTTTGTTGACTGGACTGTTACGTGACATAATAAATAATGGTAATATTTGTATTAACTTTAAATAGTCATAACTTTTAAAATATAAGTATAAATTAAAAAATTTGGCACCATTGTTCATCTAAATTTAAGCTCTTTAAAACAAGACCAGTCATGGAATGTTTTGACAAGTTTAAAAATTTATGTTAGTTATATGTACTATCAACATATATCAACTTCACTTATGATTCACCACATACAGTTTAGAATACACCATATAACATTAATAATACACCACAAACATAATGATTCATTATTTGTTCCGAATTTTGTTATCTAATTCACCACTTATTAGTTAATAAATCATAATACCAATTTCAGTGAATCATAATATCAAATTAATGAATCATAACATCATTTTGGTGAATCATCAGTCATATAACAAGAAAACTTTTAAACAATAGTAATATTACACACAAAACAATATTTGGTACATAAGAAAAATACATCATTCACTATATAAGGTTTAAAATTTATTACAATACAATAATAATACACTAAAAACAATAATAATTTTGTATCGGTTCCGGAGTTTGTTATCTAATTCACCACTTATTAGTTAATGAATCATAATACCAATTTCAATGAATCATAATATCAAATTTAATGAATCATAACATTATTTAGTGAATCATCAGACACATATAAAAGAAATTTTTGAATAATAATACAGCACAAAACAATATTTGATACGTAAGAAAAATACATGATTCATCGTATAACGTTTAAAATACACCATACAACAATAATAATACATTACAAAACAATAATGATTTTTTATCGGGTTCAAATTTGTAATCTAATTCACCACTTATTAATTAATGAATCATAATACTCCCTCTGTCCTAATTAACTTTCTTGTTTGCTTTTGGTACGTTTTTCCACTTCAATATTAAATATATAAGATAAAATAATTTTATAAAATAAATTTCCACAACATATAGTTTTTCATATAAGGATTTCATTGCAATACTTAGATTTATAAAATTATGTTATCTTAATGTTAAATATTGAAGTCAAACGACATGCTCAAATAGTAATGAGGAAGGTCAATCAGGGACGGAGGGAGTATCAATTTTAATGAATCATAATACCAATTTTAATGAATCATAATATCAAAACTAATGAATCATATATGATTTTAGTGTATCATCATACACATGTAAATATAGATTTTTTTTAGTTGTCAAAACATATCCATAACTGGTCTTATTTTGAAGAGCTTGAATTTAGATGAACGATGATATAATTGTTTTTCATTTTGGACTTATATATTGAAAGTTACAACAATTTAAATTTAATATAGTAAAAAGGCAACCCAGTAAACAAAATAATCTCAATCAAACTGCTGACTGAGACTGCAGCTCGGATGGTCCGTCCGCTCGAATTTGCGATAGGCTATATAACTAAATCCCGCATGTGCACGCTACCAGTTGCTTGACTTCATTAGTCGATAAATCACCACCATGTTTTTAGTATAATTCATCTTCCCGGTCGTGGTAAAAATTAACCAACGATCAATACAAGGAATTGCCGATAAGCTATAATTACTTACAATCTCCATTAAGAGAATAATCTATTATCCGTCTAAACTTAGGAATAATATACTATAGGTACGGAGGCTAGTATTAGTTCTGTCATTTCACAACAAACACTTGGTGAGCAACCTTTGAACTCACATATGTATCGACACTAACACCTAACTCTACAATCAAATTAACCTGTTGCGAAAGATCCTCTAGCAGGCAAGAGATTTTAAAGGTTTGACATCAACCACTTGAAGTGATAGGGTTAGTGGTCTTCACCATAATTAATCGAAAAAAAATATCTTATATCGAAGAAATATTATCAAGAAAATCTTACCGTTCATTACCATCAAGTCGGAAATATTAGCTCACTACAAATCGCATACATTCTGGGAGCTTCCACCAGACCAGAGTATGCTTCTTCATTGAAATTACTCTCCACAGAATAATGGGAGAAGTGCTCTCCTCTGGCTACACAAGGTCACCTATAATCCCGTTTGTCTCCCCGGAACCCCTTCCGCCTTCCTCCTTCCCAAAAACCCTCCCCCTTATATTAAATGACTTCTCTTTTCATACCACACGTTAGTGAAACGTCATCTCATACCAATTTCTCATCAAATTAGCTGTCTAATAGTAGGAAAACTCTTATGATCTATATAATAGTCCAAGATAAGAAATATGGCTATTCCGGACAAATAAAAAGATACCAATAAATATTTAAAACACTTAATAAATCAATTAATAGAATAAACGGATGTTACAATTTATGGGTTGCCAAAAGTTCACAATTCTCAAGTTTAATTGACTACAACTCAACACAGCTAATACCGTGTCAAATCACCCTAAATCTAAGTACTTAAATGTGCATCCTCCCAAAACACTACTTACATATGACATAGATTATAAGGCTTAACTGTGAACTTGCAACTCAACAACAACGTTAGCTTAAACATTTTATATCCAATTATTAAATCCAAATCACTCTCCCATAAGTTATAGTTACAAATAATTATTTCAATAATCATTAATACCATTCCATATAATCATATATATCAAACTAACAATTATCACCACCTTCAAACAATCTAAACAAAACATTAAGTTTAAATTACAAAAGACGGGAACACAAGAGTTTACCTGACAATCAAAATAAAGTAAAAACCTGATTCTAGCATAAACTAAATATAGTACTATAATATTATACTCAGTACACTTTATTTAACTTAATATAAGTTAAACTAAAGCAACATAATATGAATAGAACCTAATAACTAAATAATTTGAAAATTTAATTATACCAGCACAAAACATGCTAAATTTATATAGATTTATAGGAGAACTAGAGTTTCAAGAAAAGTCAAGTTCAGTCTTTCAGGAATGAAATTGTTCAAATGTTATCTCAACAATATATAACAAACATTACAATAACAAACAATATAATTAGAGTCTGTCTTGGCTACAGCTGGGTGTAGCCATCTTTGGCTACATCCCAGCGCGCCCTCTTTTTTTTTTTTTTGCGCTCCGCGCTAGTCATGTTATTGTCCTTTTCCCTTTTGTTTTTTTATTTTTTTTCTTTTTCATCATAAAACTTTGTAACTTCTTATATATGTAACTTTTAATATATAAGTCCAAATTGAAAAAAAAATTATATCATTGTTCATCTAAATTCAAGTTCTACAAAACAAGACCAGTCATGAATATATTTTGACAATTTAAAAAAATTATGTTTACATGTATAGAGCATAGAACGTAAAAGAAAACTTGTACAGATTGTCATACAAACTTGTACAAAATGTTCACTAAAAATGTACATCCTCACGTAAAAACATGTACATCCTCGCATTAAAAACATATAGATAGTCATAAAACCTGTACGAATAATTAAAATGTACATCCTTAAATTAAAACCTGTACATATAAGGAAGACACTTGTACAAACGGTCATATAAACATGTACAGATGTTCATTAATTCATATACATTCTCATAATTGAACATGTACATTCTCACATTTGAACATGTACATCGTCACATTAAAACATGTACATTCTGACATTAAAATATGTACATTCTCACATTAAAGTATAGAACGGTTTCTAAATAGATTACCCTACCCCCCAACACCCTAAAACCACCCTAGGATAGCTTAAAACGTCGAAGACATTTTTAGGGTTGCAGTTGCGGGTTTAGGGTCTAACGACCCTAAAACCTGCTACCACAAACCCTAAAAACCTGTCGAGTTAGTTGCTACATATAAAGTACGAAACTGAAATACCCCAAACCTTAATATGTGGTTTAATATTAAACTAGGGTATAATAAGGCTAAAAAGTGCCTGAGAAACATTAGTGAACAATTTAAACCATAGAAAATATTGTAAGATACCATAAAGGCAATTAGAGCAAAAATGTGCTCCAAGCTTGGGATAACCTTGGTAAGACTCTAAGAACCTACCAAGACCTTATTTACATGTTAATGAACATGTTAAACCAATTACTAAAGAAAACCAAGCTTGAAAACAAGTTAAAACACAAAATGTGCTTTAAGGAGCCTTAAAGCACATTTTTGAAAAATTGTCTTGTAAATGGGTTTTGTATGGCTAAATGTCCGTCATTACTCTTTAATTAACATGTGTACTACTTAGTATCACAATAGGAAGTCTAAATCAATGGGAAATCAAAAATTTCACAATTATGTGCTCTAATTAGTGAATAGTACCCAAATAGTGCTAGTTTAAGAATTAGTCAATGTATGAAATACCCCAAACCTAGTTATGTTGTTTAAACACCTAAGTATGGTGTAATAAGACTAAAAGAGTCTTAGAAACCTTAGTAAATAAATTTAACTAAAGAAAACACAAAAAGTGCTTAAAGTCAATAAGAGCCAAAATGTGCTCTAAGCTTGGGAAACTTGGGTAAGGCCTAATGAGCTTACCAAGACTTCATTTATACACTAATGAACATATTAAACCAATTACCAAAGAAAACCAAGCTTGAAAACAAGTTAAAACACAAAATGTGCTTTAAGAAGTCTTAAAGCACATTTTTTTGAAAAATTGTCTTGTAAATGAGTTTTTGAATGGCTAAATGTCCATCATTACTCTTAAATATATATGTGTACTATATAGTATCACATTTGGGTGGCTATATTAATGGGAATCAAAAATTTCACTTCTAAAGTGCCTTGTTTAGGTGAATAGTGATTTTATAAGCTAGTTTATAACATATGTTGTATTAAGTAATTAAATTGACAAACAAAGACTAAAACCCTCATACTATAAAGGGGGCCGTTTTTTATAAGTGTGGTGACTCACCACTCTCTAGTTAATATAATAAGTAAGTAAAGCAAACTAAGTAAACTTACTTTTTGCTTTATAAGCATAAATATCTTCTTAAAAGCAAATCCTATCTTCATTCTCATTTCTTTCCTTCATTCCCACGGTTTCCAAACACCATCTTCTACCTCTCTTCTTTGCTCTCTCTCGGTAATACCACTACCACCATTAGAACTCCCACTTTGGTCTCTTGTTAAATCTTGCTCACTTGTCCAAATCAAAAACAAAGACCACCAATCCCTTCCTCTCATCAAGCTCCTCATTCCTATCTTCTCAAACTCCAAGAGCCCCATTTCGGTGCCAAGGTGTTCCACCATTGAAGGAGCTTGAGCTTGTCTTTTGACATATTGTTGATCTCCTTTGCTTCTAGGTAAGGAATCTCAAAGAAAAATCATGTTTCCTCCATGTTTTACCTTGACCGAAAATACACATTGATATAGCTCTTTGTGTGACTTTGTTCTAGCTTCATTTCAACTCTTCATGGACTAGGTGGAGTCCTCTCTTGTTAAATATTCAAACTCTCTTCAAAGAGCAAGGTAAAACAACTACATTAATGTTTTTGAAACAATGCAAAATTAGGGTTTACAATGAGATGGAGCTTATAGCTTGAATACTCATATAGTGTTGTATATTGTCTAGAACTTGACAAGGAACAAAATACCATACGGTTGTAAGGAAACAAGAAGGAAGTGTTTTGGAAAAAGAGGTAAATCTACAAACTTAATGTTGTTTAATGCCTTAGGAGAAATGAGCCTATAATTGCTTATTAAACTACCTAAAGAGCAAATGGTAAATGACCTAGTAAATGTTCTCAAGGAGACTAGTAAAATAACATATGTCTTGTTGTATGTAATCGCAGGTTAAAGGCATATATATTGTGGAAATTCAGTGTTTATGATTTAAGCACTTTAAGGGCCTAAGAGCCATGCATTTAAGGGCCTAAGTGCCATGCAATTTAAGTATGCACTATATTGTGATGTAGTGTGAATTTGGTGAAGTTGTGTAAGAAAGTGTTCTTGGTGTTCTTAGTGTTCTAGGATGTTTAATGATGAAAACAATGTGCTAAGGTGTAACAAAATACTAGGAGAACTTATGTCGAAACTTAGGAAATGCATAAGGAGTTCAAGATATTGTAAAGGGGTTTTGATGAACTAGGAAGTGTTCTAGAGTGTAATAAGGACTTAGGCATGATCTTGAGGTTTTAGTTTATACCAAAGTCATTTTGGACTTAGATTGAGGCTTAGGCAAACTTTGGTAAAATTAGGAGAAAGTGTAAGCTAGAAAAAGGGATTTCAAGGATGACATAAGGAGTTTTAGTTTGAGAAACAATGTTAAAATAATGATGTTGTGTGGAAGAAATATCTAGGAATAATGATGGAATAGGCAAGGAGTGCCACTTAGAAACTTAAGGGAAGAGGCTATGAGTGTTGGAGCCTTTGGAGAAATTTGGTTAAGTGTTTAAGGTTGTAGAAAATGAGTATAATGGCACGTCCGAACTTCCGTCCGAATTTGGAAGCTCGGACATGCCCTGTTACGCTTACAGTTTTCTGGGTTTTAGTAGTGTCCGAACTACCGTCCGAATTTGGAAGTTCGGACGCACCCATTTCTTTCTCTGGATTTAGCTGCGACCTGTGTCCGAACTTAAGGAAGCTCGGACACAAGTTCGGACGCGCCTGCTCCTTCTGTTGGTTATTCTCGACCCATGTCCGAACTTCCGAAGTCCGGACACAAGTTCGGACATGTGTCTGTTTTCTGTCTAAAATCACGGCTTGTGTCCGAACTTGGAAGCTCGGACACAAGTTCGGACAGGCCACTGTATGACCAAAAATTGTTGTTGAGATGGGAATTGTTATCTAAAAATGGTAGTAGGTTAGTAATGATATTATGAGGTTATGAAAGACATGTTAGGTGGGTTTTAAAGGCAATTAAAAGGATGAAAAGTTGTAATAAGGTAAAATAAAAATAAACTAGTAGTGTTGAGTAGATAATGTTAACAATGGACTAGGCGTTAATTAAACCGACGTTACTAATGTGTTTAGGATTCTCCCAAGGTGGAAACCAGTCGAGGCAAGGACCGAGGTATGGTTTTCTTGCAGTCTGTTGCCTACCGGTTTACACCGGCTTGTGTGTTTGTTTTTCTGGTGTTTATGACCTTGTAAGATTAAACCATGTAAAGAGTTTACAGTTGTTAAATATCTATGTTGTTAACTATGACTCTCTCTTCCCTTGGTGTGTCTAACAAGACTTGGCCTATTATTGTGGATTGTTTATTGAGTTCAATGATGAACTACAACAAGGGTAACGGGGGAAGTGAGGAGTCCGGTCTGTTCCGGCCACGCGTGTGAGTATGGGAGTCGATGTCATAACCGGTTCGATTCTCTCTGTATGTTATGGTTAAGTTTTCCAATTTGGTTTCTAACCTTCCCTTTAGCTTAACCAAGGCTATTTTACTGACTCACGTCGGGCCACAGGGGCTACTATGTGTTATTTCGGTGTGCTTGGATCACTATATCCGAGGCACCTTGTGTTAAGTTAACCGTTCAATCTAACCGGACGGTAACGAGTTATGTAACGAGCTAAGTATGAGCGTGGCAACATTCTCTAGGCTCTTAATGGGGACTAACTGTGTTGGTTCTCTTCCTAAAAGGAATTGTATGTGTGTGATGTGTGTTATGAGTGTACAATACCCATGTTATGTTATATATGTATGAGTTGTGTGTTTTAAAATAAATACCATGTCATCATGAAATAGTTTGCGCGCATTCCGGTAGTCGATGGGCTGCACGTTAACCATGCCAGCCAGGGTTGCTGACCCCCTCGGGGGATCCATATTTCTTTTACTGCAGGATGAGGATCGAAGAAGCGGAGGCTCTAGATCTAGGGTGTAGTTTACTTTGGAGTACTTTTGGTGTTTGCCCGGGATGCGCCTGTGCTCCCGTGGCATGTTATATACTTGATTATGACGGTTTACAGTGACAGTATACAGTGAAGGATTTATGTAAACACTCGGTATTTGTTGATGATATATATGGTTGTTAGTTCTATGCTCGGAGTCTGATCATCAGACCGGTACACTTGTATTTATTCAGCCTTGTTAACCACGTGGGTGCTTGACGGCGTTGTAGCACCAATCGTTAGTTACTGTTTAGTTGTTTATATTCCGCTGCGATTCCAAGTAATGTGATGTGCGTAGTAGGGGTGTTACAATGTAAGTCAATTAAATGGTCAACAAAGACCATAAAACCTCCTAAGTACTAAAGGGGGGCCGGTTTTTATGTGGTGAGTCACCACTCTTGTTAGTTTAATAAAGTAAGGAAGGATGACTAAGTTAGGTACTATTTGCTTATTCACTTAAATATCTTTCAACTTCCTTACTTTCTTTCATTCTTTCTCATTCCCACCGCTTCTTCATCCATCCTCCCAAGCTCAACTGGTTTTGCTACAGCACCACACACACCACCACCTTCCACTGCTATTATCTCTTAGCTCCATATACCAAATTAAATTCTGAGACCACCATTCTCTTATCTCATCAAGCTCTTCAACCTTGTCTTCTCAAAATTCCAAAAGCTCCATTTCGGTGCCAAGAGTAATCACCATGGAAGGAGCTTGAGCTCATCTTTTCAATGCCTTGTTGATTACCTTTGCTTCAAAGTAAGGAAACCAAAGAAAACAACATTTCCTTTCATTTTGTGTTGGCCGAAAATCACCTTGATGGTGTCTTTCTCTTGCTTTGATTTAGCTTCATTCCAATCTTCAAAGGGCTTGGTGGAGTCCTCTCTTGCTAGTTAATCAAACTCTCTTCCATTTCCAAGGTAAAACAATCATTTAAGTGTTTTAAGACATTATATAACCTAGGGTAATTTAAGAGTTTAAGTGTCAAGCTTAATACTCATTACCCTTGTATGTGTATGATTAGAAAGTTGACAAGTGATCAAGCTTCCTTGCTAATTTTCGGTTCAAGGAAACAAGGAAAAGAACCTTGGATAAAAGAGGTAAATGAACTAACCTAATGTAGTTTTGATGCTTTAGGAAAATGAGCTTAGTTTGCTTATTAAAACTACCTAAAGAGCCAATGGGAAATGAGTTAGTAAAATACCCACAAGGAGGTTATTAAGGAACTATGTGATGTTGAGTGTATTTGCAGGTCAAAGGCAATTATAATGTGGAAATTCAGTGTTTAAGGTTTATGCAATTTAAGGGCCTAAGAGCCATGTTATTTAAGGCCTAAGTGCCAAGCAATTTAAATTATGCACTATATTGTGATGTAGTGTAGTTTAAGGCTTAGTTGTGTGTAAAGAACATTTCTTGTGTGGATGAATGTTCTTGAATGTGTAAAGGTTAAAACTATGTGTTTTGGTGTAACAATGTGCTAGTAGAACCCATGTCAAAATATGGTTAATGACAAGGAGTTTTAAGTGTTTAGATGAGGTTTTATGAACTAGGAAGTGCAAGGAATGACTAGGTGTTATATTGGTGAAAGAAAATAATTTAAGGAGTTCTTGAGTGTTAAAAGGACTTAGGCATTATCTTGGAGGATTTAGGAATCAAATGAGTCATGGTGGGAATATATTTAGGACTTATGCAAATTTTGGTAAACAAGGAGAAAATAATGTCTTGAAAAGGAGGAGGTAAAACTTGTGGAAAGGAATTTTAAAGTAGTTGTGAAAGGATGTATTGGTGAGAATTGATGCTTGGGAGATGATGTAGTGGTAGTAAGGAAAACAATTTGGTTAGTTGAGTTTTGGCATGGTATACCATTTAGAAACTTAAGGAAAAACATTACAAGTGTTAGAATTTGTAAGAAAATGAGTAAGTGTTTAAGGAGTTTAGAAAATGAGTTTGGTGGGTGTTAATAAAGGTTTAAGTGTGCCAAATGATGTTAGAACACATTAGGAGGCTTGAGGACAAGTTTGGAGAAAATTTGACAATGTTTGGAGAAGTTCTGCAGTCGACCGACCTAGGGGACTGACCCTGGCTGGTCGGTCGGACTGTAATAAGACAGACAGAATGTTTCTGAATCGACCGACCCAGTGGGTTGGGTCGGTCGGTGGGTCGGTCGGGCTAAAACGAAGAACAAAATGTTTCTGGAATGGACCGACCTAGAGGGCTTTGGGTCGGATAGTGTTGGGTCGGTCGGGCAAAAATCAGAGAACCCAAAAGTTACTGGAATGGACCGACCCAAGAGGTTGGGTCGGTCGACCCAAAACTTACAAAAAAAAAACAGAAAAGAATGTGACTTATGTAGTAAACCCTAGTGGATATAATAAGGACAACTAAGTGTAAGTTTAGTTGTAAAACATGTCATGTAAGTATGTAAACACTTAGTAAAATTGGAAGTTAAATACGGTAAATTAACCGACGTTATCAATTATGTATAGAACTACATACGGAGGAACACAAAAGCAGCAAGGACCAAGGTATGGTTTTCTTGCAGTCTGTTGCCTGCCGGTTTACACCGGCTTGTGTGTTGTTTGTTTTTCTGTGTGTTTATGACCTTGTAAGATTAAATCATGAAATGAGTTTATAGTCATTATTTTTAATGTGATGTGTGCGTACCGATACCAGTAACCTTGAACGCGTGCTAATTGTTAGTTAACCAATGCTTGGAAAACGTAAGAGAACGGTATTGGTAATAACGCTTCCAACCTAAGGAACGTTCTAACCACGGCTATGTATGAGTTGGTTGTTGGTATGTGTCACCGAAATATAACTCACTTCCCTTGTATGTCTAACTGGACTTCAACACTTATTTGTGATGATTGTGTTAAGTTCCATCAATGGGACTTCTAAAAAGTGTTAACCGGGGAGTGAGAATTCGGTCGTTCTGGTCACGTGTGTATGTATGGGGGTCGACATCTGAATCAGATTCGGCTCTATCCTTATGTTAAGGTTGTTTTCCTTTTTGGATTTCAACCACCCACAAGCTTAGCCAAAGCTTACCTACCTGACTTCCAATCGGGCTAGGGGAAATTATGTGTTCGGTGTTCGGATCACTATATCCGTCACACCTATGTGTTAAGTTACTCGTTCGACTAACAGAACAGTAATGAGTTTATGTAACAAGCTTGCCATAAGGGTGAAATCATTCTCCAGGCTTACCAAGTTTACTAATATGCTGGGTCGTTTCCTAAAGTGAAATGTTCCTGTGATGTATGTGTTATTGTTGCTATGCATATTTCTTGCTATGCTATGTATGTGTATGTTAAAATCAATGCCATGTTATCATGACAATTAGTTGCGTGTATCTCGGTAGTCAGCGGCCGCACGTTAACCATACCAGCCAAGGGTTGCTGACCCCCTTTGAGGGCTCCATATTTATTTGCAGGATGAGGATCGAGGAAGCGGGTTGGCTTCCTAGGATGTTGGTTTCTTTTGGTATATTTGGATGTTGGGCCCGGGTTGCGCCTGTGCTCCCGTGGCATTATTTTTGATATCGTTTAAATTACAGTGACAATTTACAGTGACAGATTACAGTGATAGTTTACAGTGACGGTTGTAAATATTTATACTCGGTAAATGTTGTTGTATTTATGGTTATTAGTCTTATGCTCGGGAGTTGTTCATCAAACCGATACAGTTGTACGTATTCTACCTTGTTAGTCACGTGGGTGGCTAACGGCGTGTACCACCAAATCGTTTAGTTATTGTTTAATTATGTATTTCCGCTGCAGTATCGTTTTACCGTTAAGTTTACAGTAGGGGTGTTACAGAAACAAATTCCAAATAGATACCCAACCCCCCAAAACACCCAAAACCCACCCTAGGATAGCTAAAAAACGTTGAAGGAATTATTAGGGTTTGCAGTGGCGGGTTTAGGGTCCCCTAAACCTGCTACCACAAACCTAAAAACCTGTCGAGTTAGTAGTTACAATATACACTACTAGAAAAAACGGATTTACCTACGGAATTTCCGTGGGTATTCGTAGGTATTCAATTATACCCACGAATACCTACGGAAACGTTCTGTGGGTAAATACCTCGTGGGTAAGCTAATTACCTACCAATAAAATTTCCCGTGGGTAATTACCTACGAACTACTACGGTTTTCCTTGACGGTAAATACCTACGGAATAGTCCGTAGGTAAATACCTACAGAATACCTACGAATACCATCGAGTATCATGCTCATATGCCACGTGGATACCCACGGAATTCCTACGGAATCAAATACCCACGGAATATTCCGTAGGTAAATACCCACGGAATACCTACGGATATCAATTTCGCATGCCACATGAACGCACGGTATACCTACGGATACTAATACCCACGGAACATTCCGTGGGCATTACCCACAGATTAACCACGCCCAAGTGCTTTGTTACTTTGTAGTTTACCCACGGAATTCCTACGGACCAGTTTACCATCGGGTTTTCCCGTGGGTATTCCGTAGGTAAAAGTGTGGAATTTTTTTTTAAAATATAATACATTGCTTGCAACCGAAATATATCCAGAACAGAATCACAGTTTTTATTTCACAAGCCTTTTCACAAGTTCCCCTCTAACAAAAATCAATACAATGATACCCATGAAGTTTGCAATCACTTCAGTAAACCCAAGACAATATACATAATCCATGATACACAAATTCTACTCAAACTAAACAACTACAATGTTTAGTACCCAAGTTATCTTTGATTGCCCTGGCTCATCTTAGTCTCCAATCTCCTCCAATGTGTTTTTGCCTCTGATGGTAGCTCATTCTTTTTCTGCAGGATTAAAAAGTTTTAATATAAGCTAAAATATTGATAAGCTATACAAGCCAACATCACTAAACTATGCGCAAGCAATGACAGAAGTACAAGTTCATATCCCCTAGCAATCAACTCACTGAGAAGTGTTTCATGCAACATAGGCAGCCAATTATGACTTCTATCAACTCATTGGAAATCAGCTACCATTCCTAGATACAAGCGAGACCAATGCCATATTCCTAAGATTGATCACTGCACTAGAAAGATGGTACAAAAATAACAAAATATCGTACACTAGAAAGAATTCAGTAGTAGAACATCTAAAATTTCTGAGACCTAATAAGTAATAAGCATGCCATGAAGTGGATATGTTCCA
>CM041781.1:21379767-21430289 GCA_023374045.1 Limonium bicolor
CTAGCAGTTGGCAAAACACATACAGGCGGAATAAGCACAAAGAATTGTTAGCGTTTGTAGGAAAGATTATCTATCCGACTAATCCTTCCCCAAATTCCCAGGTTAATTCGAACTCCCTACTAATCACCTTGTCTGATCTTAATAGGTTTCGCAGAACAACTCTATAACTCGCGAAATTAATAGAGAAGGAAATTGATAGTCATTAACCTGAAAACAATCCGTTACAGCCTCATAATCAAATTGCAGAATTCTTAACTACATTGAATCCATCTTGAACAACCCTACCCCAGAGTTAAATCCCTACTAGCCAGACATTGCCAATGAAAAGATAAATACAATCAACATAGAAACTATCTAAAGGAAAAAAAACCCTTTTGTTGATTGACTATCCAGAATCGGTGGATGCAGGTGCAAGGTTGAAGATGATAGTCGCACTTCCCTCTGTCGATGCTCCTCCAGAACGATGATGGAATGATTGGTGAATGTGGATGAAGGCGAACCGATGCAATTGGCGTGGATGATTGGAGAGAACCTCGTTTACCAGTGTGGAAGGGAGTGTTGTAATGATCGATGATGCGTGAATGCCTTCTCCCTCTGATTAGGTCATTTAAATAGACCTTTCTCTCTCTTTTTCCCTTCAAAACGCCGAGTTTGTGCTGTAATTTTCGTGCCGTCCGAACATTGGTCCGAACTTCAAAGTTCGGACACAATGCTTTGAGCGATTCAATTCAGAAAGTTACGACCTGTGTCCGAACTTTGATGTTCGGACACAAGTTCGGACATGCTCCGTACTTCAGACCTCCGGCTTTTCTCAACTATGTCTGAACTTCGATGTTCGGACCGAAGTTTCGACACCTCATCAGGCGCAGCATACAAACTCTCGACTTACGTCCGAACTTGGAAGTTCGACACAAGCTCGGACACACCTTAAAAATCCTCTAACTTCTTCATTTTGACTCTGATTCGACCCCCGTTTGTTGCATTACCTCCCTTGTAGTTAATCTAGTGTTTCCTTGGCTTTTCTCTGCATTTAACATAGAAAAAGTGTATCAAGCCTTAACAAACAACAAACCACAAAAAAACGCAAGATAAGCGTGGAATAGTATCAATTCGCGTATACAAATTAGACATTAAAGACCATTAGAACCATTCATGTTTCACACTCATCAAACCTCCTCACACTTAACCTTTGATTGTCCTCAAGCAAAGCAGGAGTAAAATGTCTCAGAATGCCTCAGGGTCAAACCTTGGGATTGCATAAAATAAGGAGCTTAAGACACAATAATCACCCAAGAATCGATCTGCTCGTAACTGCATGTCTCTCAAACATGAAGTACGTTTTTTAAAACACACTATGAAGAAGCTAAATCATGAAGTCAAAACGTAGAGTAACCCAGAACCTTCCAACCTTTTCTCTTCTCAAACTCGTGGATGACAAGGGGTGTGAAGTTATGCCATATTCCGCAGAACCTTTCAACACCACGTACTCATGATCTAATTTTAAGGAATTATCATAAACATAAGACTTTAAAGAACTTCCTTTGTTTTTCTTGCATATATATCAATTTTTCGCACATAATTCATCCCCCAGACTTTTCTCTCATCCTCCTTGTAACGGTATTGGGTCTTTTATCCCAGATCAGACGACCTTAGGTAAATGGGTGATGAACACCCCTAGGACTTAATAACCGGATGGAAGAGCCTGTTTTTGGTTCAGAAAAAGAACTTAGATCAGAGGAGTACCTTGCCTTTATCCTTCATTCCAGACATTCTCATCATTCCCAGGGTTCCAAGTTAAACCAGTTCTAACTTCACAACCAACTTGTTCACAGATATTTAACAAAATTCAGCCATTTGAAAATATGATAAGAGCACACAATTTTTGAGCAAACCAACTCTAAAGGTCAGTACCGGACTCAACTCCACAACTAAAGATCCACCCAAGTATTCAACACTAAGAAGCACTCTAAGGGAATTACCCCCACATAGCCCAAAACCAAACAAAAATTAGGTAAGGGAAAAATGACTGACACATTCAGAAAGATCTCCCCCTTCCTCACACTTAATGAAGAGCAATGTCCGCATTGTTCAGAAATTAATCACAAGAAGGAGATCGGACTAAATGTGTCAAACTCACAAGGGTGAATTGAACAGTGACAAAGTTATTCACAATTTAAAGCACAGGCCGAACAGTAACCAAAAAGAAAAGAAACTAAAAACTCCCCTGATTTCTTTGTGATGCTTTGAGGAAGTGATTCGTCCTCACACTTAGTGTCCTCGCAGGGGAGAATGTTTCCTCACACTCGCTTGAAGCTAGGGTCCGGCATGGAGTCAGCCCAATAAGGTACACTTGCACACATTCAAACAAAACATAAAAGTGTGCTAGAAGCATCGATTAGTGACAGCCAATATTCAGAGTTAAGATCCAAATAAACAAAAATCAAAAGAAAAATTACAACCCAATCGAAATAAAAGTAATCAGTTCAACACAACTAAAAACAAATCCAGAAAGAAGTCCAAGAATGGCTTCTAAACAAAAACAGCAAGCAGCATCCTAATCACTGTGGAGGCGGATAGTACGCCTGCCACTGCTGGAACTGATCGAGCAGAGCCTGATAGTCATCCTGAGAGCGACGGGCCTGCTGCTGCAGAGTCTCGATCTCCGCCTGATAGCGCCGATCCATGTCCTCGAAACGAGACTCCAGCTGAGCAAACTCATAGCGAGTGACGTACTCGCTCCCAGGGGCCGGCAGTGCAAGATAGGCCTCCTCCTCATCAGGTGTAGCAGCATGGGCGGGCTCTGATGGTCCCTCACCGGCCTCTCTCTGGCGCTTCTGCGGTCGCGCTGCTGCCTTCTTCCTCCACACCCCATCTCTCAGTTCAAACCACATCTTCTTGAGAGCTCCCACATCAATAGGGGACCGCGCAGCATGCAGCCCCGCAGATGGAATGGTAACCATCTGCCTCTTGAGGATGTGGCAGAGCATGACCGGATAGCCGAGCTTGTGTCGGTCCTTGTGCTCTATGATATACTGTAGGTGCAAGAAGATTACCCAAGGCATAGGTAACCTCGGCAGCCCCAACAAACGACGGGTTCAGCACCGCCTGAAGAAGTAGAAAGTCAGTCTGGTTGAGGTCGGAGCTCTGACGAGGTACAATATTCGCAGCCAGCAGTGCGAGCAGAACTCTCTCCTGGGGGCTCTGAAGCGCATCAGCAGGGACGACCTGCTTTGATGGTTCATCCCCTCTGCGTCGTCTCGGCCCCTGAACCATAAGGGGAGTGTAGTGGTGGATAGCTGCGTTTTTTGAAATCAACAGGGTTGAGGTGTTGAGGAGCCTCGGGGGCGGGATGCGGGAGCTCCATATATTGAGCAATCTCGAAGGTGGAAACCGTCACTCTCTCACCGTCTACAAGTGACCTGATCTGGCCGTCCTGGAAGGTGGCATTCGCATAGAACATACGAACAATCCTCTCAGAGTACGGGCCTCCCATATCCAAGATCTTCCCCCAGCCAAATGGGTCCAATAAAGCCCGCAGTCCCAGCTGCTGCTCCAGTTCCCGCACCACACAGCGCTCAGCAATTATGTCTACCTCCTTCTCAAACCACACCCGGGCTTCATCATTTCTGAATTCCGGCTCCAGACCTCGACGGCTGGAGCTTGCACCAGCTCTTGCAGCCCTTTTACCTCTGGTTGTAGCTTAGATCATGGGGAACCAACCCAGAGGCAAGATAGTTAGCCAAGTCAGCGTACCATGGCTCTTTGACTTTCCCAATTACAAAGACCGTTTCATCGGGAAAGAACTCATTTATGGGGACCCCGTCATCTGGAGTCTCAAGCCTTGATAAATGGTCTGCAACCCCATTCTGCTTCCCTTGTTTATCAACCACTTCCAAGTCAAACTCTTGGAGAAGCAGGATCCATCTCAATAGTCTGGGCTTGGAATCATTCTTTTGAAACAAATACTTCAAGGCGGAGTGGTCGGTGTGGGCAATTACCTTACTCCCCAGCAGATAAGGTCTGAACTTGTCCAGAGCGAACACCACAGCAAGTAGTTCCTTCTCAGTGGTAGTATAATTCTTTTGAGGCTCCGTCAGAGTTTTACTGGCATATGTGATGACCCTCAAAATCTTATCCTTCCTTTGACAGAGCAGCACCTACAGCGAAGTCGCTAGCATCAGTCATTACCTCAAAAGGAAGGGTCCAGTCAGGGGGAACCACAATGGGGGCAGAGATGAGTTTATCCTTGATGGTCTGAAAAGCCTTCAAGCATTCTTCTGAAAAATGAAATTTTACATCCTTCTGCAGGAGATCAGACAAGGGCTTCGCGATTTTTGAAAAGTCCTGGATGAACCTTCGATAGAACCCCGCGTGACCCAGAAAAGATCTGACTCCTCTGACTGAAGTGGGAGGAGGTAACCCCTCAATGACTTCCACTTTTGCCTTGTCCACCTGGATGCCATCTTTGGAGACCCTGTGCCCAAGCACTATACCCTCATGCCATAAAATGGCACTTCTCCCAATTCAAAACCAGGTGGGTCTCCTCACATCTGCTCAATATCTGATCCAGCTGATCCAGACACACATCAAAATTCTGGCCATACACTGAGAAGTCGTCCATGAAGACTTCTATGCTTTTCTCAATGAATTCGCTGAAAATGGCCATCATGCACCGCTGGAAGGTGGCTGGTGCGTTGCAGAGACCAAATGGCATCCTCCTATAGGCAAACGTGCCATAAGGGCAGGTGAAGGTGGTCTTCTCTTGATCCTCTGGCGCAATGGGGATCTGGAAGTACCCGCTGTATCCATCAAGGAAACAGTAGTACTCCTGCCCAGCCAGCCTCTCCAACATCTGGTCGATGAACGGCAGCGGGAAATGGTCCTTTCTCTCGTGGCCTCGTTCAACCGCCTGTAGTCTATGCACATCCTCCAGCCAGTGGTCTGTCTTTGAGGCACCAGCTCTCCCTTATCATTGGGCACCGCCACAATTCCTCCCTTCTTGGGAACGACTTGCACAGGAGAACCCAGCGGCTGTCAGAGATGGGGTAGATGATGCCCGCATCCAGCAGCTTTAAAACCTCAGCCTTCACTACTTCCTTCAGGTTGGGATTCAATCTCCTTTGGGGTTGCCTCACTGGTTTGATACTGTCTTCCATGTAGATCCGATGAGTGCAGAACCCTGGACTGATCCCTTTTATGTCTGCCACTGACCACCCCAACGCTCCCTTGTGCCTTCTCAATACCTCCAGAAGTCTGCTTTCCTGCGAAACAGACAAAGAAGAAGAAATAATAACCGGCAGGGCGCTACCCTCTGCCAAGAAAGCATATTTAAGATTTGAAGGGAGAGTTTTTAATTCAAGTAGGGGGTTTCTCTACTGAAGGAATGAGCCTCTGAGTAGGCCTGTCCAGTGGCTCCACAGGAGGAGCATGAGGGCGAAAATAGGTTCGTCCCTGGTTAAGCTGCTGGACAACAGTAGCTACCTCAGTGCTCTCCTTATCATCCTCAATCGAATGGCATAACACCTGTTCTAACAGATCAGAATTCTCAAACAGGAAGGAAGAGTCATAGTACTTTCAGCGACAAATGCATCAAATCATCAGTGTAGTCGACATCAATAGAAAGTACAGCATGAGAAGAAGCATTCGTTCTCATCATTTTGGTGATATCAAAACTAAGCTCCTCATTATTAAATTTCAGGGTGATTTTTCCTTTGTCAACATCAATGACAGTTTTAGCAGTTCGCAGGAATGGTCTACCCAAAATTAATGGTACTTCAACATCCTCATCCATATCCAAAATAACAAAATCAGCAGGGAAGAAGAAGTTACCACACCTACCACAACGTTCTCAACCATACCACGAGGTTTGATTGAGGAACGATCAGCCAATTGCAAATTAAAATTAATAGGGATAAGCTCACCAGCATGAAGCTTCCTAAACATCGAATATGGCATCAAATTTATGCTTGCTCCAAGGTCGCAGAGTCCGTACCCACAGTCCATGTCTCCAATGGTGCAAGGGATGATGGGCTGGCCTGGGTCTCCACACTTCGGAGGGAGCTTCTGCTGGATAGCTGCAGAGCACGTCTCTGTCAGCTGAACAATCTCCTTTTCCTTGAACCTTCGCTTGTTAGAAATTAAATCCTTCACAAAGCGAGCATAGTTAGGCATCTGCTTGATAGCATCAATTAAGGAATGTTAATAGTAAGCTTTGAAAATACACTCAGAAATTTCCCAAATTGATCATCAAGTTCTTTTTCTTTTAATCTATTAGGGAAAGGAAGGTCCTTAGGAACCGCCTTACCCTTGGAGTTTTTAGCATTCAAAATAGAAGGGGAAGAAATAGGAGCCTGGGTCTCCTCAACAACTACCTCAGGAGGGGCTGAGGGCCCTGATGGTGCACCAGTGCTAGAAGAAGGGCGACCGGTCTCCTCATCAGCTTGATCCTCAGCCACTTGATTTCTATTGATTAATTGCTTCCCACTTCGTAAAGTAACTGCTGCCACCTCTTCTGTATCTGAGCAATCCTCCACTACCACGGTTTCTGAGACCGTCACTGCCTTCAACTGAGCTTTAGGATTGGGGTCTGTTTGGGAAGGCAGTGAGCCAGACGGTCTCTGCTGTAGGAGGAACTGAGTCAACTGACTCATCGTTCCTTGCATCTCAACCATGGCGTTCTCAAGCTTCTGCTGGCCAGCTGCCAGGTTCTGATTTATCACTGTTTGTTGCTCTTGAGAGCCATCAGTTTATCCATCATCTCCTTTAAATTAGCATTATTCGAGCTCAGTGACGATGGCTGAGCTGGAGACTGTTGTGGCCTAAACTGATTGATGGGGCCTAACAAAACCGGGTGGTGCTCCCTGACTTGCCCTCTGAGGCTGCATCTGCTGTGAGTTGAGGGCATTGTTTGGATTACCGTACCTCAGGTTTGGATGCTGGTTCTGCATCCAAGGCTGCCTGTTGTACTGACCAATGACATTTGCCTCCTCAGTCTGCCTCATCTCAGCAACCATCGGGCAGTCTTCGTAGTCATGGCTGTCTCCACACTGAGAACAGCATACTTCATTCGGACCAGAAGACACCTTCTTGACGGTTGCACGGTGTCTGTCCCATAGTGAGCCTCTCGAGCATCTTCGCCATATTGCCCACTGTGGTACTCAATGGGCCTGCTCAGCAGCAATCTGCTCCATCATAGGATCTGGAGCCCGAGAGGAGGTCTGCCCAACTGTGAAGACCCTGCCACCGCTGTTGCTCCACTGGCGGAGCTCCTCGCAGTAGGACTCCATGGCTGACATAATTCCTCTCCACTCTTAGCCAGCAATTACCACCCAATGCAGCTCTGACCTCGGCTCTGTGCTCATCTCTCAGCCCTTGGAAGAACCCCTGGGCCAAAGATGTCATGTTCTGACCGTGATGCGGGCACTGGCGGAGCAGCTCCTTGAACCTATCCCAAGCTTCACAGATCGTCTCGTTGCCGGACTGTCTGAAAGCGGTCAGATCAGCTATCATCTGCCTGGTCCTGGAGATGGGGATATACTTCTCATAGAACCTCTCTGTCAGCAGCTCCCAGGTAGTGATGATACCTGGTGGTAGGTGGAACCACTTCGAGGCTTCCCCTGATAGACTGTGCTGAAATAAGCACAGCCGAGCATATCCTCAAGCCCCTGAGACATCCCCAGCGAATCCAAATGGACTAAGAACCGATGGACATGGTCGAGTGCATCAGCCGGGTCTGCGCCTGAGAAGGTCCCTGCTGGATGATTTCTCACAGCATTTGTCTGATGGCTTGGTTTCAACTTCTGCCATTCTGCTGTTAATTCCGCTGTGAGGTTAGGTAGAGTCACAGGTCCTCTTCTAGGAGCAGCTGGCGGGCGATTAATTCTTCCCAAAGTGGACTGCTCAGCATTGGGATTGACTGGTCCGTTATTAGCCATGGCGAAGGTGAGTGCTCTTCTTGCTCTTCGAGCTGTACGGTTGATCTCTAAGTCTAAGTTGAATCTTGGTGGACCTCGAGATCGAGTACCGTGCATTCACCAACACCTGCACAGTTAAACAAAACAAATCAAATAAAATAAAAACAATTGACAACCAAGGCAACAAAGTCAAGTCCCCGGCAACGGCGCCATTTTGCAAACAGGTTAATTGATCTATTAAAACTAAACAATTAATCTAGAAAATAATAAATCGATAAGTCTGTCGGGTTGCAAAAATCCCGGTCACTATAGTATAGAAAGTTAAGCAACCAAGTATCGAACCGTGGGACTTGAATAAATAAGCCTAAGTCCTATCCTAAATCCTAATAAAACTGCAAATTCAGGGGGGTTGTGAATTGTTTTTGAATCCGAATCGAATAAATGCAAATCAGAATTGAAATAAGCAATCAGTAAAATGAATGATGAGTTTGATTGTACGAGTGGAACTCCGGGTTCAGGTTGTTCTTTCTTGATTAAATCTAGTAACTTCTACAACTTAATTATGAGAACGGAAAGGCCAATTCTTTCTATCTCTTCAATGCTAAATCCTAGTTCATTGAAGAGCTCACCTATCAGGACATGTCAACTCTAATCTAGCAGTTGGCAAAACACATACAGGCGGAATAAGCACAAAGAATTGTTAGCGTTTGTAGGAAAGATTATCTATCCGACTAATCCATCCCCAAATTCCCAGGTTAATTCGAACTCCCTACTAATCACCTTGTCTGATCTTAATAGGTTTCGCAGAACAACTCTATAACTCGCGAAATTAATAGAGAAGGAAATTGATAGTCATTAACCTGAAAACAATCCGTTACAGCCTCATAATCAAATTGCAGAATTCTTAACTACATTGAATCCATCTTGAACAACCCTACCCCAGAGTTAAATCCCTACTAGCCAGACATTGCCAATGAAAAGATAAATACATTCAACATAGAAACTATCTAAAGGAAAAAAAAACCCTTTTGTTGATTGACTATCCAGAATCGGTGGATGCAGGTGCAAGGTTGAAGATGATAGTCGCACTTCCCTCTGTCGATGCTCCTCCAGAACGATGATGGAATGATTGGTGAATGTGGATGAAGGCGAACCGATGCAATTGGCGTGGATGATTGGAGAGAACCTCGTTTACCAGTGTGGAAGGGAGTGTTGTAATGATCGATGATGCGTGAATGCCTTCTCCCTCTGATTAGGTCATTTAAATAGACCTTTCTCTCTCTTTTTCCCTTCAAAACGCCGAGTTTGTGCTGTAATTTTCGTGCCGTCCGAACATTGGTCCGAACTTCAAAGTTCGGACACAATGCTTTGAGCGATTCAATTCAGAAAGTTACGACCTGTGTCCGAACTTTGATGTTCGGACACAAGTTCGGACATGCTCCGTACTTCAGACCTCCGGCTTTTCTCAACTATGTCCGAACTTCGATGTTCGGACCGAAGTTCGGACACCTCATCAGGCGCAACATACAAACTCTCGACTTACATCCGAACTTGGAAGTTCGGACACAAGCTCGGACACACCTTAAAAATCCTCTAACTTCTTCATTTTGACTCTGATTCGACCCCCGTTTGTTGCATTACCTCCCTTGTGAGTTAATCTAGTGTTTCCTTGGCTTTTCTCTGCATTTAACATAGAAAAAGTGTATCAAGCCTTAACAAACAACAAACCACAGAAAAACGCAAGATAAGCGTGGAATAGTATCAATTCGCGTATACAAATTAGACATTAAAGACCATTAGAACCATTCATGTTTCACACTCATCAAATACCCTCTCTCACACTCAATTAAATATTACTCTCTCTCACACACACTAAAAGACAAGAAAACTAAAAGCAAAAAGTAAAAAGTGCACTCCTTCCCTCTCTCCTCTTATTCTCTTAATTCTCTACTCTCTCTCCAATTCCTTTCCCTCTCTCACGATGGAGCCCCCCCCCCTGCAGCACATTCTCCTTCTTCTCCCTTGTAAGCCAACGATTTTGAAGCTCTCAAATAGCTCCAATGGCTTCTCACTTTCTTCCTCATGCTCTAGCTCCATTTGAGCTCTAAATGAAAAATAAAATACATATTTGAACTCCCCTCTTCAAGCTCTACATTTATATCTTTTCAAAATCCGAAAATGAGCAACTTCATCTCCATGGGTTTTGAGCATTTGAAGAATAAATGACACCATTTCGGAGCATGGAGTCTCCTCTTCCTCCTAAGGTAAAAAGTTTCAAGAAAAATCCATTTTTCCTTCATTCTCTATAGTGGCCGATTTTTGCCCTCCTTGTAATGCCTTGTTTCTTCTTTGTTTGAGCTTGGTTCAACTCTCCAATGGTGGAGGAACTCTCCTTTGTATTCAAGGCTTAAAAACCTCTCTTAAAAGCTCCAAGGTAAAAACCCTAACTAATGGTGATTTAAACCCTTCATTGAATTAGTGGTGTTTTAAGAGATTAGAAGTCTAATTATATTCTCCTTATGTAATTTGGGTGTTGGAATGGAGTTTGGAAACTCCATCCCCCACATGGCCGATTTTGCAAGAAAAAGAGAAGGAGAAGAAGTGGAAAAGAAATGAAGGAAATATAAGCTCAAGGTAAGAGCTCTTCCTTAATGCAAAGTTTTAATGCATTAGGATAATGGGAATGGGTAAACCAATTTAAAGAAACCAAAATAATGTAGTAGAATTGTAATTGTGAAAGTTTGGGTATTTGTGAACAAGTATGTGGATTGTAGGCCTTAGAGCCAAGGAATTGTGTATGTGTATTGATATTGTGTTTTGAGGAAATAATGATGTATTAGGATTGCCTTGTATTGCTGGTAGGACCCTTGTAAGGGTGTGGCTAGAATAGGAATGATTTTGGTGATAATGGGTATGTGTGGATATGTGAGAATTGTAGGTGAACTATGGCAAAATTTTGGTAGGATTGTGTACATTTGTGGATGACTTGGTGAATGGGAGAACCAAGGTATGTATTGGGGATAATGGAGATGTTAATGACCATAAGTAGTGGTTGTAATATAAGAAGGAAAGGATATAAAATCTGTAGCAAGAGAGGTATGCATTATAGAACTAAGAAGGAATTAGTGTGCAGGATTTTGTAAAAAGAGTGTTGGAACTTGGGTGTAGGTAGTGTAATGGCTAGGGAATGAATTTGCATGGTAAGGAGAGGTATTTAGAATGCTTAGGATGGCAATGATTGAGGAGGTATTGGATGGGAGAATTGAATGGTAAAATCTGTAGCATAAGTGTAACAAAAACTGTTACATGTGTTGAAGAAGAAGTAAGGAAATTGTGTAAGTAGTTTGATGGATTTAGTAATGGATTTGGTGGGTGAATTAAGGTGATTTAGAGGATTTAATTAGTGTTTAAACATGTAGGAAACATGTGGAAATGACTAGGAAAAGATTGAGTGAGAATTGAGGTGAATTTAGAATTCAAAGTAGATAATTAAAAGGGGTTCTGCAGCCGACCCACCCAGGCGACCTACCCTAGCCTGGGTCGGTCGGACTAAATTCTGTAACCCGGGTGCTCTCTGCAGCCGACCCACCCAGGCGACCTACCCAGAGTGGGTCGGTCGGCCTTTATAAAAAAAAAAATTTAAAATCAAATTAAATATATATATATATATACTTATACCCATACATACATATATATACATACACGTATATATATATGTATATACATACACACATATATATATGTGTATAAGTAAGGCATTAGTGCTAGAATAATGAAGGAAAGAAAGTTAAGCACACAAGAGAAAAACTAAGAATAACGGGACAACGGGGTAAGTACGGGAGTAGTAATTATTTGTGTATCGTATGAACATAGTATTAATAACAATGTTGGAAACATTATCAGTGGAACAAGTGTGAACCGAGGAACAAGGGAACACACGGTAAAGTTAACCCCGGTGAAAGGTATGATTTTCTCATGCCCCGTATGCTAACCGAGTTACGTTGATTTGTGTGCTGTATGCCGGCTAATCAAGACTAAAGCATGAAAACAGTTTATTGTCCTTCGTTGTATGTCTTGTTGTATGTTGTATGAGCTAACCTTTCTTGATTGATTGTGTGGCCTCACTTAGTGCGTAGACCGACTCATAGATGAGTCTCCTTGTGTAGTGACTCGTAGTAAGAGTCATGTTGTGAACTAATGGAACCGTAACAACGCACAAAGCTTGTAAACCAATAATGTTAACGGAAACCAATGAACCCACTCGAATGTGAAAGAGTGCACGGGAGTAGTAACCTCTCGATAACGGAAGGAGAACCAAAATGAATAATCCACAAACAATAAATAGTGGAAGTATATAAACAACTCTACTAGAGGAATTAATGTTGGTGCAAGTCATGAACCATGAGAGTAGTAAAAAAATGATGAGGGAAATCTAAACCCCTTAGCAAATTAGTCGACCCACTATGAGAGGACCCGACTGATGTAAGTAATGTCCCGAACATGAGAGTATTCGATACGTTGGGGAAACCCTTAAACCTGAGAATACTAGACGGTAGTAATTTCCTAAGCTAGTGGAGTTATCAAGAGAGATACTTCTAGGCTAATCCATAAGATTGTAAGATACTCCATGAGAGGAGTATTGGGAATTTGAGTAGTCCGGTAGAAATGGACAATATTATATTTGAGGAGCTAAGTGTATAGCCTTCGAATTGTAGGCCCAATGGCGAGTCTTGTGTATGACTCCGCCCAGAGACCAAGTAATGAGTATTGAGTATTGCGTAAGTATGAGTATGTAATGAGTACCGAGTATTGAGTATGTATGAGTAAGTACTGAGTATTGAGTATAGAGTACGTATGAGTAAGTATTGAGTAATGAGTACGTATGAGTAAGTACAGAGTATTGAGCAGTGAGTATGTACAAGTATAGTAACGAGTACGTAGTAAGGAGTGTGTACGAGTAAGGGTATGAGCATGGAGTGATGAGCACGTAAGAGTAAAGTAACGAGTAACAAGTAAGGAGTAGGTATGAGTAGAGTAACGAATATCGAACAAACCACGACGTAGCAATGAGCAAGTAACTAATACGACGGTCGACTATCGAATTGTCTTCCTTAGTAGATATTGAACCTTGTATGTGTATGTAAGTATTGTTGAATGTATAGTGTATAATTGTATGTATGTATGAATGTAAAATGAACTCCATGTATATCCGACCCAAAGTAGTCGGCGTCCGGTTAGCACGCGGTATATGCGAATTTCATATGCAGCGTAAGCTGACCCCCTAGGGGGACCGTTTTTAGTGTGCAGGTATTCGAAGCTGACCACCGTTCGAGAGAGTAGGACGGGGACTGCTACATAAGCATGGGTAGTTGAGTAAAAGGGATTGTATTGTAACACATTATGAATTTGGAAGTCTAAACTGTATCAGTAATGTAAGGATTGTAGTACACTCGGTATAGTAATGTATTGGAGTTGTAATTGGATTATGGTTGAGTATGCGATGAGAAGTATTGTATTGTGTAGAGTACTCGGTATGTTCATATTCATCAGACCGATAGTATGTAGCATTGTAACTCGCCTGGTTAGTCACGTGGGTGACTAACGGCATTGTACACCCGCCGTTGAGTATGTAATGTCCGCTGCGAAGGTAAGTATTGTACAATAATGACGGTATTAGCGGTAGGGGTGTTACACTAACATTGAGATGTTTTCATGTTTAAGGACCATACTTCATGGTGTACACCAGCCTCACCCATTCTCTAATTTCATCATCATCGACTAATGCCATAAAAACAGCCCTATGACTTCTATCAGATAACACATACAAAGCATAAACAATCTCTGTTCTAGTCAAACCATTAACTTGACGAAGTCGTTCACCGGCTTCGGGAACACTTATAACCCTATCTGCCATTCCTGTTTGTTTCTTCACTTCTTGTAGAATATCTGTAGCATTGCCTAACTTGCTGTGTAGCCCACCTTCAACATCCTTTAGATCATTAACTAGCACTTTGCTTTTACCCTTACTACCCTTAGATTTGCTTGTCACCTTGTTTGATTCTCTCCTAGGGTGTAACTTATTTCTTCTACAGCCATGTTCTACCCCACCAGCACTCGTCTGCATAAGGTGATCCCACTCAGCCGGTTTTCAGGTGTCATATTTCTTGCATATCATGAGTATGATTTATATTGTACCCAACAGGTGCAACACTATCCTCATGGGGTTGCTGGTCAGGGACAGGTATGACACTGTTTGGCACAAACCCAAGTGAGCTACCAGCTACAACCCCAGCAAACTGACTGTGATGGAATGAATTAGCAAGACAACTAGCAGCAGCAACGGCATCACCTCAGTTAAGTCAAAGAAAGGGGAACTACCATCATGATATGTACCTTGATAAGGTGCGGTTACACGGTGCCTACTGCTTACACCATAGTCTTGGCTATCTGGTTTTTGGATGCGTTGGATATGTCCATAGACTGCCCACCTTCATGACAGTCAGAGTAGGTGATCTGAACTGAAGGTAGATATACCTCAGTGTCCTCATCTCCATAGTTTTGCTGATGTTCTTCGATATTATACTCAGAGTCAGTAGCATCAGTTTCCTTCTGGTGTTGTAGCTCACCCCCTGGAGTCAATATCAAATCTCCATTTGCATAAGCCTAACCCCAGATAAGTTCCATCTCGTCTACCAGATAAGAAGGCCATTTCGAGTTCACAAGTTTGGCTATCCCCACATTCTCCTGCAACAGAATACTCTTTAAATGTTTTTGTCCACCATATGCATGAAATTGATACACTGTAATGTCAAATAATTTAGTGCAGAAATGTTCCAAAGTTACCTTTGACATTCTTTCAATCCATTCAGGTGGGTATGTCACTGAGTTAGTACTGGCGTCACAACCTAGACCAGTCTTCTTGTGAGAAATCTCCTTCCATTTCCTCCAACCGGTTTTCAGGGTATCCCCCTTGTTCTTGCACTGGTGTTTGTCAACGGTTGGTAGACCGGGTCTTCTCTCATTGAATTTGTCCGCAATATTAGTCCATTTGTGCGTTAACCCTACCAATGAACCACCCTTCCCTAGCTGAATCCTCGCTTCCTCTACAAGCAGTTGGATCAGTAACTCCACATCCCCCCGAGTCCAGTCATGTTTCTGTTTCCTTTCTGTTTGATCAGCCATTGGCCGCTTCCCCTTGTCATTTGGATTACCCTTGACCATAATGCTATACTAATATGTACACGGCAAGGTGTGGAAAATCTAGTTATAGCAGTAAAATCTTGACAAATTATATATGCGGTTACTGCAAAGTGAATGTTGAACTCGAGATGGTATATTCATGTGGTTTGCAGACGGTCACCCCCATTGTGGTTGAGCAAATGTCGTTATCAGTTGCACAAATGAAATTACAGAAAAAATTGTCATTAACTAGTTGATGAAGAAAATTACCTACCAGTGGCTTCAACAACACCAGTCCAGTCCAGCAATCTAAACAAGGATGAAAGTTAGGTTAGCGGTTGCGAACTGAAAATGAAATTAACAAAGGGGAACCAAAAAAATTTGTTAATCGAGTGCTACTGTACCGCAAGATGTCGTTGTCTGTGCTCGTATGGGTGTGCCAATCGACTCACCATGTGAATGTCTACAACCATGGAAAACGCCAGGAATTTAAACTGGATGAAACAACTCCTTCCGTCTGTGTCCACCAACAACTTCAATCAATGCCCAACCTTACGAGTACAATACATTCAATTTCTCTGTACGCAGCTACGAGATGTGATGCTCAACCACAAGAGTAGGGAAGAAAGGTTGTTGGATGGAAGAGGCGTCGACGAACAAAGAGAACCAAATTCAATTCTGCTGCAGGAGACAAGACGGGCAACAGATTTGGGGTACGGATGAGGCAAAACGAGGGGTGTTACGGTAATTGGTAACAGTGTACAGAGCTCAAAATCGAGATGGAAAAATGAAAAGCAACAAAATAACATTTTTTTAAAGCCCATTGAAGACACAAAAGCCAGGACTTTTGGGCGGTCAAACAACGTTTTTTTTGGTCCATAAGCGCCCTAAAGCTCCAAATCTGGGGTAAAGCCCATTTCCGAACGCGCCCTACATTTGAGGTTTGGACATTTGAATTGACGCCAGAAGGCCCACACCATATTTTAAGCTGCGCCTCTCCTCTTTTTATAAAAGGGAAATTTCACGATATACCCCCGAGGTTTGAGCGAATTTTACAAAATACTTCCGAGGTTTCATTTTCATTACGATATACCCCTGAGGTTTCATTTTTTTATGAACCTCAGGGGTATATCATAAAAAAATGAAACCTCAGGGTATCTCATAATGAAAATGAAACCTCAGGGATATCTCATAAATTCATTCAAACCTCGGGGTACATCATGAAATTTCCCTTTATAAAATTTCAGGCCTTGTTGTACAGAGGCTAAAAGCGTTGTAAATTGTAATTCATCAATATCCAAGGTGAAAGGACAACAATGACCTCTCCCCGATCTTCTCCCTCACAAATCTCATTCTTGTGTTGACTTGGTTCGTCGGAAACTCTGTTCCGTTGCCGCATGAACACACGGAACGAATCCCGATCTCCGTGTTCATGTTCATGTCTATGCTCCTCATAACCCCTACATCACCCTACAAAACCGGACGTGGTGACGACGCCGTCGTCGTTAATTACCGTTGGCGGTTGTGATGGTTGTTGCGGTTGAAGCTCGGAAGATCACCTCCCTCTTCTTTCCTCCTCTTTCTCTTTCTCTCCTCATCCTCATCATCTGTTATCCCTCCCAACCCAATATCTCTCCTCTTCGACGCTGATTCTCTTTCCTTAGCTCTTATGCTCTCTGATTCCTCCATCTCTCTCCACTATCCTTTCTTCCCCTTTTCCTCCCCCTCTTCTAATCTCCCCCACCCAAGACTGTAATCCCTCCCGTACTTCCTCCGCCACTTTTCTCCGCCTCGCTTCTAACCCCAACTCATCCTGTCCCGATTTCTTCCCCACCCTTCTGATCTGCGCTGGAACCACCATGAAGGTGGCTCTAAAGCTCTGCTTAGATTTTTCGTCAAAGCCAAGGAAGGCGGAGAATTCTTGAGGGCTCGTGTGACCTGTAGGCACAAGGAGATGGATTTTGATCGGAGATTAGGTGGTATTGTGGTCAGTGGAGTTGATGGTCTAAGGTCATGCTTGCTGGATCAGTAAATTATTTGCCATGTACTCGGTTTCCGCTTACAGTGTTTGGGTCTTTGGGGTGAAGCTCTCGGTTGAAGGTCTGAGGGTTTGCGACGGTGGGGAGGGAGAAAGTTTGGTTTTGAAGCTCGTTAAATGTTCTGTGGTAAACTGCACATTGCCCGTTGCTTCGATTTGTGTTTCTCCAGCGTTCTTGATAATGGGGAGCTTAATGGCGTTAGGGTTTTTCCGTTGAGGCCTTTGGAAAGGGAAAGTTGGGAACCGTAAGAAGGGGAAAACGGTGAGTAGAGAAAATGATAAGTTGGAAGCTGTGGTGAAGAAGAAGGTGAATGGAGAGGTTTTGGATTTAAAAGTTAGAAGGATTATCAAAGGCGGTGAAAAAGTCTTTGATCTGGATTATAAGGTAAAGGGTACTGGAGATGTTGGGGGCAAAGTCATGAAATTGAAAAATGGGACCTCGCTAGTAGCGACTGTTGATGACACTCATGTTCTGGTCCGGGTATGGATTCTATCAAGTTCATTTTATGTATGCATTCTTGTAACTGACATTATGCTTATTTTCCTCTCTCTCATTCACTGGTCTGAGCTTTAGAATTTAGTGTGCGTGGCAAATTACTTATCCACTGATCCATATAATGTTGCTATTCTAATCTCTATTTTTTTTTAAAAATTGTTCTCTTACTTGGTTCCGGTCAAGGTGGCTGCTTTATGTAGTTTATCAAATTTAAGAAGCATGAGAGGCAATAGGATGATTTTTTTTTATCAGGAACATGCTGCTTGACTAGATATTGTCCTCTGAACAACCTTCATATCCCTCGCATTTTGTAAGTTATGGAGCTGTAGGTCTGCCATTTGGATTAGTTATATTATAGGATGTGCCTTATGCTGTGTGATGGTTATAGACCACCAACAAGAAGAGTTTTTATCAAGTATGAGGACCCAGGCGGTTCCATGCTCAGAATTGTAAGACTGCCTTGAAATTGCACTAGTATTAGTCCATACTAGATTCTTATTTTATTGTCCGATGCAAGTAAAAACCATCGATAGGTCATCCATTTTTAGTCTTAGGCTAGATTATCTGTAGAAAAGGAATCATGAAATGTGAGAAATGCCTACACACTCCATCAACTAGCTTTCATCTATGGATTCCAATAAAATTCATTGTCTGATTTACCTAACATTTTTTTCTCAGTGAAGCCAAGGTCTTTGAAGTTGAATCAAGACTCGAGTGATTGTGCTGCATTCTTTGTGCCGTTCAGTAATAGCAAGCTGGGGAATCAAACATGACAAAGGAGACGGTTTCCATCCACACTTTTTCTCAGCAAAAGTTTATAATACTGGATTCAAAAGGACATGTGCACATGCTACATGCCTCCATGTCTAACCCTGCTATGATGAAGGAGTTGACTGCTGTTATGAATGTTGAGCAGCTTGCCATTCTTCCTGCTATACTTGACAGTATGCTGCTGTCTCTCTATCTCTCTAGATATATGTATGTCTATCTCTCAGTATGCATGTGTGTGCGGTTTAATGTTTGACATCGAGTGGTGCATACAAACAAATCAATTCTAGTTGATGCTGAGGTAAAGGAATAATATAGTGGATACATGATTATGAGCCTGACATCAGGAATATACCAAATATAACCTAGACACAAGGATGGTAGAGCTGCTTATGATAGCTTAGGTGCTCTGCAGCAAGGATGCGGAGAAACTTACTTCCAAGAAAAGATGCTTACTTGTATGTACCAAATACATGTAAACTATGTGTAAGAACAACTTATCATATTCAGAAGATTCTAGTATGTGCTATTATGTTGTAACATCCTCACGTGATACAAGGATGGTAGAGCTGCTTATGATAGATTAGGTGCTCACCAGGAAATACACAATGAAACCAACATCCAGGAAGACTGCTTTGCTTGTGTGTATTAAATTATGGAAAGTATTTGTAGAGTAACAAAATATATTCAGAAGATTGTAGTATTTGTTTTAACCATGTCACTGTGAGGTATCATAATTCGTAAGGAAGTAAAATGAAGGAATCAGTCAATTACAATAGTCCGTAGTCTCTCTCTCCTTCCTACTCCTTCAAATTGAATGTTCTCTCTGCCACCTCCTCTGCTCTCTCTCTCTCTCTCTCTCTCTCTCTCTCTCTCTCTCTCTCTCTCTATCTAATCTATCTATCTATACCTAATAGATTGTGTCAATGTTTTTTTAAGTCAGTTTAGATAACGGAAATTTCTCAAAGCATCATTAAAGTGTTCGTAAATATACATTTCAATGGCCTTTTCTTCTTGACGGTTTCTCTATCCTTGAATCTTGGGTTTCTAGGTACAATCTTTAACTTGCTTCATAATTTTTGATGGTAACTTACACTGTATCAGTCTTTCTTTTCTTTTGAACGGAACTTATTACTTTCTCTTCCAGGGCATTGGTTGTGGATATTCTTTTCATGATAGTTTTTTTCCTAAACCTATTGTATCTTTCTTACTCTCTAAACGACTCTGTTTTCTTTGTTCCATGTGCAACTTCTTAAATAATTGGGATCCAGTGGGAAGAGGATTGTGAAGAGAAAGAGGACGAGAGGATTTTGTAGCTCTCAGTGAAATAGTCTATTTGCTAGGTCTGAATGCAATTGGTGCGTATAATTCCAATCTACGTCTGCAATGGCTTAGACTCCGTTGTTAAGAAAAATAAAGGACATAAATAATGTGTCCTGAACTCTTAAGTCAAAATATAGAATTAAGTATAGCGTCTAGTAAACTGATGATAGAGTGTGGAATAAGGGAGAGAATGAAAAGTGAAACACTTGTACATAAACAGGGACGTAAAATTGTGGTAATTTATCACTTCTCAGTACTCCTGTTTCTGTTAATCGTTCATGTTTTTTCATTTGCCATCTTCTATTTCTTTTTCATCTTTTTCATTTGTAAGCTTTGCTGTGCATTTCTCCTTGTTATCTATGTGATTGTGTCATAAAATCAGGAAAATGTTGGACTCAGCTTCCTTCTGGATATGGCTGTGTATGTTTTTCTCCTCCAGATCATGATTCCTTTGGGACTAAATAGCGCTGTTGAATGTAGTTACGGTTCCTCCATAGATCAGATGCAAACTTAAAATCGTTCCAGTTAGAGTTTTTTTTATTGCTTTAGAGATGGCTTCATCAATAATTTACAGGTTCTCAGACTGTCTGGTCTTCGGACGGGTCTCATTCTGTGCAAACAATGACAATGTCTGATGTTGACTCATCTGCAAATGAGAATGAAATTTCCGAGTCTGAAGATGTACAAATCTCAGGTAGAACTGAACTAATCTAGCAATTATAGCTTTGTTCTTCGGAATTAAAAGAATCTCATCGAGTTGTATTATGATCTGTTGACCTTTCTCGTCTTATGGGGGGGGGGGGGGGGGGGGGCATCATTCCTTATTATAAAACAGCTGGACAATAATCTGCGGTTTGTTGTTTTATTTTTTGGCTAGTTACTCAAGTGGTGTTTACTAGTGAAAGAATTCAAGAGATGATACCATTGTCGGCCAACGCGGTTTTGATCCTTGGACAAGGTAATTTTACTACTTTGATATATATTTTATGTGGATTAATTGTTATTCTTAAAGTGATTGAGGGAACTTTTCCTCTGCAATTTTACAAAATTGTGGCTATGGGAACATGAGCTCTTAAAAGCACTAGAGCTGGCCAGTGACCTTCGTGGGCTGGATCATTGACCTAGCCGTTGGGCAGAACTAACCAGTATCGTTAAAATGTTTCTAGTACATCTATTGGAGCATGGTATGGTAGTTGTATCGCGACGTTAATTTTGCTATGGTTATCGGAGCATGAGGATAATATATACAATATATAGATAAACAACGTAATATATAATGTGTGGTACTACACGTGATATGAGAGTATGACTTGGCATATAATGACATTTATGAAAGATATAGTTCCCAGAAGGTACGGATTATTGTCCCTATTTATGAGTGTTTATCTGCTTTGGTTCATGATCGATTGCAGTTTGTGAGAGGATAAACTACCACATCCAATAAGAAAGAAAGAGGCTATAGTTGTAAGATTTTTTTTGGGCTGGCATTGTTGTGGTTTTGCTTCAGTTGTGAACGGTTGCGGTTTGTCCATTGACTTATAGGGGTCCAAACTCGTTGCAGGCTTCGATAGCAATTAGATTGACTGTGAACCGAGCCACATTATAATGTATAGGTTATCCAAACTAGTTAACGGCGGCTTCCATTTCAGTTCAAACCGGTTCAGTCAAATAATGTTTGGTCCATGCCTGTTTCCAGGTCAGCTTAGCTCTCTTGCTAGGTCCAAAGAGCATGAATTTACTTTTGACTTCCAATATTGGAGTTTGCGTGATAACTGTGACTTGACAGGCATTGACATTATTCTTGTTTGTGTATTCACCTTTTTTTTTTCTTTAAATGTACCTTGCAGATAATCTATACGCTTATGCGATCTCTGGAGGGTGAATTTGATCAAATTCGGCATAATGGTGAGCCTGCATTTAGTTAAGGCTGTGCAGTTGACGCATAGACGTACACTGGTATCCTTTTCTTTTTTCATGTATCTACATATATTAAATCGTTTTCAGGTTCTTCAAGGCGTTTTTTTGATGGACAAAATGTGTGGATAGTTGGAAGACTGAGCTAACGTATTTTTCTTCACAATGTAAGTTCTAATTGGCCCAGGTTGGGTGCACCATAATGTAATTAGCATATCAGCTAACCCTTTTCTTTTTTAATTCCATTTCTATGTGGCCAGTTGATGTCTGTATTTGTTCATATATTTTTTTCTGTTTCAGTGGTACTGTGGAGAAAATTATCTTCTGAGGTTGTGCGGATCTTACAGTCCTTTTCTGAGAAGTCTTGAGCTGCAGTGGTTCTATCTATCTTCATGTTTGCATACAGTGCAGAACACTGAGCTCTTTCAGGTAATTGGTCTGATCTTCTGGTTTAGGGTATATATTATACTTCCTCCGTCCTGAATTGACCGTCTTGTTCACTATTTCGACATGTCGTTTGACTTCAATATTTAACATATAAGATAAAAGAATTTTAAAAATTTAAGTTTTGCAATTGATTCCTTATATGATAAGCTATATGTTACAAAATTTAGTTTTATGATATTATTGTCTTATATGATTAATATTGAAGTGAAAAATGTGACATAAAACAAACAAGACATTCAATAATATCGAACGAGCTTTAATTTTTGAAATAAGAGTCTCACAATGGGTTTATGTAGACACATGTGAGAAACGGAAACATACTTTGGATGAAGAGAAACAAAATTTGCCTGTGAACTAGTTATGCAGATAGTTTTCTTTGGAGCAAGGTAACAGAGAACTCAACCCAGCTATCTTCAAAAATATTAAGGAGTACTTTAGGGGCTACCACTGCTCATGACTACTGCTGATAACTGCTCCTGTGCAATCAATTGTATCCAAACACAATAGACTAAACAAGCAATATGTAGATATGCACTGCCAGTGTACCAGATGGCAATCTAGTATGACGTTGGGGGTTGTTTGGACTTACTGAAAGGGCCAACTCCATTGTGCTATTGACTGTTATGAGCAACTTCCGTGATTTCCTTCTCTTTTCACTCGTCAATAGGTGATGGTCCTAGTCAATACTCATAGTTCTACTTGGAACCAACTATAACCAACTCTTACAATTTTTGTATTTTACCTAACTTAAAAGAAATCATAAAGTCCGAATCTCTAACAAACATCAATCCGTAACAGTCCCCCACAAATGTCCCCTGCCCAATAATCCTCAGGCATTTGTCATAGTCAACAGTTACATAAAAATCCCCTATGAAGTTCGAGTCTTTGAATTCTGAAGAACTATTCTTCACCTCGGCCCATGTAGTTGGTTCTTTCTTGTATGGTACGATGTGACATTTAAATTAAGTCTTCATTATTGCTATTTGAAAGGGTAATCATAGGTTTTGAATACTGTAACAGTATGTTTCATTTTAGATCTGGTGTATTCTTTCATAGCTTATTTGTCATAGAACAAAGCACTGCTTGCAGATATGTAAGCTATATTCACTGTTGTATAGTTTTCTGAAACTTTATGTCGTGTTCTAATAAATAATGCTAGGGAACCCAGTTGAATGGCTAATTGGAAGAGGATTTTGGTCTGGAGAAGCGGCTCAAAAAGTTTGTTGTTGGAGCTTGCAGTACGACTTCCTGCCTTGTTTTCACAGCTTCAAACGCAGAACTCGTGATGATCATGATTCGGAAGGTGAATATGGTGACTGACAGAATGACTTTTATCTGTATTATGTCGTTCCTGCGCCAAAGGCAATTGAAAAGTTGTCTTCTGATTGATTAATTGGTCATCTCATAAGCCAGGAAAAGCTTTGTTCTCTAAGTGTATCCTCAGAGGTACAAGAATGGCATGAGGGTTTTGCTTCAAGTGTTGCAGAGGTCTTTCTTTTATTTTCTTTTTATAATAATTAATGGCTGAAGTCAAGTCCGCTGAGCTCCTTTTCTTTTGGTCTTCGTTTTAGTATCCATGAAATGAAACTTCAAATGAAGTACCCATGTTAAAAGACTATTTTCAGTGTTCTGGGTTAAATTATGTCATTACATTTTAATGTCTAAGCATTTAATGTTTATGCATTTAATGGTAAGAAGATATTTAGCCTTGCCTAGTATATAACTCCAGATTTTTTATGCTTCCACATTTTTAATGTGTGTCTCTATTTTTTACTAGCTTAAAAAACTGAGTTTATTTCATTAGCTTATTTTCTTTATATGTCACACTATTGACATTGGCTTTTACTCTTTTCTATGTATTATCTCTATATTTGTTGAAAACCGCTGACACTTTTAAGTTGATATTGTACTGATTTCCCCCCAGCTGAAGGCAGGAAACCATAAATCATTCATATGGTAGTGTATCTCATAATGCATACTGGTGCTGCTGTAGTAGCAAATAGAACAAGTGATATGGGCAAAAATTAACAAAGAAGCAAACAGGGCCCATTCATCGCATCAATTTGGGGCGGTTGGTTCTGTGCTGTATGATGCATGTGCGTCATGTCATTGTCATAGCATGTATATCAATGAACATAATACAACATCACATGTGTGTTTCCTGAGGTGTACAAACAATCTATCAATCACTATCCATTTCGGCACGAAGGGTCCCAGCTCGCCCAACATGACATACTGATCTGTTCACTCATGCCTGTTTTCTCTCGGCTAATGATTGCAGCAGTGGCACTCGAAGGTTTATAAATGCAATTCTGGATCAAAGAGAGGCGACTTTCACCAATAGATCCTTATGTTTCCAAGTTCTCACAAAATCGATCTTCTTGAATTGATTAAACTCGTTGTTTTATTGCTTGCAATAGTGGCATTGGACTAAATCTAAAATCCAATTCATTTAAATATCATTAATTTAATCCAATTAAAAGTTAGATTCGTCCAAAATTCACGGTACTAATTCAATTCGTATAAAATCCTTTAAGTTCAACCTGAAATTAAGCAAACAATAACCCTATATTACATAAGAAATCAGTTTTTAAAACATTATGCATGCACACCATAAATGTAGATAGTTAATAAAAAAAATAAGCACAAAGAGACAAGACGGTAATGCGTATAATGAAAAACAAATAATATATTCATACCTTTAAAACACATGTAATTAAGAAGACCGGTAATTTGTTTTGGAACGACACTTGCAAATAGATGGGTGGGAAAGAGAAGTGGCAGGAAAGAAAGAAGAGATAGGATTCAACTGTTCAAATGAAGTTACAATGTTTTTTTTTCTAACTAAGAAAGAAAAACTATTAATAAGTGAACTGGAGAGTGTGAACATTGGACTTAATTTTGGGACTATTCTTTTAACACTGGCTCATATTCATTTTTATAGTTAGTTTTTTTACTTTTATCATAGTTTTTTAATAACAGATATATGTTAATTCGGATGGGTCATTGGTAAACTTCTACCGTAACCCAACCCATAAAATTAAGTTATTATCATATCCTGACCCAAAAGATAATGGACCAATAATCAAGACTCTAACTTGCAAAAGTATGGCTTGGGTTCAAGTTGAGTTTTGGGTTGAGTCAAACTTGCCAGGTTCAGTGACAAAGGTCATAAACTCAAGGTTAGCAATGCTTGCTAACTTTTGCCAAACATTGCAAGTCAATGTGGCATAAGTGGCACGAAGTCAATATGACTCACTTTTTAGAAAAATCTTACAATGCAAATTTAATTGAAAAAACTTTCTTTATAGAAAGGGACTCTATATTGTCAACACTCCACCAAATCAATCGATTGTTTGCTTAATACAGACCAACACAAAGTCCAACCAAAACTACAAAGCTAACAATGATATTTACAGCCAAGCTAACCAAAATATAAAAGAGACATCACCAGCCACACAAAAAACTAACTAGACCATAAGCCAAAACCACTCCTCCATAAAGCCAAAAATACTCATCAACATTTTCAATCATTACACACCACACAGACCATCCTAACTTGTAACAGCTTTTTCAAAAACCACCGACCATATATTCAAGATTTACACACCTACAGATCATAATAATTTGAACTAAGTACATGATTGAAAGCGTAGATAAGAGTTTAAGCGGTACATAGCAGCAGTAGATTGAAGAAAACACATCTCAAAACCAACAACAAACCCTGACTACCATGCGTAAATTAATTCCCAAGGATGGTTCCATAAGCATATGTGTAACACCCCGTATTTTACCACATTATATAGTACGAAGAATTAGAGAAGTAACGTAGTAAATGGATCAAGAAAAGGATGTCAAATGAGTCTTAAAATAGTGATTTTAGGTGTGTCCGACCTTATGTCCGAACATGGATGTTCGAGTTCTTTGAAGGAGTAGATAAGTTTTACACGTGTTTTATGAACAATTTGTAACCTTCAAATAAGGGATACATATTTTGTTTGTGTGGTAGTTGCCAAAAACAATTTAAAGTATCGAGGGGTTGAAAAATTAAGGATCATTTGATCCAGTGTGATTTTACAAAGGACTACAAAGATATAATCCGATGGCACGGTCAGAGTGGAGTGGATGTTATTGAGTCAGACAAAGAAGATTTTGGTGAAAACATTGAAATAGATGTCGAAAGCAATACTGTTGTGAATGATGACCACAACACAGTTGACATTGAGCTAGATTATAATGACATTGTTGTAATGTTAGAAGATGTTGAACGACATTACTCCAACAAAATAGACACCTATGAAGCTTTATTAAATTCATCCAAAAGATAGCTATATGTATGGGTAAAACCTATCGGTAGTGTACCCCACGTATGTAGCAAGTTTTCCTAAAGTAAATCATAGGTTATCAAACCAAGAGAAGCAATTTCTAATTGAGTCTCTATTCAATAAACAAACAAACTAAAGAAATAAATAACAAAAAATCAGGGTTTTAATTGTAAAATAATCAACTAAATCAAAACAGTAAAATATGGTCTTTTAATAGATAAAATGAGGAATCCTGATTCACTAGTTCTCACTAGTTCTTCAATCCTCCTTCCTATGTGTTAGCCTGATTCTAGAATGAAATCCCAGATTTGGTCTCCCACTCAGTGGATTCTAATTAGAAATTACCAAACCCTATATCTCATTAAGAATTTCCTAATTACTAACAACATTAATAGCAACTCTAGTTTAATTGTCGGTTCGACGAATTACCATATATAGACTAATCGGTATTGTTCCTGTAGTCTATTGATTGCAACAGTGTTCACTTTTAAGCAAACAAACTAATAAACTCTAGTGGCTGATTAAATCACAAGAGATTAATAACTGAAATAAAGAAAAGTACTTCACTCTACATTGAACCAGATAAATCACAAAGAAAGTGAAATTCTTAAACTAGAGATCCATAGCAAACCCGGATTCAAACTAACTACTCAGACATAGAAAGGGAAGAAATATAAACAATAACAAATGAATGAGAAGATAACATCAAATATTTGTAGTGGAAATGATGACAAATCCAATCTCTACTTCCTGCTACTTCCACTCTCTTTCTCTCTCGATCTCTGTATGTAGCCGTCTCCAAGTTAGGTTCAAAAGATATGTTTTGTTTCCAAAAAATTTCCTTTTACTCGACGCCTTCCAATCTCCAAGTCAGCAGTGTCTCGACAAGCATTCAACCCTGCATGTCCAAACATCTCTAATCACGAGATATAGTTGTGTCCGGATTCGGACAGAAAGTTAGACGCCTAAATGATTCTTCTCCCAGAGTCTGGTCCAGGTTTGTTTGGCCGGACAAGACCAGGACAGGTGCCATAATTTCAAGTAGCTAACTCTTGAGGTTGGTCCGGGCATGTATGTCTGAAAAGAGATCCGGACCAGCCTCATAATACACCAGAAAGACTGTTTTCACTCCCTTTTAGTCCATATTCGATCTTAAGCCTCCAGATACATACTTCAAGACTTCTCCCGTGCATCCAAGCTCATCGTTAACACATTATAGACATTTCCTTGGGCAATTTTTAACTTGTTAAAAACAAAAAACCACACGTAAGGGACGTTCTCCACATTTAACATAATAAAGCACTTCAACGTGGAAACTCTACACATTAATTCTTAAATTAATAGATAAAGAAATGCATAAAAATATGTAAATTCCCTGCATAGCACTATACTCAGGATGTGTGTGTCCTCATGCTGTTCAATTTGAAATCCAAGAATGGTTGGAATGACGTAAGTTTCACTACCCTTCCACAAATTTTGCGAGATATACTTCTTGAGAGTACTCTTTTACCAATATCGACTTACGAAGCTATGAGCCTCGAATTTTGAACCTCTATCCTATGTTGATTCGGGTTGACTTGGACCTGATTGGGTTCTAGGTCCAATTATAACCTAAGCTTAATAACTATGTTATACAACATTAATCATTAAAAACCTAGGCTAGCTCACTGGAACCTATTACGAATTACCACTTAAGTTTTAACCTAAGTAAACTTAGAAAGGTAAGAGTTTAGGTTTGGGGGCTTGGTATACGTCTTTTCTAGGTTCAAATTACTTTCACTACCTTTATAAGTCATTTTTTCTCTACTTATGTCATTTGCGGCTTATTATGAAATCCATTTTACCTAAGTGCGCAGATTTCTGTATTTTTAACTTTTTAACATTTAACTGGAAATTAAAAGGGGAGTTGAAATTACCTAAACTAGGGTTTCGAGAGACGAATTAGGCTAAATTTTAAAATGTCTGTGGCCACGGACCTAATGTCCGAACCTACGGACCCTAGTTAAACTAGTTATGCAGAAAGATCAAATTTGTAGAAAAACAAAAATTTAAAGATTCCGGGGCCACAGACAGGGCGTCCGTGGGCCTGGACATGTATTAAGAAAACCTAATTTGTTTTGAAAAATAAAGTCCCACCACCGTCCATGTAACACCCCTCTCCTTAAACACATAATCTCTCACGTAGCAATAAATAAAACGTCTTACAGCGGAAGAATAAACAATAACAACAATACTCACTCGGGTGTCACCGGCCATTACTCGCCCATGCGAGTAACGAAGCCAACTATATCCAGCAACTAACATAAACAAACTGCTAACCGCTGTGATAACGAGATAACTCCTATACATCATACTAAGTCCATAAACCATAAACGTCGACAAGTGAGCGTCTACCCAATCCCGAATATACATAACCGTACCATAATACAATTCCCAGTCTGACATCGTTGTACAAATAAACTCCATGTGCGGTAATTAAAATAAACTCTAACTACCCTGATCCCGCACTTCGGCTTCGGCGATAATCAACAACCTGCACAATGAGTGTAGTCTCAGCGATAAACGCTGAGTATGCCGGGCCTGGACCCTAATGGTCACTTAGTCATATTAGATTGGTTTCATGCTTTTCCATTTTACAGTTATAATCAATACTGTAATATACATGCATCAATGTACATAATCATCCATCCAATTCATATAGTCATAAACACTCAACCATCCATCCAATTCAAACAGTCATAAATATCACAAACAACAATTGTATATCGAACATGTCGAATAATAATACTGAATAAACGCCATAGCGAACACCATCCTTTGTTAATTTCATTTGGCCTTTAAGGCCCCATCCATCAAAACCATGTTAATTAAATACCACTTGGGCGTCATGTTAGGACAACCCGATAACCTTACCATGGACAGTAGTCCTCCCGTACACACAAAGGTGCTCATTTCGCTAGAGGTCCGGAGGCCCCTGACTATTCTCTTTGCCTCGTAAAGTGTCCATATAAAGGCCGTAGCCACCTGACCCACGATCCAAATAGGGCTCGTTGGGTATAAACCTGGAGCAGAACCCGATCGGGAACACCTCAGTGATCACAAATGCGCAACCAGGTAGTTCGTAAACTACACTGGATTCCTCACCTCAACTCACACCATCTCTCTCTCATAATGTTTAAGATATGCTCTTAGTCTTATGGAGAATATAATTATTAATTAGCTGCCCAATGGGTCTCACGCATACCTAGAAGTAATCTAGGTTATATTCATGTTTGAGATCCATGCTCTAGAGACCGACAATGTCGTGACTCGTTCCTAAGTGTTTTACTTAGGTTACCATATACTTAATATTAATACTAATGGTATTATATCAAGTAACCGTCTTGTCATCACAATAACGTATATGTATGTTTATATAAGTCGATCTATAGTCGACGTAGTGTTAGTCCCGTAGGACGCTCATGCATAAATAATTAATGCAGTACCACTTAATCACATACACGCATCCAAAACACATAACACACAAGTGATATCGACCAAATCCGAGCCCAAGGAATTCCTAAGGACAACTCGGATCAACCCCTTTACATACCGTACACCTTAGACCAAGGATGCGCAGTGTAGACCACTAGCTCGTCAAGCGCCTTCGTCTGAAGTATGATCTAAACGGTAATAAACTATAAGTCAGTCTCCATGACTAACTAAATCCGGTATTTCCGAATAACAAGTAACCCCGACAGTTCATCCCCGGATTTCTACAGTTAATTGTTACGGGTTTCTCTAAACCGGTCGGCTTTGTTACTAAAACTCGTATGTCGAAATGTTTCGACTGTTAAGTTTAATTCATTATATTTCTTTAATCTTATCCATCATTTAATTTAGGTATATAACCTATAGTTGCATGTATTCATGCATTATTTGTTATATTGTATTATTTTTCCACCATCCATTATAATACATTGTATTATATAATCCATTATCTTTAGTAAACTATATTTCCATTCAAAACTTATAACATATAGTTTGTAACTATTTTTATGTAATAACCACCACCATTATATTATATGGTTTCCAACCATAATATATATCCATCCTTATATACATTATCCTTGTATATGTATATATTTACCATATAGGTAAGTTTCATGAGTTATAAAACTCTTATATTATATGTTACATTTTATCATCTTATATTAGATGATTATTCCCATTAGTTGTATTATATTATACAACTTATATTAAGATTATTATCCTAATTTATGTAACATTTCATGTTGTATTATTTCAACTCCTAAGGTTTAATCAATAAATACCTTAGTTTATAAATCTTATTTATTTATAGTTTGTCACATTATTTAATGTGAATATCCTTACTTATTTTAATTCCATTAAAACCACATTAATACCATATAATTGTTATAACATTTATAACATAGTAGACCATAGTCTAAAATTCATATTCCACTCTTTTTATTCTCGGTACAACACTATATATTCTTTTAATTTCATTTTCACCCCATAACATTATGTAATGTTATACCATATACTAATATCATATAGTATGATATTTTTATTTCCTTTAAACTTATACCTATAGTTTTTATACAAAACTATTTATATTGCCGCATAGGCATATACATTTATACCTTATTCTTTTCCATAATCCATAGTTTCCTTTATTTACAAAATCACCCCATTATAATACCATGTCATATATATACCATATAATATAATATTTTTAACTTATAAAAGGGTTTAACCTATGGTTTTATTTTTGTAAAATTTCTGAACAGACCTTGTCTGATTGTAAATTAATTTCTAACCCCTTTAACTTTCCAAATTTATAATTTGACCACATATATAATGTTATGTAATATATATCATATATTATAACATTTAAACCTTAATATAAATATAACCTATGGTTATATATACTTAAAATTTGCGAACAGACCCTATGCTGTTCTTAATTATTTTTCAACCCTTCCACTTTCTATAATTGCCATTTGGCCCAATTTATAACATATAGTTTTATAATATCATTAAAACTATATATTACATATATCTTATTAAATTCTCTTATATAATTCTAAAAATCACCAAAGTCCACCAAAGGGTTATAAATATTATTCCTAACCCACATATTCTCGGTTATTACTATTCCACCACATATATTTATCCAAAGTGTCACATTGACATAATAACTATATATTATACACATATAGTTTATTTTAAATTCCAAAATCAACCAAATAAATTCCTAATAGCCCATGGGTGTTTATAATACCATTTTACACCCTTTATTTTCGTAATAACATATTTACCACATATGTTATAAAATTGTTACAATTAAATACTTATCTTATTATAAAACCTTAAATAAGTTATTTAACTTATCTAATTTGGTCAAAACCTACCATATGGTCAATGTTGACCTCCTTAATATTGCCTTGACCATTAATTTCCATATATTACGGTTTGTACCCTTATTTCTAGAAATTACCATTTAACCCCAAACTTTATAATATCTTATAATTTTATTTAAACTCATTTAAACCTCTAATTTTCGGCTTTACTATTATATAGCCCTCAAATTTAATTTAATTACACTTTATACCCCAATTCCTTGCGGTAATATATATTTGCTACTTAAACTTAATTAAAACCTTATAAATACATAAATAAAATGGCCTAAAATACATGGCCTTATTACAAACATTAGCTTATAAAATAAATTACACATAAATGCGCAAAAATGCTTTAAACTCTCGGCCTTACCACATAGTTTTCCATATTTACCAATTTTCCACATAATGTCTTAAATTTGACAATTATGTTAATTAATTACTTATATAAATTTACTAAACCATTCCTTAATCACCTAAGGTCAAAATAAGACCTTAATAACCATATTCACTCACGGCATATATACACATATGTATAAACACATATTAATATACCATGTGTAGGTTTAAGTGATTTATACCTTATTTTTGCCAAGTTTAGGCCTTGTTTGGCCACGGCTGCTTAGGAACATTTTTCCACAGCTTAGTTTACATGTTTTCAAACAGCAATTAAGGAATGATTAGTCTCCAAACAAGAGCTAACCTTAAGAAGTGTTTAATGTATATTTTCAAGGTAAAATTTACCTTAGAATACCAAGGCAAGAAAAGGTTGTCTTCAGCCTATTTTTACAGAAGATAAAGAGCATCAAAAGAGCTACTAAAACCAAGCTTAAAACCGGTATAACTTAGATTAGAAGATGGCTAATTTTCACCTTGATTAAAATGCCAAAAATGGTGTTTTTGGCATGGATTTGGCTAATCCTTGAAGCTCTTGATATACCAACTGAATAAGTGTGTTAAGAAGAAGATTATAAGCCTAGGGAATCAAGCTTTTAATCGGAATTGAAAGAAATGAAGAGATAAGTGCTTAAAGCACATTTTTATACCTTAAGAACAAGATTAGAATTCTCCACCTCCTTCCCTTGTTACAGCCGAGAATTGCCCTCCTTTTAACCTCCAAAACAAGCTAGAAACATGGATGGAAATGGTTGATGCTTAGCTCCTTGGAAAGAGGAAAGAAAAGTGAAGAAAATGAACATAAAATGGCTTAATAAGCTTACCTATGTCACTTGGTGTTCTCTTCTGAATTTAGTGTGTTCTTACCGTCAAAGAGGAGCAAAAGAGAGGATGAAGGTGTGTGCTCACGGCTGGGAAGAAGGCAAATGGAAGAGAAAGCTAGTTTTTTACCTTTTATGTTAATTAATGTTACTTTATGAAATAGTAAATGATGATTCATTAGATTGGCTAGATATTTATGTTGCTTAATGGGTGAGTATGACAGCCTAAATTAGGTGGCAATGGATGGTCAAGTCAATGGATGACATTTGACCATGGTTTAAGTTAAGTAATTAAATGTTATTTTGGGTACTATTCATCCAAAATCACCCATTTTGATTTTATTTTTAAACTTTGATTTAGACTTTATAATATAGTCTATCATGTCACATAAATGATATAAAGAATGTAATCTAGTCTTTAAAGTGACAAAAAGTCATTATCTTAGAGCTCATACACAAAAACGTGCTTTAAGGTGTTTTAGCGCACATTTTGTGTCACAAGGTGTTTATGAGCTTTTTTCTTTGAGAACAGTTTTGTTGTGTTCCTTACATGATAATTAATCATAGGAATCCAATTTTATATCAAATAGAGGTCATAAGACCTTTAAGGTTTCTTAGAGCACATTTTTGCCCTACTTGACCTTGAAGCATGTAAATGCTTGTTCTTTGTGTTGGAGTGTTGTCCAACGATTGTAGTATGTTTAGTATGTGTTAATATGCTTAGGACAAAGTTTTAGGTCCTAAGAAGCTCATTTGGGTATGTATTTACCCTAAACAGTCAAAGGGTGCAATATCTTGCTTTGTGTTGACCATCGTTGTTCTCAATTGACTTTTAAGGCATGTTTAGGCCTTAATTAATGTGATTAGATGTTTAATACATGTTTTATTAGTTTGGGGTATTTCAGTCCAGGGGTGTACATGGGTACAGACAGGGGGTTCGGGACCCCGGATGTGGCGTCCGTGGGTACTGCCAACCCTCGAAAGGTGGCGTTCGGGCGGTTTCTGACGGTTTTTTTTATCTCGAAATTTATGAATATGTATCTTGAAAGGTTCTAAGTGTGTCAGCAATTAAAAGACTCCAATTCGAGTTCGAATTAACGACCAAACTTAGCAAACGAGTTAAAGGGTAGAAATGTAAACAACCCTAATTTGGGAGTTGGAAAAAGTTAGTTCGATCCCGAATTTTGAACGAGAGTAAATTGATACTAAAGAAATTAGGGAATCTGATTTCTAACCTATTTTATCATTGGGACTTGGGAGTTCCTTCACGTCAGGAATCCTTGGAAGCTTCGTCGGCGGCAGTCCCGGATTGAATTTGACCCGAGCTTTTAACCCTTGATTGCTGACTATTTGCTTTATGTTTGGGTGGTGGTTTTATGGATGTTTGATGATTTGTGTCGCAGCAGAAGTTTGAAAACTAGTTTTTGAGTGGATTTCGGTGGAATTTTGGTATTAATTAGAGGCTCGGGAGTGCAACAACGTGAGAGTTGGTAGACAGCTAGGGTGTTCTGACTCCCAATGGTTATATATGATCTATCTTGGTCAAGATATAAGATCCCTAATATAGACATCACTAAAGATAGAGCAAACTCGGTAAAACACCAAAGTTTACCGGGATTTGGTCAGGTAACTTCCAGAAAGCATATGACTATGAATTTTACCAAAATGTAAAGAAAGATATTTTTGATTTTTCTAATGAAGAAATGGAATTTTTGGATAAAGGAATATTTTTTAAATCAGTTATTCATCAGATTTGTTTAGAAACTAAGAGGAAATTATTATTTTAAATTTCGAAATTCTAAAACCTTTATGCTATAAATGTCATCCTTCATCATGGGTTAAAATTTCAAAGCATTTTGAGTTGATTTGAGTCATTTTTGGAAGACAAAGAAATTTTACAAGATGCGTCAGAAGCCTTAAATTATAAAAATGCCCCTCATGATGATTAAGCTGTCACCATTGTCATGAGATGTGTGAATTAGTCATTCTAGGATAAGGAAGTTCCAAAACATTCTAATCAACTCAAGATTCTGTGCCCTTTGACCATTTTACCCTTTATAGCACTTGTGTCCTAAGAGAACCTTTTCCAGGGGTCAAAGTTTTGGTATAATAGATTGCCCGCTATCAACTAGAATTTGTAGTAAAAACGAAAAGACTAGTTGATGCTTGAGTGATACCCTAAATTTTTGCCCGGCTTAGAGAATTTGCTCGCTGTCACGAGTTTCTGCCGAAAATCCATTGGTTGTGCTGAGCTATTCTAAGGCGCTGACTACCTATATGAGAAGTATGAATTTGTTGGGCTATTCTGAGGCGCTAACTACCTAAAATTTGAAAAGAAAGATGAACTAAAAAATACACTATGCCGAGCATTTAAGGTGTCAGAAACCTACAAATGACTAAACTACACTGAGCATCTAAGGTGCCGGGAACGTGTAAACTACTAAAGTGTGGATGCTAATGATATGCACATAAAGATGACGTGCAAATGAAGAGAGTATGCAAGTGAAAAATGATATGTGGATAATATGCAAATGATGATGATTTGAGGATGGTATGTAAATGATGCTCAGTGCATCTGGGGACCGAAACCATGTTGATGCTCCTGGTTATACCCTATGTTACTTATTGCCATTGTCCCCCAAACTGTTGTGCAGGGATAACTCCTGGTATAAACCCCAATGACTTATTGCATTTGCCCACCATTCGTTAATCCCAAAATAAGCTGACATAACACAGGAGGATTTATTTCCATCACCTCATTAACTTAGCTAGGGCTTATGCGTGCCTGGATGCAAGTCAAGGCTTATGCGTGCCTGATGTGGAGGGTGATTTTTCGGTATGAGGGGGGGTCTATCTAAATGCGGTCTGACTGAAAAGTCAAGATCCTAGAAATATGCCATTCTGTGGAGGGTGAAAACCCGTTATTCTGGCATCCCTCAAATACCTACTACATCGTCCGTCTTTCCCAGAAAGCATAAAGGGAGTGCAAGCGTGCACCACACCGCTCTTGATGGGCTCCACGAGGCCTTATGCCCTAAGGGCGGAAATTGACTAGAGTCGCCACCTAGTTTGACCTAAGGAACTAGGAAGGGAGGAGAAGGGTTCTAAGAACTGTTAATTGACTCCGATGATTTATTGCCTATGGATAGGACTTATCTGATCAAACCATAGATTCTATGTTGGGTTCACACTGGGTTACACCCCTTAGAAGTGGCAATGACCACGACTTTGGATTGGTGCCCGAGGAAACCTCGGTCTCTAGTTGTCAGGATTGTCTTCGTTCAAAACCTTGTTAAAGAGATTCGTTTAAAAGCCAAGAATATGATTAGGACGGGAAGAGAGAAAGAGACTGGATGAGGCAAGCTTTTCTGCCAAGCTAGCGCCAAGAAGAGGAATAGATGAATTCTGATGAGTGTATGATGGGAGATCTGGGAAAAGTCTGAGCTCGAGTCTTAGAGCTCGATTGAATAGACAGACTTGGAGTCTGGTGGTTTGAAGTTTATGGAATCCAAAGAAGGTTTGAGCGTTTTGAGAGATATGAGAGCCACCTTAAAGGGGAAAAGGGTTTTTTGTTTGAATGGGTTCACACCCTAGATAGGCTGGCTACGTACTCATCCTATTGAAGCAACTCCCTATTGAGACCAGACCTTACGTAGTTCACGGTTTCGGTATTTTAGGAGTTTTGTGAGGGTAATCGAGGGTTGGGAGTGCCCGGGTTGTTAAGGTGAGAGATGACTGAGTGCAAAAGGGTATTTTGATTGATATGGGGTCGCACCCTGTGGGTTGCCTACGTACTCAACTCCCTGTTGAGATCAGACCTTACGTAGTTCAGGGTTTTTGGAGATTTGGGAGTTTTGTGAAGTTTTGACAATTTGTCGGGTTCGTTTTGAAGTCTGAGGTGCAAAAAGTCTGTGAGACACTCAAGTCTGTGAGACATTTAAAATCTTGAGAAGACGGAGTCTGTGAGACGCTCGAGTCTGTAGGACAATCAAGGCTTGAAAGGGTTATGAAGTTTGAAGGTGTTCGGGTTTGAGAAGCTGAGGATTATTGAGGTGTTTGAGTTTGCTGAGTCTATGGAGATATTCAAGTTCGTTGAGTTGCTGAGACATTCGAGTCTGTTGAGCTGTTGAGACATTCGAGTCTGTTGAGCTGCTGAGACATTCGAGTCTGTTGAGCTGTTGAGATGTTCGAGTCTGCTGAGCTGCTGAGACATTCGAGTCTATTGAGCTGTTGAGACGTTCGAGTCTGTTGAGCTATTGAAACATTTGAGATTCGAGATGCTTAAGTTCTCTGGAGTTTGGAGTTTCAAGGATTTTGAAGTTTTAAGAAATTTGAGATTTTATGATGTTGGAATTATTTGGGATTGGAATGAAATTGAATTGAATTGGGAATGAAAAGAATTTTGTATTGAATTGGATTTACATTGAGATTGAATTGGAGTCGAATTAAGAAGTGAATTGAAATCAAATTGAATCTGAATTGATTTTGGATTGAAATTGGATTGGAGATGGGATTGAATCGGTTTGGATTGATTTTGAATAGAAAATGGATTAAGGTTGAATTGAAATTGTGTGCCAAATTTGGACTGATGAGCCAAGTTTGGGCCTTGGAAAAGTAGGCTGAATTGGGCTTTGAAATTTGGACCGAAGTAGGCCTTAAAATGTGGGCTGGAATTGGCTTTAGAAAGTGGGCCAGGTTTAGACCTGGAAATGTGGGCCATGTTTGGAAGTGGGGCCAGATTGAATTTGATTATTGGGCCTCAAACTGAAATGATTGTTGGGCCTCAAATTGGATGATTTGTAGTTAGGATTGACATCGAATTGGAATGAATTTTGAATTGTGTATGAAGAGTGTTTGATGAGTGAGTGTGGGAAAGATTGCTTTTGAAATGTGTTGTTGTTGGAGCATGAGAAAGATTGGATTTGATGAGAAAGATTGGATTTGAAGGGTGTTTGATGAAAGAGTATGAAAGAGATTGATTTTGCAGTGTGTTTGATGAAAGAGTGTGGGAAAGATTGCTTTTGAAATGTGTTTGTTGTTGGAGCATGAGAAAGATTGGATTTGATGAGAAAGATTGGATTTGAAGGGTGTTCGATGAAAGAGTATGAAAGAGATTGATTTTGCAGTGTGTTTGATGAAAGAGTGTGAAAGAGATTGATTTTGTAGTGTGTTTGATGAGAGAGTATGAGAGAGAGAAAGTGATTTTAAAGAGTGTTAGATGAGAGAGAGATTGATCTGAAGGGAGTTTGATGAGAGAGTCTGAAAGAGATTGATTTTGTAGAGTGGTTGATGAGAGAGATGAAAGAGATTGATTTTGTAGAGTGTTTGATGAGAGAGATTGATTTTAAAAAGTGTTTGATGAGAGAGATAGAGAAGGATTGGTCTTGGAGAGTGTACGATGTTGGTGTATGAGAGGGATTGCTTTTGAAGAGTGTATGATGTTTGGTGTATAAGAAAGAATGGGTTTGAAGAGTGTATGCTGTGTATGAAAGTAGTTGTTTTGAAATCAAAGTATGATTTTTTTTTTAGTCTTAGATCTTAATAAACAAGGATGATTTGGAAAGTGTTATGAAGGAAGGGCGTTCCCCAACGACCAAACTCTACGGCCCGTTTGGGTGAGGATCATCCCTGAACCTAGAAGCTTTTCTAAATTGGACTCGAAATGTCCAGAAATAAGTGGGTAGACCTAAAGGCTATTCTATGGCTACATGTGCTAAACCAATCTAGCAGTTTATAAGACGACAAACTAACAAATAAAACGCCCAATGTATAATAGAACCGAACATGTATAAACACACATTAAAAAATATGTACGAAAGATAGACAGAGTAAAAATGATCAAGCCGACAAATACAAAAAATTATGAAATCCAAGACTATGCTAGGTAGCACAACTAATAGATAAATTACAACTCATGATGACAAAATTAAAGTGTTGAATTAAAATGTTAAATAAAAGAGCTGCTATGGGGGTCGCATCGACGCCGCCTCACTCGAGCTGAAGGAGATCCGAAGAGATACACCAACCATTTTTCGCGTTTGAAAGGAGAGCCCCGGTAGTCCTAGCCAAACTCCAGTACTTAGTCCCCGAGCAGTTCCTCGTTCCTCAAGCAATACGTACATGCCATGGAACACAAACAAAGAGACACAGATTAATTAGTAATGAAATGTAAAAGGGTTGGGGTGTGTGCAATGGGATCATACGGCCCCTCTCAATGGGGGGAAAGGGGGCAATCTAATCATCTCCCACACCCCAACCGAGAACATAGAAACGAGTTTCAAGCTGCCAACAAAAGCTATGAATTGTAAAATAAATCATGCATTGGGGTTGCTACTCAAATTAATTCGTCATCTTAGATTATGAATCAACCAAGTGTAGTATCAAAAATAAGGGTTATGAGTCATGTGGGATCATACCTAGAAGGGTTTATATCATTTCCCTATGAAATAAAGAATTAATAAGGACCAACCAACCAACGAGTGATTTGTTTTAACAATCATAATATTCGGGCAACTATCACCCGATTCATGTTCTTATCTATGCGCAAGAGACAAGTCATGCTAGTTTCAAATTGATTTCCAAACCCCATATATCAATGCGCAAGGAGCAATTAAATATCAAACACGATTGAATTATAGTGAGGGTCAAAAAATAGAATTTCCAAACCCCATGGTGTGCAGTTACAGGGTCCAACAGTCAGCAAACCCAAGGTCAAACTCCAAGACAAGCAAACGGGATCATCAGTCAAGCGCAGCCCATGCTCAATTAGATATGTGTGCCGGATGAGCAGATACCAGCCATGGTCCACAAACACGCATAATCCATGAAATCCATCATCAATTCCAGGCCAGATGTACAAACTAAGCCAAGTCTTAATAATATACCCTCAGTAAAAAGGAAGCAGAACCGAAGTCAGAAAAGCATGATGCAACCAAATCTCAAGCTTAAATGTGTGTTATGAACAAAGCCAACGAACCCAATGAACAAGTGTAAAAACTGAGCAGGCTGATGTCGAATATAAGAGATATGTAAACCATGGTCTCAATCCGGTTCCAATGTCAAAGTCAATAAAACTCTCTTTATCAAAGTTAAAAACCATGAACATTGTAATGATTCCTGAACGCAGGGACAAGCAGACAATGATCTCAAGTACCCAAAGGCCGGGAAAAGGAGTTGAGATCCAAAACAAACATTTTTATCCACCATCGAATGTATGTAATTCTAACAAATCTAGCACTAGTACAAAAATGGTCTATTTCTACACCCTATTTCGGCGGTTGTGTTAACAACGCAGGAAATAGGGACCCTATTTCGGCGGTTCTTACATTAGAACCGCCGAAGTAGGTGCTTTTTATTTTTTTTAAAAAATAAAACGGGGCTATTTCGGCGGTTGTTACGTTACAACCGCCGAAATAGCCCCGTTTTTTTTTTTTAAAAAAAATAAAAAGCACCTACTTCGGCGGTTCTAATGTAAGAACCGCCGAAATAGGGTCCATTTTTTTTTAAAAAAAAATATCGGCCACCTATTTCGGCGGTTTAGAACTTACAACCGCCGAAATAGGTCTTTTAATATCACCCCTACCCAGACACTCGCATTTCACCCGACGGCCTTTCTCCCTCCCTCGTCGAGCTGCTGCTGCGTGCGATTTCAGAGGCGATTGAGGAGCGATTCCGGTCCTTCCGCTGCCGCCGTGCTCGCCGCCGTCCTCACCGCCGTCCTCGCCGCCGGTCGTCGGTGCCGTCCGCTTCATCCGGTGTTAGCAGCAGCAGCAGCTTCATCCGAACAGAGGAGAAGAACGAGGTAAATTTTCGATTTTGACCTAATTTATGGATTTATTGTGATTGTTGTTTAAATTGTGGTTGAATGTGAATGTGGATATGATTGTATTAGTGGAGTGTATGAAATTTGTGTATATATGTAGTATTGTAGAAGTGAAATTATATGTGCACACAAGGTGCTCGACAAAATGTTTGAGTGAATAATTGTGGTTTTTTGCTCATTTTGTGTGGTTGTGCCTTTGTTTTTGATTTTGATTTTTCATTAATTTTCTTTATTCTTGTTTTATTTCTACTTTGTGTAATTATACATCAAATTTGATTAGTGAGGATTACACTTGCTTTCGTTTTAGACTTTTAATATTTGTTCGGATTGTTTTGTTTTTCGTTTTTGATTTTGCGTTTGCTTTTCGTTTTTAATTGCTTGAATATGAGGAACTAACATTGCTTTGAGTATTAGTGGTGTTATTGTATAATGAGGAAGAGATTGAGTTGTTTTAGTGTTAATAAAATGATGATTAAAGGGCTTGGAAGCCAAGGGGAAATAGATGAGTTTGTGCAGAATTTTAATGTATGTTAGTGCTTAAGGTTGTTGTGGATATTAGAAATGAGTTGGTGAGCTGAAATTGTGTGTGGGCAATGCTAAAATTATAGGGGAAACTCTGTCAAAATTGTCCTAGAAATTAGATGACTTAAGGTTTACATAATTCTTTTTTTTTAGGTTTCAAATTTAATTATGTAGGTTAATAGTATGTAGTTCGTTTATCTTTTCTCTTAATTCAATTAGGATATGTTTACATGCTAAGTTTTATTTTTACTTTGTTTAATTATACGTCAAATTTGATTAGTTAGGATTACGCTTGCTTTCGTTTAGACTTTTAGTATTTATTTGTTTTTATGCTTTTTGTTTTGATTTTACGGTTTGCTTTGTTTATTTTATTTATTTTGTCATTACTTGAATTGGTTTAGTATTAAGTTACAAAATTCTTTTTTTAGCTTTCAAATTTAATTCTGTAGGTTTAATAGTATGTACTTCATTTATCTTTTCTCTTAGTTCAATAGGATATATTTACTTGATAAGTTTTAATAATTTGTTCAATTTTTTTGCGTTTTATTTTTCTCGAGTGGATTAATTAATTTTATAGTTTATTTTGTGTTTTATTTTTGTTTTTTTATCATTTTTGTGGTTATGCCTTTGTAGGGGGAAATCATTATTAAATTGTAGTATTTTGTAATTGAATTGTTGTAGTATTGTGTAGGGATAATGTATGAAGAAATTGGGCTCACCCGATTGAAGTCGTACGGGGATGAATACAATTCATTTGTGAACCCGTAATATACTCAACTTACATCTTCATCTTTTTAGCTTATTATATATATATTTTGCAATCCTAATTACGAATAATTAACATACATAAACTAATGAGTTTATATTCTATCTATAGAGAAGTGCTTAAGATTTCCCCGTTCATTGCACGGTATATTGACAGCGGAGTGGGAAGAACCGGTAATATAATCTAACTTATCTTTTTGTCTTTTATACTTTGTATTTCCACAAAATATTGAAATTTGGTTTGATAAATAAATTTGGTATTAGTTTGATTTGTTTATTTACTCATTTTGTGTGGTTACGTCTTTGTAGGGGGGAATCACCGTTGCTGTTTCCTTCTCTGTGTACAAGTAAGCTACTAAACTTTGCTTTTTGTTTGATCATTGAGATTATGTATTCAGATAATATAGGTGCTAGTATATAATTTAGGTTGAAACCTTAGAGTTAGAGTAGCTAGCTTATTTAATATGCATACAGTCACGCTTCATTAACCGTACCGTTTTGTATTTCAAATAAAGTATGGAGCGTGACTGGATGTACGGTGAGCGAGGGGATCACTATCGCAACATGTTGAAAGAGTTTTGCAAAGCGGCAGTGCAGCACAAGGACATGACAAAGGCGGAGAAAATACCTTGTCCTTGTGTTGACTGCGGTGTCTTAAGGAAATTTTCAAACATTGTGGAAATTGAATTCCATCTGAAGACTCGCGGTTTCATGCCACACTATAAGAGATGGATTTTTCATGGAGAAAGTGTTGAACATAATGTCGGGTCCTCGTACATTAATGAAAGGGAGAGGATGAGAACAGACCACACATTTGATTTTGTCGAGTCGGAACCGATCCCAAATGCTTCCGGAGTCAATGACAGTGAACCGACTTATCATGATGAGCAAATAATGGAGATGCTTGATAACGTTGAGAATAATTTTGTTGATCGACCGGATGAGTATCAAAGGTTGTTGGACGCATCCAAGACGGCATTGTATCCTACGTGCACTAAGTACACGAAATTGACGGCTATATTGAATTTGTTCAACCTGAAGGGAAGATATGGATTGAGTGACAAAGGTTTCTCGGCATTCCTCGAGCTGATTCATGATATGCTACCGGATGAGAATGGTCTCCCTACCACCACCTATGAGGCAAAGAAATGGGTATGTCCAATGGGAGTAGAGTACAAAAAAATTCACGCGTGTCCAAACAACTGTGTGTTGTACAGGGGTGAATACGCACATCTGGACACTTGCCCGAAATGTCAGCTGTCCCGGTATAAGCATAAAGATGGTGAGTACTCCTCCGTTAAAAAAAAAAGCCCTCCAGCTAAATTACTGTGGTATTTGCCGATTATACCCAGATTCAAACGGTTGTTTGCGAATCCAAAAGATGCAAAGAATTTACGATGGCACGCAGAGGGTAGAAAGAGTGATGAGAAATTAAGACATCCAGCAGATGGACCTCAGTGGAGAAACATCAATAGACGGTTCAAAGAACATTTTGGAGGTGAAGATAGGAATTTGAGGCTTGGGCTATGTACTGACGGGATGAACCCGTACGGCACATTAAGCAGTCAACACAGTACTTGGCCCGTTTTACTAGTGATCTACAATTTGCCTTCGTGGTTGTGTATGAAACGCAGGTACATAATGTTATCTCTTTTGATATCTGGCCCCAAGCAGCCAGGTAATAATATTGATGTATACCTCGCCCCATTGATTGATGATTTGAAGTTGCTGTGGAATGAGGGAACCGTTGTGTATGATGCTTATGCAAGGGAAAATTTCACGCTCAAGGCGTTGTTGTTCTGTACGGTCAACGATTTCCCTGCATATGGGAACTTGTCTGGATACACTGTGAAAGGAACATTTGCATGTCCGGTGTGCGAGGATGACACATGTTCGGACCGTTTACAAAATTGTGGTAAGAATGTTTACATGTGTCATCGACGTTTTCTACCTGAAGATCACCCTTATCGTAAGAAGAAGAAACTGTTCAATGGTGAGGCCGAGACTCGAGTGGCCCGTCTACCTTTGACCTCTGAGGAAGTGTATGCAAAGGTTAAGGACATTGTGAACGTCTTTGGAAACACATCGAAACCGGCAAAGAACATTTGGAAAAAATGCTCTATCTTCTGGGATTTACCGTATTGGCGTCACCTGCCTGTCAGACACTGTTTGGATTTCATGCACATCGTAAAGAATGTTGGTGAGGCAGTGAGTGGGACTTTGCTCAACATACCCGGCAAAACGAAAGACGGATTGAAAGTGAGAGAAAAGACATGCAAGCCATGGGTATAAGGAAAGAGTTACACCCACAGGAGAATGAGAGACGAATATACCTACCTCCTGCATGCTACACACTTTCAAAGAATGAGAAGATCAGCTTCTGTAAATGTCTACACTCGGTAAAAGTACCATCTGGATATTCTTCAAACTGGAAGAATATTGTATCAATGAAGGATTTGAAACTGTTAGGCATGAAATCTCACGATTATCATGTATTGATGTTACATCTTCTGCCAGTAGCCATCCGTGGGATATTGCCAAATGATGTCAGAAATGCGTTAACCAGATTGTGTTTCTTCTTCAATGCTGTCTGCTGCAAGGTAATTGATGTAAACTCTCTCGATGATCTACAACGTGAAATAGTGGTAACATTATGTCAATTAGAGATGTATTTCCCACCATCATTCTTTGACATAATGGTGCACTTGATAGTCCACATTGTTCAAGAGATCCAATTTTGTGGTCCGGTCTACTTACGCTACATGTACCCTTTTGAACGATACATGGGTATTCTAAAGGGTAGAATGAGGAATAGATATCGACCAGAAGGGAGCATAATTGAAGCAACGGTGACTGAGGAAGTCACAGAATTTGTGACTGATTATCTGAATGAAGCAGAATCAATCGGTATCCCAAAACCAAGACACTACGGCAGATATAAAGGCAAAGGTGTCATTGGAAGAAAGATTGTGCAAGTACCAAGTCAACTGATTCATCAAGCACATCTGTTTGTGTTACAACACCTTGAGGCTGTTGAACCCTTCTTTGATACTCATATGAATGAGTTGAGACAACAAAATCCTACCAGAAACCATCTTTGGCTTACGAAAGAACAAAACCGACTGTTTGTCCAATGGTTTCAAATATTATGTCTTTGAAAAAGCGTCATCAAATTCAGAAGTTCTCAATGAGGAAATCAGATTTTTGGCAATAGGACCTGAACCTAATGTTGTATCATTTGAGGGATATGACATTAGTGGGTATACTTATTACACTGCACGCCAAGATGCTAAATCAATAAACCAGAACAGTGGAGTAAAAATAGAAGCGGCATTCAATGAGTACCACATCGGTAACCAGTCTCAACCAGTGAGGAGCTCCAGTTGGTATTACGGTGTTATCGAGGACATTTGGAGCTAGACTACCATATTGATTCGTTTTTAGTGTTCCGTTGCAAATGGGTGGACAACCGACGTGGAATCCAAAACGATGGAGGTCTTACCTTGGTTGATCTCACACGTGCCAGTTTTAAGGATGATCAGTTTGTTATGGGAAAAGATTGTGACCAAGTGTGGTATGTTCAGGATCCAAAAGACTTCAGATGGTCTGTTGTTCTTCCAGGTAGAAGACCAGTTCAGATTGAAAATGAAAATGAGGATGATGATGATGAGAATGAGACGATTGAAGGAACAACATTGTTTCCTACGGGGTTGCGGGATTTAAATGTTGATACTCAAAACGACTTGATTTATGCACGATCAGACCATGACGAGGGTTTTTGGGTTGAAAATAAAACATAGAAGTATTTATGGTAATGTTATGTTAACTATTTTCTTGACTTGTTCAACATTTGTCATTACATTATAAATTCATTCAATTAATTTGACTAACTTATCTTTACTGCAGTGGCTGATCACCCTATGGACCAGCCCGTTGAAGAAGCTGATCCTCATCAGCAGAGACCAGCAAAACGGGTCACACGAGGAGGAAAGAAGGGGAAGAGAACTCACCCACCGGAGGATGAGGCTTGTCCATCACAGCAGGTGACAGAGCCACCAGCTTCCTCCTCCTCCGGACAGAAGGTGAAGAAGAGAGGTGCCACCCGTGCACTGAAGGCAATTAAAGGCCCCCCCACGAAGCCTTTGCAGTTCAATGAGTTCAACCAGCCATACGGTAATTGGAAGAATGATTATACTGCATATGCTGGCCACCTGGTCAAGACTTACTGCGACATAAATCACAATTGGAAGCAAGTGCCACAATCATTGAAGGACACTATGTTTGGGATTCTTCAGGTGTGTGTTATTTTTATAATATGTTATATAATTTTAGAGTTTCTCGTTACTTGTGTTACTAAATGACTAATAATTGTTTATGTAGAGTCGTTTCTGCATTGATCCTTCTCTTAAGGAGGATATACTGAAAAAAATGGGGCGACAGTTCCGCGACCATAGGAAGGCCCTCTCTGACAAGTACTTTCATGGTGCTGCGTATCAAGACCCTGAATCGGATGATGCAGAGAAAGAGGCGATGAACTGCCACCCTGGGAGGCGTACGAGGGCATCACTGAGGAGCAGTGGACCCGGTTTGTGGAGTATCGTCACACGCCAGAGTACCAGGTAGAGCTAATATTCAACGCTGTCTTTTTATATTTTGGCTGTTTTATTTGCTTATTTGTATCTTACACGTTACATATGTATTTGTAGGCGGTTCGTGCAAAACAGCAGGCAAATGCGAAGAAAAATCTATACCCACATCACTTAGGTGGTAAAAGCATTGCCGAACGCGTACCAGAGTGGGAGCAAAAGGGCTTGCTTCCACAGGATGTGGCTCCTAGCGACAGAAGGATGAAGGTGTGGGAGTTGAGTCGAGTGCCAAAAAACTCGACGCCGGAAAATCCTCAGTACGATGATGCCACGAGAGAGATTATAAATCAAATGGTATCTAATTTCGGTTCATAAGTTTAATATTTGTTTGTGTACCTGTATATTAATGAATTTTGTTAATTTTGTGTTTATAGGAAGAGTTAAACTCTCAAGTTACTGAGGGTTCTTGGGCTCCGAACAGACAATATGATCCCCTTTCTCGTGCTCTTGGAAAGGTGGATCATCCTGGTCGCGCTATTGGTTTTGGTGGACAAGTTGGTATCCGCCAAGCTTTTGGTAATCCGGGGTCTAGGAAAGGCTCACAAGGAAGGATGATCAGCTATGAGGAACATTTGAAGGTTACTGCTGAGATGGAGCAGAGGCTTATGCAGAATGTTCAGCATTTGGTTGCAGAGGAGATGACAAAAATACGCTCACAGATGTGCAGTAGTCAGGAGGTGACTAGACCAGCCCATGCACCATCAGCTGATAGGGAGGAGGGCACACCAGTACGGCAGAGTAGTGTGCAGTCGATAGATCCATATCCACATGCATCTATTAAGGTTTAGTCACATTAACTTAGAAAATAAATTATTTATTATCATCTATTTACTTCGATTGTGTTCGTTTAACCCTTCTTTACTTAATGTTCAGGAACCCTGTTTATGCACGCTGTTCATACCGATGGGAGGTGCGGATATTATGGTGGCGTGGGGTAAATTGTTTCCCTCATCTGGTACAGACACCGTCGGCGGTGAACCACTACGGCAGGGGTATGTCCGGGTGCTTGTAGATGATTATGTGACAGAGTATGCTGATGTTGCTATACCGGTACCTCTGGGACAGAGAAACATACTTCGCTCTGTTCAAACAGCTACAATCCAATGGCCGGGTACATGGGTCAAAATCTCGGGCCAGGTAAACACAATTAACGCTTACTCTAAAATTATAATTATCCGATGTTTCAATTAGTATATGGTTTAGAGTGAGTCACTTAAACTTAATTAATCAACAAATTAGGAAAATGTCAAGTCGAAAAAAACTTCTAAAGGAAAAGGAAAAAGTGTTGCCACACCAGCTCTCACGGGGGCATCCTCCAACTTCATGATGAGACCTGCTTTAGTAGAGAAGAACATATTGGAGGGGTTGTCACAGAACATGAGACTTCTGCACTCGTCCTTGTTGATGACGTCACCTCAGAGTGATAGGATCCAAGTGGAGGATAGCCAGGGTCTTTTTCACCATCACGAACCCGAAGGACGGACGCATACGTTCGATATATATATGTCCGACTTCGTTGATGTATTCAAGAGAGACTGGTTAAATGTGTCGATTCTGAAGTCAGCTAGCATGTGAGCGATCTCATACCTTTTCCTATATTAATGAAATACTTGAATTATTTTTGTACTTTAACGCCGTTCACTGATGTTGTTGTCTTTATGGTGCAGGCATGTGCATTCCAAGGCGATACGAGATCATCAGACTGACAGCTTCGGATTCCTATGCCCTGATACTTGCAGTGAAGTGACTATGTTAATGGATCCTGAAAGTCTTTTGCGGTACGTGACGAACACAATATATGAATGTGCAGACAAGTCATACATTATGCTACCATTATCAAGGGTAAGTCATACTTCCATATCTTATTACGTTTTATTTATAAGTTATGTTATCCGTGTTATGATTTCAATTGTATTCATCACGTGAGCAGTCGTCATTGGTCGTTGTTGGTTTTGGTCATGAAATACCCGAGAGTCTTACAGTTCGACTCACTTGGTACGAGTGCCAAGAAGCCAGCGATAGCAGCGGCTCTAAAGAGGTGAGCTATTTAAATTATACTACAATTGTCATAACTTAATAAATTGTTTCGTTAAATTTGATTAAATTGTGTATTACATTTAAAATATTTATTTTGTATAGTGGCTTCCAAGCTGCACTGCGTGCATTGCAAAAGACACCGAAGAACATCCCTTGGACTGCAGTGAAGGTAGTTTTACTTATTTTGTGCAAATAGTTAACATGTTAATAGTAGACCTGCAAGTATGACTGATAACGTAATGTGTGAATGTATAGTGTCCAGTACAGCCTGGTGGATCAGAATGCGGGTTACTATGTTATGAGGTTTATGCATGACTTAGTAGCATCATCCAAGTTTTTGCCAGAAAAATCATTGGACATGGTATTAAACTATCTTTGAAAGTCTTGGTTTATATGTATTTTATTCTTTGTCATTCTTTGTGTAGTGTCTCACTAACTATTCATTTTGTTTGTTCAAGGCTTTCGAAGAAATCGTGGGCATTGGAAGTTATGAAAATAGGCACATATCTGAAATCCTCGAGGAATGGGCAGAATTTATCTCCATCGACGTACTTAGTTGATTCCTCTTAAGTTGTTTGCGTTGAACGTTACTTGTGTTATTATATGTATTTCATTAGATTGAAACGTAGTGAATTGTATATTGTAATGGAGTGTGGTGTGGAGAGTGCATGTGGTGAAGTGTACAACTAATCCTTTTTTTGTTATGAATTTTCTTGCGTTTTTGCATTTATTGATGCGTGCCGATGATTATGGCCGCTTTATGGGTTTATAGTATGCTACGAGGCGCCCCACTGTGGTGGCAGCATTATACAATGCATTTACAGGTTTGCTTAATTTTGTGGTGTATTGGGTGCAATAATAAGCTGGAAAGGGAAAAAAAAAACAAAAAAAAAAGACTGTCTATTTCGGCGGTTCTTACTAAGAAAACCGCCGAAATAGGGTGGCCAGGTCAAACGAAGACGGTCAAATGGAGCTGGTCTATTTCGGCGGTTCTTTAGTAGGAACCGCCGAAATAGGTGGCCAGGTCAAACGAAGACGGTCAATGGAGCTGGTCTATTTCAGCGGTTCTTTAGTAGGAACCGCCGAAATAGGGTAAATACCTATGTCTGCGGTGCTCATTTCTGCGGTTGTAAACCGTAGAAATAGGCCCTTTACAACCGCTGAATTAGGCTGTTTTCCTACTAGTGTTAGAAAAGTTAAATAACTTATTTAAGGTTTTATATTAAGATAAGTATTTAATTGTAACATTTTTATAACATATGGGGTATATATGTTATTACCGAAACTTAAGGTGTAAAATGGTATATAAACACCCATGGGCTATTAGGAATTTTTAGGAATTTTGGGTTGATTTCGGAATAAAATAAACTGTAACACCCCTCTCCATAATCACGTAATAATCTCTCTCGTAGCAAAAAATAAAACGTCTTACAGCGGAAGAATAATAACAATAACAATACTCACTCGTGTCACCGGCCATTACTCGCCCATGCAGTAACGAAGCCAAACTACATCCAACTTCCAACATAAACAAACTGCTAACCGCCGTGACAACGAGAAACTCCTATACATCATACTAAGTCTATAAACCATAAACATCGACAAGTGAGCGTCTACCCAATCCTGAATATACATAACCTTACCATAATACAATTCACCATCCTCATTGCCATGTAGACAAACTCCATGCGCAGTAATAATTAAA
>CM041781.1:21430789-21561417 GCA_023374045.1 Limonium bicolor
TGTCAATAGCTTCTGAATTATACCAGCTCTTCTGGTTAAGTACAAGTGTTCTTTACTTGTATGACCTTGCATTTCTATGCGTCGGTCCTAGTGACTTTCTTCAGTCTCCTTTCACCTTTTATTCCAATGGAATTCACATCTTGTGATGGTTAGTTTGTTTCACACTCTTCGTGCTTCTTTGGCCTTGGGCCGCACGGTTTGTTGCTGAGCTTGCTTAACTGGCTAGTGCCATGTTCGTTGGTGAAAGAAGGGTTTACTACGGTTTACATTTTCCATATCCCTAGCTATCCCATTAGATCGTTAGCTGCACAAGTGCAATACCAAAACACTCAGTCATACAGAGTGCCGAGGCGTAAACGCTTGGCAGTAAGTCACTTATGTGATAGGAATGAATATTTCTGTCTGTCTTCTCATACTTATACTTCGTGTCATTACCTAACTACTTCCTCATAACGGTCGCTTGTTGTGCACCGTATTCTTACTCATTATGCGATATCGTTACTGTAGTAGTTTACCTTTAGTTATTGCCATTGTCGTTGGCACTATTTCCTTATGGTGTGAATACACTAGGAGTTTCCCATGTTCGTGTATGACGGTTGTCGTAGCATACCGCAATATTATTATCTTCCCAAAGTGGAGATGTTTTATTGCAAATTAAGATTTCATATGTAGGTTGGCTTACCTCACATTCCTTCATCATTTATGATATAAATTACCAAGTATCTTGGTTGACAATGGATGAAGTAGTTTATCGGGTTACAAGCTCTCTTGAGCGTTGGTCATTCATGGTGTGCAATGTGCACTCACATTGATTGTTTTTGACAATTACTGTCTCTCAGTGCTGAGCATTGGTTATTGGCTCTAGCTGTGCGGTTTACTTGGTATGTACATCACCGGGACATCCCTAAGAACTTCAAGGGTTTTCTTGTCCCGTTCTGTCATTGATAAATGAAGTTCTTGTTGAGGGGTTTATCTCCACTCATAAGCCTCATGGCAAGGTTACTATGTCAGTATCTCTTTATGTACTGCATATGGAGTGTACTTACTCCTTTAGACCGTAATTGTTTGTTCAGCCGCCTCTTGGCAATGTCTACATGTACATGCTTTGTTGTTATAGTAGATGGAAGCCTTTCCAAGGGTTCACATCTTCACCACTTTAGTGGTCTTCGGCTAACGAGGGGTACCTTCCCTTGGGTTTCTCGTAGTGTCCAAGTGTGAACTAGGCCATTGATGGCATTATTATGATTCTTATGCCTCTGTGTTATCATTTCTATAGAAGGCATGAAGGGCAATTAAAAGCTTGTCAGTTGTATACTAGGCTGGTGCTCTAGTGACAGTGACATTGAGGTAGCCATTACTCCAAGCCGCTCTCTATGTTGAGCTTTAATTGGGTTGTTCAGTTGACGATCTATTTGCCGTATGAAGCAATATCTCTTGCGAGTCTTGTTATTAAATGGTGTGGGTTTTCCAACTGTTTAAGTTTACATAACGTAGTTCGTTCATGGCTTTTAAGCCAAATTGCTACAAGCTATGCTCTTTGCAAGCTGCTTATATATGTTTCCACTCCTTGTATACCCCATAGGTTGGAGGTATTACTGGGCTCCATGGTAAGTCGTGGCATCACGCTTCCGTTCATAAGAGGCCCTTTAAGCGATCTGGTGTTAGTCAGTCCCTTTAGATAATTTAGGGTATTTCCTGTTAAGTGAAATCCCTTCGGTGTCCTAACCGAATGTTCATTCTAGCTCCCGTGCTCTTATCACGACGCTTTGCTCGACTGTTGTCAATCCGGACACCCTTCAAGGATTGCTCCTAGGTGTTGTTGGGTTACGCCGTTACATCCGGCTAATGTTTATGATATGTTATCACTATACCACCTTGTGGTATTGTATTTTGAGTTATCCCCTTTTGGGTTATAACATCTCCCGTTCTTGGGTAGATTGTTTATACCTTCTCCTAGCGTTTAGACAAGGTTTAAGATTCTCTCCATTGATGGATTATACCTCATGGTAATCTTGTGATCACTCTTGGGAACTCCGTCCCGTTTGTTGAGCATCGTTGTGTTAAGATTAGGCATTCGCCTTACCAGCTGGCATGTATTTGCTTGACGTCTTTGAGACATATCCAATGTCTATACTTGCTAGTCTGTGCTCTTTGCACTTCCTAGTTCTTATTCCTTATTTCGGATGGATTCTCTAAGTTCTTTATACTTATTACTTAGTTGAGTTTCTTCTCCTTGATCGTCTGAGGTGTCCAGCTGTTCCGCTTTAAGTTACTCATGGTCCGTAGAACGGAGTTGACTACTTCCCGTGTTTCGCACACTATGTATACATACGTGGGGTACCGTGTTAATACGTTACCACTTACCCGACTATCTATCAGGCCTGCAAGCTCCTTCGGAGTGCGGTTGTCCCATATCCCGTAATTGGGTACACTCGTAGTGTTCGTCACACGCCTAGGTGAAGTATTCTATCGTCAACTCCTCTTGTATCACTCTATGATACTCACCGTAATTTTGTTGGTTTTGGTTTTAAAATCCAAGGTTTAAAAGAAAGGTTGTGGTTTGAAAGAAAAATTTTGGTTTTGAAATAACAATGCGGTGTTAAAAGATGTTCTACATGGCATAGCCATGTTTGTGGTCTTGACCAAGTCCAGCTTCTCGCTGACTGGTATGTCCTTGATACTAGGGTCAGGCCGTTAGGCCTTTCCAAGATTCCACTCTTCCGGTTTTTAGGACGTGTGATCCCGTAGTTGCTTCGTTGCAGTCACGGTACATTACTATGTACCTGTGGTATATTAGGGTTCCTTTACATGCTTTGGTTCTTACTGCACTTGCCGTGGCAAGTGCGTGGTACTGTTGGTTTTTGGGTAATCCTATACCGATCACGGTATGGTTCCCACTTGTATTCGATAGTCTTGTTGGCTCTTCCCTTGATCTTATTGATCTAAGTTTGGGATACTCGATCCTTTAAGTAGCTTCTCAGTGATCTTGACATGGCTGTCGATGATCAGAGTACTTCTCCAACCTTGGAGATTCCTATTTATTTGAGCCTGAGCTTGTTTCGGCACTACTCTTGTAGTCCTATCGGTTCATATCCCGTGGATATTCTTGTAGTTGTGTAAGCTATGTCGGCCAGGTATTGTAACCTTTTGGCGTTGTAGTTTCGAAGTTAACCATTCCCGACTATGTCCTTAGTTAGTTGGCATACCGTTGGTGGTATTATTCTGGTATTACTGTCCCGTAGACTTGTGTCTCGGGCTTTGTTACTGCTCCTTTCCATTTCGTTGCACAGTTGGTGCTTCTTTTCCTGCTGCTGGTAGGTTAGCGAGGTTCTGCGACTGCTGAGCATGTCGCCCCATGCTGTTGTAAGTTGTAGTCCTTATGGTTGGAGTGCTCATTCAACCGCTATTGAACGCGGGTATTGTTGTCAAATCGGGATCCATCTCCGGGACTTCCAGTTCTTGGAACTACTATGCGTCGGTTTCTTGTTTACCGTGTGGTGGTTTCACAACTGCCAGATCGGGTTTTCCCGAGTATGAGAGGACTTTCCTTCTCTCTGGCGTTCTTTCCCGTGTTATACAATGGTTTGTGGAGGGCGGGTCTGGTATTGTTGGTATCCGGTACTCACCGGTAGTTCCTAACTAGCATATCTCTAATGCTAACACTCAGCCCTTAGCCCTAAGCTTCTAATTCCTAACTCGGTATTTCCAGTCATCAGAGCGATACTTCGCTCTGATACCACTTTTTGTAACACCCCTACCGCTAATACTGTCATTACCGTCCAATCCCCTTGTACAATCCAGAATCACGCAGCGGATACTTACATACTCAACGGTGGGTGATACAATGCCGTTAGCCACCCACGTGACTAACAAGGCTACTGCTACTACTACATACAGCATCGGTCTGATGGACCGGAATATCCGAGCACTACACACTTACAATGCATATTCCAATTACCAAATCAAATACTAGAACTTCCCATTCATTACAATGCTCCATAAGTTCAATACAATATAATACACCGAGTTTACTAAGATCCTTATACAAACATAATACCCCTTCCAAGTTCATACATACTCACTAAGGGTCTACATCTACCCATTCCTCACACTATATACTTTCTAATACATCATAGTGTACCCCTTGGTACATTTCTACATTCAAGGCTACAAGTCTTATATAGTTTACTACAATCTACGTTTCGTGCCTAGTAGTCTAAGCATATCCACCGGTCTCTTCTGTGACCATAACTGCTTCGGGTACCTGCACACTGAAAACGTTGCCCCTAGGGGCTCAGCTTACCCTGAACATGACTTCCGCATACTCCGCGTACTAGCGAGGGTACGCCGGCCACTTGGTCGAATACATGCAATTTATTTTATTCAAACATACATGCATACATGCTCTTATACACAATACTACAATACTTTACGCAAGGAATACACACATACACTTCAATACATACACAGAGATTATACAATTCCAACAATACTTACTTACCTTCTTCCGAAACACACATTCACAATACATACACAATACATACTCATTACATACTCAATCCATACATAATGCGTACACAATACCCGGTACTTGTTAGCTTCATTTGTCCACCCGGGTTAATCGGGTGGAGGTTAATCTTTTACTCGGGGTCAATGACTTACACCAGCCAAGACTATTACTCATACAATACTATTACTATTACTTTACTTTACTACTAACTCAAGTCAAGTCATCGGGACCTCCGGGCAGGGACTACACCGTCCCACCACTGGGCTTTACTTGGTTCACTAATCCAGGATGCTACCCATTTAAGGGGTTTGGGCCGTGGACCAGCTTACGAACCAGGAATCGGATCCAACCTCTTGTGTCTCCTCATCCTCACGCGTGGCCGAAACTATATCGGACTTCTACTCATTCCAATTTACTCCATACTTACGTTAGAAGTTAGGTGGTTAGGAATTAGTAGAAGTCATTCGTTCAAGCCACATACACAAATACCTTGCTCATATACACATCCATACAAAATACAATACAATACATAAGTACACTACACGGTACAAATACACTTCATCATCATTCATATATTTCATGAATTATACAAACTATTGTTCAAGACAAATATATCAAGAACAATATAAACAAGCACAAGTAAGTGCATTAAAGTCCGATTAATGCATTTATCTTATTTAGATGATCAAATAAGCACACAAATCGGGGTAACCAGGTTAGGATACAGAGCATGAAGAAATCATACCTTTTTCCGGAGATTACTTTACCGGGTGTTCCCTTGTTCCTTTGGTTCACTCTCGTTCCCTAAGTCTTATTCTCGAACCCCCGGCTACATGCCAAATGGTTCCATTAATACTAAGCATTACAATACATTCATAGCTACTACTCCCGTACTCACCCCGTTATCCTGTTAATCTTAGTTTTACTCATGCGTGCTTAACTTTCTTAGCTTCATTACTTTAGCACTAATGCCCCACTTATACACATAAATATGTGTTTATATATGTATGTATATATATATATATTATATATCTATTTTTTTTTTTTTTATTAGGCCGACGACCCACTCTGGGTAGGTCGCCTGGGTGGGTCGGATGCAGAGAGTACCCAGAATTCAGTCCGACCGACCCAGTCTGGGTAGGTCGCCTGGGTAGGTCGGCTGCAGAACCCCTTTTAATTATCTACTTTGGACTCCAAATTTACCTCAATTCTCACCCAATCATTTTCTAATCATTTCCACATGTTTTAGTACCATTTAGGCTTCCTAAAATACCTTAATTCATCCACCAATTCCATTACTAAATTAATCAATCCACTTACTCAATTTCCTCACTTCCTTTTCAACATATGCAACAGTTTTTTTTGCTCCCTCTTGCTACCGATTTTTGCTCTAACCTTTACCATTCAATACTCCCTCTACCAATGCCTCTCCTAGCATCCTAAATCCATTACTTTACATCCTAGACATATGCACTACCTATACCCAAGTTCTTTCCATTACCTAGCTCCTCTCAAAATCTGTCACAAAGTGGTTTACTACACACTTTAAGCTCTCCAAACACACCTAGTTCCTCCTAGTTTCTCCAATGCATTTTAATACTTCTTGCTACAAATTTTATATCCTTTCATTCTTATACTACCACTACCATTCCATGGTTACTAAATACCTCTACTAAACCCAATACACACCTTGGTTCTTCCATTCACCAAGTCATCCTTAGATGAACATTTTCTACCGAAATTTTGCCATAGCTTACCTACTTTTCTTACTTAGCCATACACATACTTTCTCATCAAATTCATTCCTAATCTAGCCACACCCATACAAGGGTCCTACCAGCAATCAATACAATATACATTCACCAACACTTCCTCAATCCACAATACCAATACATATACACAATACATTTGGCTCCAAGGCCTTCAATTCACATACTTGCTCACAAATACTTAAACTTCCACAACTACAATACTAATACAATAGTTTAGGTTCTTTTATTTGTTTACCCATTCCCATTACTCTAATGCATTAAAATTAAGCATTAAGAAGGAGCTCTTACCTTGAGCTTTTAATTCCCTTCTTTCTTTTCCATTTCTCCTCTTCCTCTTTTTTTGCACAAAATCGGCTACATGGGGAATGGAGTTGCCAAACTCCATTCCCATCACCCAAAGCACACAAAACAAGTATAATTAACATACTAAACCTTAAATTAATGCTAGTTCATAGAAAGGTTTAGAACACTAATTTTAAGGTTTTCCTTTGGAGTGTTTTAGGAGGGGTTTTAGCCCTTGGTTCAACAAGGTGATTCCACCACCATTGCAAGGTTGAATTGAAGCTCAAAAGAGAGAGAGAAAACAAGGCATTACAAAGGGGTAGAAATCAGTTATGAAGGAAGATGGAGAAAACATGAGTTTTTCATGTAGATTTTTACCTTAAGGGAGAGAGAAGACTCCAAGCTACCCATTGATGTTATTTTCTCTTTGAATGGGGAAAACCCATGAAGATGAACTTCCTCATTTTGGAATTCTAAAAAGAGGGAAGTGTAGAGAATGATGAGAGGATTACAAATATGTAATTATTTTTGTGATTGGAGCTCAAATGGAGGTAGAGCATGGAAGAGAAGAAGGAAAGCCATTGTTGTTGTTGGGGGAGCTCAAAAATCGCCAGCCACAATGGAGAAAGAGAGAGAATCGGCTGGGGAAGAAGAGAATGGGAGAGAGAGAAGAGGGAAATGAGAGGTGAGAGAATCCCCCCTCTCTTTTGTACTTTATTTTGCTTTTTGCTTTTTGGATTTAATTAGTTAGTGTGTGAGTGGGTGAGAGTGGTTAATTTACCCATTAAAAAAACCGACCCCCACATATATTACTGGTTGTAGCATTTTTCGTCTTTTACAGAACACGCTCGTTATTTTACCCGGTTTCAGTACTATTCACTAACCGGGCCCGTTTTCTGGAATTTTCTCGTTCCTTTAATTTTATTGGTTATTAAGCTTCTATTAATGCTTAATTATTGTTATTTAATGATTTATAATTTTTACGGGTTCGTTTGACCACTTAAAGTCACGTTTCCGGGTTTTCTCGAAAAACATGCACTAAAGCTCTATTAGCGTGTTAATACATTATTTGGATCCGTTTTCTTCGGAGGTTGTTCCCATATATTATTTAGGACTTATTAAGCCATAAGAATCCATATAATACGCTAACCAAGGTCTCATACCTCCTATGGTTATTTAGCGCTTATTTAGCGTTTTTCGCTTTTTAAGCGTTTTTTTATTTCTTTCGGATTTATTTTTCCTCCCCAACATTACTAAAGCGTTATTAGGATCTTAAATACGGATTAGGGTAATTTTAATCACTATATTTAAGGTCGGGGTATTTCACAAAATATTATTTTCAAGTGTAAATTAATATTTATATGTGTAGTACAGAAAACAGTACGCACTAAACGTAATTAACTTAACTAACTTATGTTGAAAAAAATGTCACACTATCAAATAATAATTTTCAAAACAGCTACAAATATATCAACCCAAAACAACCACCAGGTTATGCTGCAAAACAAAAAGTCATGCCAAACATAACCTAATTATCATATCACCTATGATATAACCTGAACTTTATTAGCCTCTCATATTATGATAGCAAAATGACAATTAATTTGGGACACATAGAATAGTAAATATACAGTATTCATTTATTCACAATAACTGTAAGAGGCTAGGATCTCCAGACGACGCAACCAATGAAGGGTTGCCCCATATTGCAATGATTCAACCAAGGCGCCGAAGGCTTCACTCTTAAAAAAGCCATATGTAACTAAATATGCATCATGTCGCATGCGTAGGATAAACCTGTTTATGAAGACAACCTCGTGTGGAATTTGATTGTCCCAAAAGCAGGGACTCTTCTTGGAGACACTACTCTGTCATCAGGAGAAGATCTTCAAGCTCGGATGCTTCAAAAGGGGGCTCCAGAAAGTAAAGCAGAGAGCTCAGCCCGATAACAAACAGTGCAAATATTCCCAGTGATCTACAAGGATCAGCATGTCGTCTGAAAAGTGTAATTCCTTCGTTCCTTGTCGCATCCGAGTACACATCATCTAGTTGCGCAACTGGACACGTCAAAAACCCATAGAAGATTCCTGTAACAGCTGCGCCAAGGAATGTCCTGTATTACATAATATCTATTCATAAGCACAGCTACAGAGAACCGGAGACTTTTAGTAATAAAACACATTCAACTCGCATTAATTAATGATACGGTACCCAGAGAACAATTCTCAGTCTTTCATTACTAAGGCCAATAATCACCACACTTAATTGCCTACCCTCCACAACCCTGCGTAGCCCCTTAAGTATCCAGACTTCACCACTAAACCTACTAACGATTTACAAAACATAACAGCAACATAACAACCTACTAACTAAACTAACTGAGTTATAATTATCTTTGTCTAGAATAGATATAGTTAAACAGTGTTGTGACATCACCTTCCTCTTGAAACACCACCTTGTACAAGGTGGAAATTAGGAAACTGTGCCTTGATTACGGAAATGGGTTCCCAAGATGAGTCGAACTCTAGACAATCTTCCCAACGAATTAAGACCTCTAGCTCTCTGTTTGGGCGCTGCCGATAGTCTATAGCTGCAGTGCGATATAGAATGAGTTCAAGGTCCGTGGATAACCCGCTGGACAAACTCGAAAAGACTGAATAATGGGTGGTGCCTTCCTAAGCTGAGAAACGTGTATAGTATTATGAATGCGGGCTTCAGCAGGAAACTGGAGTTTATAAGCCTCCTCCCCAATGCGCTCCAGTATAAGGAAAGGACCATAGAACCTAGGTTAAGCTTGGATTTTTTTCTCTTGGAAATAGAGTGATACTTATAACGGTGTATTTGGAGAGAAACCGAATCCCTTACTTGGAACTGAACCAATCTGCGATGCTTATCAGCATGAGCCTTCATCCGCTGCTGTGCAACAGATAGATGAACTTTCAGCTCATTCAGAAATTCATCTCGCTCAGTCAATTGCATATCGACTTCTTCAATTAACAAACCCAAAGGGCTATAGTGCAGCAGTACCAGAGGCTCTCGTCCATAAAATACTTTGAATGGGGTAGTACCCAATCTCTGATGGAAGGAAGTGTTGAACCAAACTCTACCCAGCTTAACATCTTGGACCACCTTTTGGTTGCTGAAAAGAAACGCAATGCAAGTATTCTTCTAAACATCGATTGACCACTTTTGTTTGTCCATCTGTTTGGGGATGGTAAGAGGAGCTCAATCAAAGAGTGGTTCCTGCTAACTTGAATAACTCTTTCCAAAATTGGCTTATGAAGATCGGATCCCTATCTGAAACTATCGACCTTGGGAAGCCATGCAGTTTGACTATTTCTTGAGCGAACAAGACAGCTACGTCCTTTGTAGTATAGGGATGTTTTAAGGGAATGAAGAGGGTAAACTAGAAGAAACGGTCAACCACGACCAGAACTGTATCTACCCCATGCACTTTGGGAAGACCTAAGACGAAGTCCATACTAATGTCTTCCCAAACTCGATCGGGTATGAGTAATGGCTTTAGTAACCCCGTCAAAGATAATGTGCTATATTGACTCGCAAACAGATGTCACATTTGGCCACATACTCCTTGATACATTTCCTCATGCTAAACCAAAATACAGCATGGCCTACCTCTAGTAAGTCCGCAGATAGCCCGAGTGTCCTCCTAACGAGGTGCAATGATACTCATGCAGCAAGGATGGAATCAGGCTAGACTGGGGAGAAAGAACCAACCTCCCCTTGTAGCACAATCGTCTTGATTTAAGAACAAATCCCGGATGAGTAGAAGGATCAACTAACAACTCTTGAATAATCTTTGTAAGTTTGGCATCAGCATTCAGCTCTCCTTCTAGTTGCTTCCAACCGTCAAATATGACCGTTGAAAGAGAGTATAGTTGAGGAATGCATTCCACTCTTGATAAGGAATCGGCTAAAATGTTCTCCTTGCCCGGTTGATATTTAATCTCAAAGTCAAACCTCAGCAACTTTATAACCCATTTGTATCGATCTTTGTTCATCAATCATTTTTCCCACAAATGCTTCAAGCTCTTGGGGTCAGTTATGGAAAGTGAAATGCCTATCCAGCAAGTAATGATGCCACTTTTGCACCGCGAAGACAACAACCATTAGCTCCTTTTCATAAACTAACTTGCTATGAGCACGATGCAAAAGAGTGTGGCAGGTTTAAGTAATAGGTCTGCCTTGTTGCATTAAGACCGCTTCAATCCTTTTCTTGAAGCGTCTGTTTCTAACTCAGAAAATTGAGAGAAATCAGGAGCTGCCTGAATTGGTGCGGATGACAGCGCTGTCTTAAGCCTTTCAAAAGCTACTGGAGACTAAAGGAATAAGTCCTTTAATAATGCAATAAGAGGGATGGCGATTAATTCATAACCTTTGATGAATCTTTTACAGTATCCAATTAAGCCAAGGAAAGACCGTAATTCTTTAATAGTGTGGGGAACTGGCCAAGAAACCACGAAGTGAATCTTCACAGGATCAACCTCTACTCCCTCCTGTGATATAATATGACCCAAGTACTCCAGCTTGTGTTGCCCAAAGCTACAATTCTTCATCTTGGTCTTTAACTAATTAGCAAGCATGATCTATAATACGGTATGCGGTGGGATAAATGCTCTTCCAGTTATGCAGTGTAAACTAGAGTGTTGTCGAAGAAGACTAGAATAACTTGCAGAGGTGGGGTTTGAACATAGAATTCATCAAGGATTGGAGAGTTGCTGGAGCGTTGCACAATCCGAAAGGCATAAAAATGAATTCATATTGGCCCTCATAAGTCCGGAAAGCCATCTTAGGAATGTCTTCTTTCTGAACTCTGATCTGATAGTATCGAAGTTAAATCTAGTTTGAAGAAGACCCGTGCTACATGAAGTTCATCCAAAAGCTCGATATCGTGGGAAAGGGAAATTTAGCCAGAATGATCCCTTCATTAAAAGCTCGGTAGTCAAAGCAGAAGCGTCATTCACCATTCTTCTTCTTAACCAATAGAACCAGACGGGAAAACGGACTTGATCTGGACCGAATAAAACCCGATTGCTCTAATTCCTGAACAATACGCTCTATATGAACTTTTTGGTAATATGGGTACTGATAATGACGGATGTTGGGTGCGGATTAATGGAATCCGGTGGTCATGAAATCTACTAGGAGGTAGATCAGACAAAGGGGAAAACACCTCAACGTACTCATCCAATAGCAACTGGATTCGGTTATCAATTATTGGTTCCTCTGTCTCAACAGTAGCACCAGGATTTGTCTGGTATATAAATAGTAGTCAGCTATCATCTAGTTTAGGGACTGGTTGTGACTCATCTTTCTTGTTGATTTTTGATAATGATTGTGAAGGATCCCCATCGAGATGAATGAGCAAACCATCTTTCCATAATTAAATGGATTTCTTGCTCCAATTGGTGTAGGTACCTCCCGGCATCTTGAGCCAATCTAGTCCAAGAATTAAATCGATCCACTCCTGAAATTCCAAACGGCAAGCAGTCCAGGACAAATTTGGTACCCTGTAATTGTAGTCGAAGTCCTCTACTTTCTCCATTCCAATGGTGACACCGAAAGTTATGATAAGCTACAATGTTATACACCAGCAAGTTCACCTTCTGGGCTAATTGTTCCTGAATAAAGGAGTGGGTAGCCCCACTATCAATTAAAATTAGAATTGTTTCTCCTTCCAAAGTACCCACCAACTTCATTGTTTTTTGTAAGCGATACCCAAAATGGAAAGGTGCTACATCTCAGCTTCTAAAGAATTTGATTCTTGCTCTTCTATTGGCGTGAAAGTGAATGCCTCTTCTCCTTCTTCGCCATCATCAGTTCATAGCAGTTGTAGTCCGGAAGTCTTGCATCGATGGGTCTGGCACCACCTCTCTCCACAATGGAAACATAACCTTAATGAGCGTCTTCCTGTGCTCCCGGTGGAAGGTTGAAAGTCGGTTGACCGGAACAGAACTAACACTTGACCTTGGCACCACCGACGGAGTGCTGTGCACCAGTGATATGCCAGGATTCATGTTGGTAGTCACCTTCCTGTTCGAGTTTGCAAGCGACGGTTCTGGGTGGGAAATAGCGATCAATCGAGAATTTCCCCAGTTCGATCGATCCTTGTACGAGGGTAAATTAGGGTTGCGCGATCCCCCAGTTAAGAGTTCATTTCGCATCTCCACCTTTCATGCAACCTTCATCAATTCGTGCAAGTCCTTGGGTTTGAACAAGGACAACTCCGCCTGTATTGACTCCTTCAACCCCGAATGAAAAATGCTCTGATAGACCTCTTTGGGAGCGTTATTGAGGTGTGCAACATAAAACTCGAACTAACAACGATAGGCTTCCACGGTAGTTTCTTGGCACAACGTACAGAGAAGATCCAGGCGATTACCAGAAATGGAGGGTCTGAATCTTTCTGGTAGCAGATTCGTAAACTCTGGCCAAGAAAGAAGGCCATCTTGACTTTCCAGCCAATCGAACCAATATATAATGCCGCCTCTTCCATATACATTCGAACTTCGTCTTCATCAGTGATCTTACTAAGCGCGTAGCTTTAAGAATCCAACCTTGTCGATTGTCTCCTATGAAGATGAGTGATTCTATTTTTCTGATCTTGATATCCCTCCGACCACTGATGGTTATTCCTCCGTGAATTTTCACTTGCTTCTGCATTGTAGATATTATTTGCGCCAAATTCCCCAGTGTTACAGTAAGTTCATTCAATCTTCGGCCAAGATCAGACAGCTGCGACGTAATCACGGCTTGTTCCTTCTCCATAATTTCAGTCAAACCCCTGGTAGACACCATTCAGATCCCATTGCACAAGAAGGTTGCTCGGACACCAAAGTTACGGCACACAGAACAATCTCTCAAACCTTAATTTTTTTTTATAGTTACGGTTTTGAACCCATAACTTTTGGTTCTAAGATATCACTCCACTACCGACCAAACCACGGGGCTTGACATCACTCAAACCTTAATTACTAAGGTCAATAATCAACACACTTGATTGCCTGCCCTCCACAACCTTGTGTGGCCCCTTAAGTACCCAGACTTCACCACTAAACCTACAAACCATCTACAAAACATAACAGCCTACTAACAGAGTTATAATTATCTTTGTCTAGAATAGACTTGGCCAAACCATGCCGCAACAGTTATTAACTGTTAGCTAGATTTCAGCACTCTTAATGAATATCAAGACACGTCAAAATACTTACCAACTATCAACTAGTCCAAAGTTTGCCAGTCCAAAGCTCAGAGTGGTAGCAATGACCGCCTTCCTGAACATCTTCTCTGAGACTTCCTTTGGAATAGAATCTTTGTTCTGCAGTTGGTAAATTAGCCAAGCGCCTACAATGGCAAATGAAGGTCCCTGAAAATCATCACATTGGCTGTATTGGTATCTAATGATCACTTTGCAAACCATACTTCCCTATAATTCGCACATTGTTACAAGATACAACACAGGCATAAGCTGTGTACAAGAAAAAAAGTAACAATACTTACTGATCCACCAACTGTAGGCTCTGTGGTGTGGAGAAAGCTTATCAAGGTCCCTGAAATGCCCCCAATAACGTACAGCAGGAAGAAGGTAAATGATCCGTAACCTCTAGAAACTCGAGGCCCAAAATCCCAAAGCACCCAGCAGCTCAGAGCCACATGGAAGAACCCAGAATGCTGCATCAATAATCATATAAGAGTTGAGCATCAAAGTTAACTACCAACGTTCATCTTGATACATACTCCATACAGCTACATGGACCGAAAATCCAGTTGTAGTGGAAGCTAAATTCTAGGAGCTAGTTCCCAACAAATTCTGAAGCTTATAATGATTTAACTTTTTATTTCGCATCAACTGCAACTGAGGTGTTACTGCTCTCTCACAAATTGGAACTAAGAAACACGAACCAAGTCCGCTTATCTTGTACCAGGAACATTGGTGTCACAAGCCGCCACCATTCTCCAATCAGAATCAGCTCGTTAACCTTGGCACCGTACAAAAGTGGTATCGAATAAAGATTGTAGTCGGAATTCTTAATTGGACTTGCCACCTCAAAGAGGAAAACTGCAATATTGATTGATGACAAGATACTCCTGCAGGCAATTGAGGCATGAGAAGAGAGAATGAGCATATAATTCACAGCCTTGCACATGATATAGGAGAGCTAAAAAAAAGGAGAAGAAAAAGAATGTAGTGTGCAGATCATTTACACTATGTAGAGATCAGAGCTCTCATCGTTTATTTGCTCAATTTCCGAACTTCTTTTCCTTTTCCCACTATGTGAACTTACAGATAATTTTACAGTTCTAAAGTGAGTGCCAGTGGGCTCAACATCAACCGAGTATTCAGCTACATCAGCAAAGTTTCTTGCAGAAGCTGATGATCTGTAAGCTCTTACAATTTCATCTGCACAGAAAAAACACATTTAGAACACACATATAATTCATGACATTGATGATACACTAAAGCTTCATGTCTCCGATAGATGTTTTTTCTGAGTAATGTCGTGCGTTCAAAATATCTAAAGGAAAAAGAAGAGCAGCACCAATAGGCAAACTTTACCACGACCAGATTCCTTGATATCATCGCTATATAGAGGTTTTGTCCCCATATTTTCTTTGAGTTCATTACTTTGGGTACTATTGACTTGATCAGCTTCTCTCCGAACTTCTCCAAGGTATGATTCTAATGACCTTTGATGCCTTTTACTGGATTCTGGATTCAAACAATGCCGGATAGGGTGTCGTGCAGAGTGTCTGTTCGACATTTGAAGATATCCATTAGCATTGGCCCTTGCTTCAAAGCATGCAGTTGTATCTTGTCTTAATGAGCCTATTCTTCTGTTTATCATGGCTTCAATGAAGTTTGCCTTGGGGTGAACAGAGGACAAGCATTTGACACTTTCTTGAATGATGGGAAGTCGGCATGTAGCAGTTCTTCCTTTATGACCTAGAAAAAGAGGTGAGCCCTGGAGTGGCATTTTGTAGCAGAGTGGATCCAAGGCTGTGTAATTCCACAAAAGTAGATGTTTCAATCTGAACATTAAAAGACAGATAATTTACATGAAAGATTGCACTACTAACATAAACGCAGCATACGAGGTTAAGCCATTATCAAAAGCTGCAACGTGGTGAAGAAAGATATGTATACATGACTATAACTATTAGGACGCTCACGGTAAGGGCGTGTTCATAACCGGTTAACCGGAAACAAAATTTGATAACCCTAACCGGTTCATTTAGAAGTGGTTAACTTGACCGGTTAATCATCGGTTTCGGTGTGGTTTTACCGGTTTAAAGGTGAACCGAAATGATGTAAAGTTATGTATTTTTTTTTATAATCAGTAAACAACGTGCGGTTTTACCGGTTTAGGTGGGGTATTAAACCGATTAACTATCGATTTTAGTAAATTTTTCTTAATTCTAACCATTAACTATATAATTGTACACTTATTTTTGGTATATTTAATAATTTAACCATATAGTTTTATACTTATACTCAAAAAAATTAACATATTAATAAATTGAAATACTTAAATAGTTTTTCCGATTAACCGGATTCCTTAAATCAATAACCGGAACCAAAACCAAAAACAAAAAATTCAACGATTCAGTTAACCAAACTGACAAATCACTTTGATTAACCGGGTTTTCGATTTCAGTTTCACCAATTCCAGTTTCACGGATTCCGGTTTTACGGTTCCAGTTTTCAATGTACACCGCTACAGAAAAGTACTGTGTGGGAGAAAGAACCAGCGCAGAGCCAGTCCCACATCAGTAAGGTTTAAACTGTACACAATAACTGCTCCAAAGGCTACTGTTTCAACTATAAAGCGTTTCGCCATCAGCACCACCAACGCCCCAAGGCAAGGATTGATAGCATATTAAACGACAGGACTTTATTTAAACCGAGACAAGTGGATATGCACGCCCATAACTAAACCTACCAGATTAACACATGCCCGAAACTAATTAAACCAACCAGATGAACTAGAATCGGTGTGCTCAACCGTGGAACTGTTCCTTAGTTTATATATCATCAAGAAAGCCAACAAAGGTAAACTGGCTCAACCTTGACGTCAGCTCTGAATCATTCAACTTAAGTTACAAGCTATAAGCCGTGCAACAGTATTGACATGGATAAAGAGGAGGGAAGATACTTAATGAAGGAAAACAACAATCTAAAGTACCAACGCTAACAACATGTCCGTTTACAGCTTTTTCCTCCACAACAAGGTACCCCAGCAGCTAAAACGCACCTCATGAGCTTTGTTGGTGGCATGAGGCTCATTAAGGAAAAACTTCAAACACCATTCTAGCTACCTTCATGACACTGACGCGCGAGGCATAAATTTATGCAGAAGCAACCAAGAAAAGAATAGCAAAACTCAAGAATATAGAGCATGTGAAAAGTAGGCGAGTAAGTTTAGTAAGGAGACTTACGTTTAACTACCGTCATAGAGAGAGTAGGCAGGATGCGAAGCAGCCAAGTCTATTACATGGCGATAATTTCGGACTTGGCTTGAATCAATGATTTTAAGTCCATTAGTGAAGGCTAATTTTGAGCTGCAGGGAAATCGACGGGCTAGAACGACAGAACATTGATGCGGGTTTGATAGCGAATGACGGCGAATTGAATAGAGGGAGAAAAAGCTGGCTTATCTGTCAGGGGCCACGGAATTACTGCCAGGTGCCCATCTCTTTGCCTAATCTGGAAACTGATTGCTCACCCTGGATTCTTTGGGACCCATGGAGTTGAGTGATCGGAAGTTGACCGTTTGAACCATTCCGGATTTTGGGTTCAGGTATTAACGATAACACTTAAGGCATCCACAATGGTAAAAGTGGATTCCACCCACCAACAAATATTATTTTATTATCTTTTCTCACAATCTCTCTCTTATTTACCTAGGTTCTCTAAAAAGAGGGTGTCTTAGTTAAGAACCCCTCTCACATCCTCTCTCCTCCACCTCATCATTTTCTTTTTTCTCTTTTAACATTATGGGTGGAATCCACACCATTGTGGATGCCCTAAGTTTCTTAACACATTCCTAGGTGTCATGTCATCTAAAAATTATATTTTATTACTTAAGAAACTCTATTCACTACAATAACAAAGTTTCTTAATCTCCTCTCTCTTGATGAACAACCAATAAACTATCACTATTTAGATGTGAGATAAAATATGAAAGAGAGAGATACACATAGGTGGGTCTAATGTGTCATAAAAAGTGGGATTCTTATTTAAGAACCTTGGAGAGAGAAAATGGGTGGAATTCACACCATTGTAGAACATTTCACATATGTAACCGTGTCAAGAATCCCTATTGTGGATGCCCTTACTCCCTCGGTCTCAGTTTTACCTTCTCGTTTACTATTTGGACATGCTGTTTGATTTCAATATTTAACATATAAGATGACATAATTTTACAAATCCAAGTTTTGCAATAGAAGAAAAACTATATGTTGTAGAAATTTGTTTATAAAATTATTTTATCTTATATGTTTAATATTAAAGTGGAAAAACATGCCAAAAAACAAACAAGAAGGTCATAGTGGGACGGAGGTAGTAATACATAATTAATTATCTCACCGGTTTTGTTATAAATATTGGTGTGGTGGCTCCTATCAGACCATCGACGCTGCAGGCAAGCCGTGTATAAATCGATGCAGTCCTGTCCACTTGGCAGTCCAGTCAGCTGCTGATTGGATTGTTTTACTGACTGGGCTGCCTTTTTACTATATTAATTTCAATTGGTTGTAACTTTTAAAATATAAGTCCAAAATGAAAAAAAAATATACCATTGTTCATCTAAATTCAAGCTCTTCAAAACAAGACCAGACATGAATATGTTTTGATTTTTTTTTTGATAATTGGGTATTTTATTCCAAAAAACGGAAGTAGAGTACAAAAATGTTTTACCCTTCTCCACTCCACCACTAGCCCGGTGTCTGCCTCGTTAAAACCCCTATAGCCAAAACCCAGTGGGACAAAATGCCATAGGGGAAAAAGAGTACAGGGCACCGAGCATTACAACATCCATCAAAAACTACAAGTACATCAAATCCTCCCTCAGGTTTGTAGCATTGATAAACCTCTCACACGACATGGGAAAGTCGGGCCACCATCTTTTCGTCCATCTCCACACACCTCTTTACCCGATTAATCAATCTTTCTAACATGAACACTTCCTCTCGGAAAACTAGATCGTTCCTCCCATTCCAAATACTAGAAACTCCATAGAAGAATGTCGATTTCTAGACCTTTTTGTGCTTCTTGTTAAGGTCTATTGCCATCCAATCCTCAAAAATCCGGGTTGACGAGTCTCTAAATGTGAACGTAATTCTCCACCATACAACTAAAGCACTCCATATTCGCAGCGAAGGCTCACAAAGGAAAATGACATGATCAGTTGACTCCATTTGTTGTCGGCATAGCGGGCACCAGCTTTGTCCAATTGGGATGATATCGCTTTCGAACAAAATATCCCTAGTCATCAATTTACCACATAGCAAAAACCAAACAAGTACTTCAATTCTTGGTTCAGCAACTCCAGCCCAGATCTCTTTCGCCAAACTGCTGGGACTGCCTTCCACCTGGTGGAACATTATGCTGTCATACAGCACCTTTGACTTGAATATCTCGCCGCCTTCTCCTCACACCACCTCATCTTTATGTTCTGGTGTCACCACCTGATAAGATAACATAGAGAGCGGATTATTAAACATTTCAGTTTCATACCTGAAAAGGGACCGCCTCCACTGTAACAGCCATGCCCATGCTCCATCCTCCCATGTGCCCACTCTGCTACGCTGCTTTGTTTATCCTCACAGATCAGATACAGTCTCGGAAATAATATTTTAAGCGGTTGCTCATTAATCCACCGATCATGCCAGAAGGAAACTTGTCGGCCATCCCCAACTTTCCACCTTATATTTCTATGCAGGGTTTCATTTAGATGATCATCCTCAGTCACGGTAGCTTTAACAACTCCCGACCAAACTCCTCTGAAATTCCTCACACGTAACACATCACGGCCAGAATTAATTCCATCATCCTGACCATAGATAGAGGCGATCGTTCTCTGCCACAGAGAACCTCTGTATTTTACAAATCGCCATCTCCACTTAGCCAGCAAACAGCGATTTTTCACTTTCAAGTCTACGAAGCCCAGCTCTCCGGCGTTTTTGGGCTTTGCCCGTTGCTTCCATGCCACAGGGGTTATATCACGGTCTTTATTTCTACCCCAAAAGAATTTTCTTTGGAGTGTAATTAGTTCCTTACGCACCTTTGATGGGATAATGAATAAACTGGAGTAATACAGCGGAATTGCCTCCATGACCGACCTGACCAGGACTGCTCTACCGGCTTTAGACAACGAGTTCGATTTCCACCTTGCTAGCTTGTTTTCCACCTTCTGTAGCACCGGTTTCCATGTAGACACTTGGTTCATTTTTGCTCCAAGCGGGCAACCCAAGTAGATAGTCGGTAGCTTCTGTACACCACATCCAAAGCTCTCCATTACCATAGTTTCCTCTTCGCTTGAGGCATTCAAGCAGAACGCAACAGTTTTATCGATATTCAGCTCCAATCCACTAATACTAACGAATGCGATGAGTAGTCGATGCAGTTCGGTGATCTCCTCCCTTCTTACCTCACTGAATAAAATTGTGTCATCAGCGAATTGTAAGTGGGAGAGTACAACTCCTTGTTGTCCTACCTTCAGCCCACTGAATCATCCTTTCGACATCCCCTTACGGATCGTCCAATTCAAAGCTTCAGCCACCATTACAAACAAGAACGGGGATAGGGGGTCCCCTTGCCGTAGACCTCTCCGGGGCCCAAATGGTTTTGTAGGGGATCCATTTACAAGAATGGATATTCTCACACTTGTAACACATTCCATGACCCATTCCCTCCATCGTTGACCAAATCCAAATTCAATCAGCATCTTCTCCAAAAAGTCCCAAGAGACCAAATCATACGCCTTACGAAAATCAAGTTTGATCAAAACTCCCTTTTTCTTTGTTCTTCTCAGCCATCTTATTGCTTCATTAGCAATGAACGGCCCATCTAGGATACTTCGTCCTCCCACAAAAGCTGTTTAGGTTTCTCCAATAATACTAGGCATCACCTTCCCCAATCTCTTTGTCATTACTTTTGCAATTACTTTGTAAATGCAACCGATCATGCTAATCGGCCTATATTCATTCAGGCTTGCTGCTTCCTCATGTTTTGGTATCAAGGCTACCCAAGTCATGTTAATGCCCTTTTCCAACCTACCCATCACAAAAAACCTTCGTACATCACTGGCGAAGTCTGCACCTATTGAATTCCACATCTTCTTGATAAACTTCATGTTATAACCATCATATCCTGGTGCTCTTGACCCGTCACACTCCCATACCACCCTTCGAATTTCTCCCAAAGTTGGCACCTCTTCAATGCTCCTCGCTTCTTCCTCTGATATTCTCGGATGCTCAACACTCGGAGGCCCCACATGTGAAAGTGCAACATTATTAGGAGTATATAAGTCAGAAAAAAATGATACGATATGCTCTCTGACCTCTTTTGGCTCAACTACCATCCGATCGCCCACCTTCAAGCTACTGATCTGCTTTTGCTTCCGACTCAAGGTGGCCCGTTTGTGGAAGTAGCGCGAGTTTCTATCCGTCTCCTTAATGTGTTTGTCCCTTGCCATTTGCCTCCAATATATTTCTTGATTTCTTATGGCCACTCCAGATCAGATTTTACCCTCTCTCTCTGTTCCTTAGTAGCTCATCAGATGTATCCCCTTCTTCATTTTTTGCATCCAACTCTTTCATTTTTTGTTGCAGTTTGGTCACCTTCTCATTCATATCCCCAAAAACAGCTTTATTCCACTCCTTTATCGATGACTTCAGCCTTTTTAACTTTTCCTGTGTTGTTCCATGTTGTAACTTAACTCACTCCTTCTTAATAAATTCCCCAAACGCTGGATGTTCAAGCCATACATCTAGGGATCTAAACGGCTTTGGTCCCCATCTCCGGTGGCTCGTTTCTACCACCATCATTCTGTGATCTGAGATAGCCCATTCTCCCGAGCTTAAGCTGATGTCACAGTAGCGTGCGATCCATTCCTCTTCAACGAACACCCTGTCAATCTTACTACAGGTGTCTCTCCCCTTCCAAGTGAATTTGGCGTCTCTTAATGGAATTTCAACAATATCCATCTCTTCAACCCATGACATGAATTCCCTATCCCCGTCAGCTCTTGAGTTTGCGTCCCCGTGCATTCTATCCTCTTTTCTTAACGTGGCATTAAAATCCCCTAACACCAACAGTGGTCGTTCCCATTCTTTCTTAGCTACAATGATGCCTTCAAACATCCTGATTCTCTCCTCCTTGTTGCATGGTGCATAAATATAAAGTATTGCCCCTTTGAACCCGTCTTCTCGCATTTTGACATCCATCATTATCCATCTACTAGATTTCTCTACCTTCTTCACTTCCACTTCCTCCTCATTCCACATCACTACTATACCCCCTGATCTTCCATCGGCCCTAACCTCCTCCCATGCCAGACTTGCCCTCCTCCCTCCCCAGAATCTGGGGACTTTACTGGTTGCCGATTGCGAGAGCTGCGTTTCCAGTAATCCCAGTACCGCCAACTTCCTTGTTTTGATCTCCCTTTTGATGGTTATTGCCTTCTGGTTTGAGCCCATCCCTCTTATGTTTTGCATCCCCACTACCACCATGATTCAACACTCTTCTGGAGTACTTACGAATGTTCTCCAACAGACTTATTTTGGCAGCAGTTGGGTTTGGAATATCACACTCAAGCTCTGTGAGAAGGTTCATGTAGTGTTGGGCTTTTAAATTTTCGTCAATGATTCTGCCTTTACTGTTTCTGGCTGTTACAGGTTGATCCGGAGTCTTCTCAGGTGATCTATTGTGGACCAGTTCCGCTATCAGGTTTAGGCCTTGTATCGGAGTAATACTCTGAGTCTTTTTACTTCTAGCACTGAGTGGGTTGGGTGTTTCCATTATTTCTTTTATATTATTTATTTCCCCTGACTTCTCAATTCCTGTCTGTAGGCTGATCCCTGCCACGTCCTCTCCTTTTTTTGGAACTTCCACCGTTTCTTCCACGTAACTCCCAAGTGACTCCTCTTCTTCCACCTGGCTACTTTTGTGTTGGACAGGGAATTGGTCCTGACTTTCCTCATTAAACCCCACTCCTTCTTCTCCAGGTGGTATAGTTCCATCATCAGTCTCGAGAATTTGATAATTAGATTTTGCCTTTTCTGTCTGCTCTTCATTCGTGGTTCTTGAAACCTCGGTGGGTCGAACGTGGTCCCCTCCCCCTTCGCCTATTGCTCTCTTTTCAGTGGGACTGTAAGACTTCTGCTCATTATTATGTTCATAGTTATTCAAGGACTGCTCTTCTTGGGCCTCAGATATTCTACCGCTTTTGTCTCCCTTCCCAAGGTTCGGCTGATTACTATAATTAGCTTTTTGCATGCCACTGTTCCCATTTTCAATCATGGTAACATTCATTCTTATTCCCTCTTGTCGCGGCTCTTGCCCCTTTTCACCTGATCCCGATGAATTTCTTCGACTACCCGAGGTACTATTCTGACTGTTCAGTACCCGTCGTCTTCCTTGGGAGATCTGGATGATACTATCCTCAACTTCTGCCGGCGGCGATTTGAAACCTCCCGGCGACTCAGTTTCGACTATAGATACCAGAAAGTACTTATCATTGACTTGGACGTTTATCCTCCAATTTATAAACTGTAGGGTAGAGGTCTCTATTTGAACTTTTATTTCCGCGTTCTCTACGGTCTCGCTTTCTTCCTCATCAACCTTGATTACTTCCCCTACCACCTGTGCTATCGTCCTTATGTTGCTTTTGTTCCAGGCATGCAACGACACATCTCTAATGATGATCCAAGTTCTTCGTGTTTCTACTTGATCATTTATAGACCACTCCTTCAATTTCATCTCATCCGAGTTTTCTTGGCTTCCGATTGCCTCCTTCACTTCCTCCATCGTATTGAATACCAGTAGAAACTTTCTGCACGCCAAGGCCAGAATCCCCGACAAATTCGGCCATCTTTTTTGAAAGGCTTCCATTGCTTCTTTATCATTCTTGTCTTCCTTTATTTCAAGTAGCCGAGCATTTCCTCGTCTGGTCTTAGTCTGATGGATAGTCTGGTGACGACTGGCCCCTGTTTCTCAAGTCTTTCCGTCACCACTTCCTTCGTACCTACTGTGTATAGATCTGTTTTAGTCTCCCTTTGACCCCCTGTCCATACTTCTTTACGCATCAACCTCCCTTGAAACTCCATTCTTGCCTTTAGTTTGACTCCATTGATACTTCATCCATTAACCCCTTCAATCACTTTCCTTGCTTCCCCAACATTCCTTAGTACAACAAAAGCACAAGCGTTGACGTTTCTCCTTCTTGGCTTCCTGCTAATGAAGAGTCTATTCCACGTGGCGAACCTCTTTATCACCTGGCCCAACTGGCTTGAAGAGACCTGCCTGTGGACATTATCGACGAAAACTATCGTTGGGTGTGTTACACTCTTATCCTGAACTCTTCGCCGTATACTTGTGTTTCTTCCTTGTTTCTCGTAGTCAGTTGATGCGTTTGATCTACCCTCCTGGTTCACTTTCCGTCTCCAGTATACCTTGCTATTTTTCCATGTTTTTGTTTATGGCGCTCTATTTCTTCTTCTCTCCATAATGTGTGTGTTTTTGGTTGTGATGAGAGTGAGTGGTCGGAATTGGGATATTTGGGTGGTGTTCTGTTATTGTGTGGTGTTTAGATGTGTTTTGACTGGGGTTTGATCTGGGCAGCGAGTGTGTTTGAGTTGTTGTTGTGTGGGGTTTGGGCGGTGTTTGGGTGGTTGTGTGGGGTTTGGGCGGTCTTTAGGTGGAAGAGTGAGTGGGGGAATGGACGATAAGGGGGGAGGTGGGTGAGAGGAGATAGCATTTTTCCTTTTAGATGTGTTATGAATATGTTTTGATAACTTTAAAATTTTATATTATTTACAAAACAATAATAATACATTATAAAACAATAATGATTTTATCGACTTCGAAGTTTGTCATTTAATTCACCACTCATTAGTTAATAAATCATAATATCATTTTTAATGAATCATAATATCAAAACTAATGAATCATATCTTTATTTTAGTGTATCATCACAACCATATAAAAATAAATATTTTTACTCAATAATACAATACAAAACAATATTTGGTATGTATGAAAAATACACCATTATTTGTATAAGGTTAAAAATACACCATACAACAATAATAATACACTACAAAACAAAAATGATTTTTATCAGTTTCGAAGTTTGTTATGTAATTCACCACTTATTAATTAATTAATCATAATATCAACTTTAATGAATCATAATATCAAAACAAATGAATCATATTTAGTGTATCATCGTATATATACATGTAAAAATAAAATTTTAAACAATAATGCAACTCAAAACAATATTTAAGAAAAATACATGATTCACAATATAAGGTTTAAAATACACCATACAACAATAATAATACACTACAAAACAATAATAATTTTTATCGATTGTGAAGCTGACTATCTAATTTCTCGCTTATTAGTTAATTAATTATAATATCAATTTTAATGAATCATAATATCAAATTTAATGAATCATAACATCATTTTAGTGTATCATCAGTAACATATAAAAATAACAATTTTAAACAATAATACAACACAAAACAATATTTGGTATGTAAGAAAAAATACATGATTCACCATATAAGGTTTAAAATACATCATACAACAATAATAATACACTATAAAACAATAATAATTTTTATCAGTTTCGAAGTTTGTAATCTGATTCCCCACTTATCAGTTAATGAATTATAATATTAATTTTAATGAATTATATTATGATTTTAGTGTATCATCACATGTAAAAATAATTTTTTTTCAAAGTTGTCAAAACATATCCATGTATGGTCTTGTTTTGAAGAGCTTGAATTTAGATGAATAATGATATAATTTTTTTTCATTTCGGACTTATATATTAAAAGTTACAACTATTTAAAGTTAATATAATAAAAAGATAGCCCGGTCAACAAAAACAGTCCAATCAGCAGCTGACTAGTCTACCAAATAGACAAGACTGCACCATGATAGGCGCGGACAGCCTGCAGCGTCGAATTTGCCTAATCTCTCACCCACTAATCAACGAACTCTTCACTATTAGTCTTCCTAACTAATAGGATATATAGTTATTGATATTAACATTAGATAATGTATACTATATAAATCAGGTACTTACCTACAGTTATATGGCCCCATTCTTTTGTGTCTTGAGAGTTGGTAGTTTTTTTTAGATAATTAGGCTTGAAGCCAATTTATTAAAGAAGTCCTGAAGAACCAGGTGGTGAGTAATCTTGGGCCTCATTAAAACCTCTCTAAGTAAAACCCAGTGGGATAAAAACTTAGAGAGGAAAAAGAGTACCCCTCATCCAATTACAACCTAGATGACAATCTAAAAAGGTAGAGCAAAACAAAACCAACCAAGCTACCGAGGGAAACAGGAGCAGCAGCTAATACAAACTCTCAACCTCAAAAGTTAAACTCCACTAATATGCATATACAGCCAACCATGCATCCGATCTCAAAAACTATAAGTAATCTTTTAAAGATGAAATTCCATTGAAATTGTTACATGTAAGAGGGAAGCCCTTCCACCAAACATTGGTCCATTTCCATATACCTAAGTTCGATGTTAACCATTAAACGCTCAACATCACAAATATCACCTCGAAAGATCACATTGTTACGTTGTGTCCATATGCAAGACACACCATAGCAGAACGTTGACTTCCAAACCCGCATCCTCTTGCCTGTAAAAGGAACCGAGAACCAATCCATATAGATGTCACTCACCTAAGCTTTGAAGATGAAGGACACATTCCACCATTTTAAGATGAGTTCCCAAATTTGAGCTATCCTTGGACAGTGAAACAACACGTGTTCCACACTCTCCATTACTCTTTTACACCACGGACACATACTTTGTCCCAATGGTATAACATCTCTTTCGAATAACAACTCACGGGTCACTAACCTTCTCAACAGCGTGAACCATAAGGTCATACATACCCTAGGCTCACATAATCCTTGCCAAATAAGACAGAGGTCAGTAGCATTCATATTACTATAACCCGCTGCATGTAGTCCACTCAGATGCGAGGTTATTTCTTTCGTGATGCTGCATTTACCACTGGCAACCCATGTGCATTCATCTGGGTGCTACACTGTAGGTGACGTGTCAGCTATCATCTCACGAAGTTGGGCCAACATGAGTTCCTCATAATCAAAAAGAGATCAGCGCCACTCAAAACTCCATTTCCAGACATTATTCTCCCATTTTCCCATCTGTCCAACTGAGTTTCTCTTTTGTGTGCTAACATGGAATAACCGAGGAAACTTCTCTCTCAACACCCCTGCATTATTTCAATGATCGAGCCAAAATTTAGTGTGTTGCCCATTATTTAGAGTGATACATACCTTATCAACGAGAAACTACTGGAGGGCCATGTGTTTTGTCGTCGCCTTAACAATGGAGGACCATGTTCCCCTACTCTTTATCGAAGATTCGTCAACTTCTCCCATATTTCCCATCTCTTATCTCATATATGGATTGTATAACCTTTTTCCATAATGGGTTACGGTTCCTAGCATAGCTATATCTCCACTTAGCTAGGAAGGCTAGATTTTTCAGCTACAAATTTGAAAACCCAACGCCCCCTTCTACTTTGGACCGAGTCATTTTATTCCATGAAATCGTGGTTAGAATCTCACAAGAATTGTCGTTGGAGGGATACTAGCTTCTTTCTAACTTCAGCCGGGATCACAAACAAGCTAGCATAGTAAAGGGGAATTAACTCAAGCACTGATCTAATAAGGACTGTGCGTCCCGACTTTGATAAGCTTGTGGCATTCCATGTTGCAAGCTTAGTTTTCACCCTCTGGATAACCAGCTCCCAAGTATCTATCCTTCTCATGTTTGCTCCCAAAGGACATCCAAGGTACGTACAAGGTAAACTCCCCATTTGACAAGTAAAGATTTCTTCTATCATACACGAGTCTTCCAAGCTTGCATTAATACTGAAAGCCTTTGATTTGTCCATATTAAGCCTCAGCCCACTTAGCTCCGCAAACACAATGAGAATCCTATGCAACTGCATTAGTTCCTACATCTTTAACTCACTAAAGAGCATAATGTCATCCACAAACTGTAAATGAGTAACCCGTACTTGCCTCACTGTGAGCCTCGATTTTTAAACCCTATCCTATGTTGATTATAGTTGATTAGGATCTAGTCGGGTTTTAGGTCCACTTATAACCTAAGATTAATAACTATGTCATATAACATTAATTATTAAAACCTAAGCTAGCTCACTGGAACCTATTATGAGTCGCCACCTAATTTTTACCTAGATCAAGTTAGGAAAGGAGAGTTTGGGTTTGGGGGCTTGATATTCGACTTAATTAGGGTTCAATTACTTTCATTACCCCTAGAAGTCGTTTTTCCTCTACTTAATTTAATTACGGCTTATTACGAGTCGTTTTAACCTAAGTGCGCGAGCTTCTGTTTTTTTTAGCATTTTTGACAGAAATTTAAAGTAAAATTAAAAATTCCTAAACTAGGGTTTCGGAGGCAGAATTAGGTTAAATTTTGTTTCCGTCCGTGGCTACGGACCTAATGTCCGAACCCACGGACCCTAGTTAACCTATGTGAACATAAAAGTCGAATTAAACAGAAAACACAATTTTGAAAAGTCCGGGGCCACGGACAGGATATCCGTGGGCCCGGACATTGTTTTAGAAAACCTAAATTTAAAAAATTTAAAAATTCTGCCGCCGTCCGTGGGTGTCCGTGGCCATGGACAACCTGTCTGTGGTCCCGGACCATAGGTTCGAGGTCCCGGACCTCCCACGGACAGGGGTTTTCTGGTGGTTCCCGACGGTGTTTTCGGCTCAAAATTTATGTACGTGTAGCCTGAAAGGTATACAATACGTTAGTAATCAAAAGATTTTAATTTGAAGTCAGAATAATGATGAAACTTAGCAAACAAGTTAAAGGGCAGAAACAAAAACGAACAACTATACAGAAGCTGGAAAGAGTCAGTTCGAACCTAAATTTCAATAGTAAGTCAGAAAGGTCATGGGGAGTTAGAAAACTAAGATTTCTACCTGTTTTACCTTCGGATTTGAGGTGCCTCTTCACGTCGGGATTCTTCGGAGGCTCCGATGATGCTGGTTCCAGATTAAGTTCAACTCGAGCTTCTGGTTGTTGATTGTTGATGATGGTCTTCACGTTATGGAGGTGGTTTGGTTGATGTATGATGATTGTTGAAGTGTTGGGAGTTGAAAAATGTGTTTAGGTGGTGATTTCGAGGGGTTTTTGATGTGATTTTGGTGCTTGGATGTGTAAAAAGGTGGGGGACTTGTAACGGCTAGGTTTTCTGACTTTTTAGGGCTCTTGGAGTTCTCATTTGATCAAGGGATAAGGCTCCATATATAGGCTTCCTTAAAGATAGAAAAATCCGGTATAAACCGAGATTTACCGACGTTTTAGCTTAAGGGCTTCCAAAAGAAATTTGACTATGAAATTTTAAACATGGATAAAGGATGGTATTTCTGATTTTTCTAAAGTGGAATCGGACTTTTTGGATATTGTAATATTTTTAAATTCAATTTCTCGTCAGATTCAATCAGAAATTGCTAGAAAATTATTGGAAATTTGAAAAATCAAATTTCCAATGCCATTATGCCCAAAATGTCATCCTCTATCATGGGTTAAAATTTCAAAGCATTTTGAATTGATTTGACCCTTATTTGGAGGAGAGAGAAAGCCTACATGGGGCTTAGGAGCCTTGAAAAATTATGAAAATGCCCCTGGAGATGACTAAGTTGTCCCTAGTAGTTTGAGATGTGCCGATCGAACTGGGAACCCTCGTTACTTGACCAAACTAGCCTATTAGTAGAGACTCTCTTCCGGGGGGTTGAAATTTTAGGTATAACAGATTGCCCCCCACCAACTAGACTTTGTAATGGAAATGAAAAGGCTAGTTGATGCTTGAGTGATACCCCAAAATTTTGGATCTTAAAAGATCCGACAAGTTGTGTTGAACTATTCTAAAGCGCTGACTACCTATGAGTAAAGTGGAAGGATGTCGAGCGATTCTAAGGCGTCGACCACCTAAAGGTAGAAATGAAGTAATGTCGGACTATTCTAAGGCACCAACTACCTATAATGAGATGATGTCAAGCTATTCTAAGGCATTGACTACCTATGTTGGATGAAATGATGTCAAGCTATTCTAAGGCGTTGACTACCTATGATGGATGAAATGATGTCAAGCTATTCTAAGGCGTTGACTACCTAAAGTGAAATAAAGTAGGCCGAACATTCTAAGGTGTCGGGAACCTGTAATGCAAATGTAGATGTCATGTAAAAGAAGATGATATGATATACTGATGATGCTCGGATGCTTCTGGGGACCGAAACCCGTTCCAATGCTCCTGGTTGGTATACTATAGGGACTTATTGCCTCTGCCCACCAACTGGGGTGCTGGGATAACTTCTAGATTACCAAAGGGGACTTATTGCCACTGCCCACTAGTTGTTTCTCCCAAGAAGTTGACATGAAGATGGGGACTTATTGCCTCTGCCCCGCTAACTTAGATCACGCTCTGTCTCGTACTTGTCTCGCACTGAAGATGATACTAGGTCTCGTACTGGTCTCGCACTAGATGATGAAAATGCAGGGTCTCGCATTGATGAGAATGATGGGTCTCGCACTGAAGTCTCGTACTAAATGGATGAAGAAAAAGCTGGATCTCGCACTGATTCTGGGTCTCGCACTGAATGAAGATGTCGGGTCGCGTACTAAAGTCTTGAAAATGATGGGTCTCGCACTGATGAAGATGATGGATCTCACACTGATTTTGGGTCTCGAACTAAAAATGAGTTGGAAAGATAATGGTCTCGTGCAAATGCATATGGTGAAAACCAATTGTAAAAGGGCCAAACGTGGCGATGATGAGGTGTATGCAAAGGTTTGTAAAGTGCAATCATAGTGCATGTAAGATACTTGTTTAAAGCAAGCAACTGTTGAAAACAAATGTGCCAAACATGGCAATGATGAGAATTGAAAATTGTTCAAAGCAAGAAATTGCTGGAAAACATGCCAAACATGGTAATGATGAGAATTGAAAATTTTTCAAAGCAAGAAATTGCTTGAAAACGTGGCAAACATGGCGACGATGCAGATTTGTTCAAAGTAAGAAATTACCAGGAATATGCCAAACATGGCGATGATGCAGATTTGTCCACATCAAGAAATTGCTAGGAATATGCCAAACATGGCGATCATGCAATTTGTCCAAAGCAAGAAATTGCTAGGAATATGATGAGTTTTATGAAACCTAAGAAATTGATGAAAAAGATGCCAAACGTGGCAATGTTTAAAGAAAAATCTGTCTACTGAAAAGGAAAGTGGAATTATCGTTTCCTGACTAGAGATTTCAGACTTGTAATTTACCTCCTAGGAGATGAACATGCCGTCTGTGGGGTGTGGTGTTTGATGTGGAGATCTTTTGAGTGATGATCAGGGCTTATGATGGGCCATGGAATTTATGTGGAGGTGAAGGCTTATGTGGGCCTGTGTGGTATGATGTGGAGGTAAGGGCTTATGTAGGCCTGAGGTGTTTGATGTGGAGGTAAGGGCTTATGTGTGCCTGTGGTGGGGTGGTGGTGCTCAAGCTTTGGGTTTCAATTGGTGTTGTCATGGCAATTGTTGGAACCTACAATTGCCCCCAGTATTTTTCCTTAGGACAGTCTGAGCTAGAGTTCATGGCAATCTATCGGAACGATCGATTGCCCCCAGTATTTTTCTTTTAAACGTGCAAACAAGTCTCATCCTCACAGGGTCAAGGCTTATGCTTTGATGTGGTGCTTCCTAACCTACACTCGACGTGTTTGATGTTTGTACTTGTTTCTGCTCACGGTCACAACTTCTAGACCATTGAATTTGACATTTGGTGGATTTACGCATTCGATCTGTTACTTTCACATGATTAAATACACAACTATCTAGTCGGAAGTCTTTAAAGCTTATAACGTGGCCATAGGGTGTGATGAAAGACGACGGGATCATGGAGGGATATTCGAGGTATGTGGAGCTTAAATAGGTGACCGAAGTGTAACTTGTGTCTACTCTCAGATTCATTTTCCTTGTCTTGAAGTCGTTTAGCTGCTTCATGTTGACATTGTTTTCAAGCTTCTGGACCTAGACTTTTGAATTTATCCTTTACACCATTTCTCTTTTTATCATTTGGATTTCTTCGAGGCACTCGGGTTTGCCTTTTTGTTTTATCCTTTCTTGACTTTGCCTTCGGGGTTCTTGTGTTTCCTGGTTTTGGGCTTCGAGAACTGTTTTGATGTGAGCTTTTTAGATCCTGTGTCACCCTGGGACCATTTACGGATCACTTCGTCATGCTGATAGCGGTGTTGCTTCTTTGGACTGATGAGAACGTTATCTAAGAGTCTGACTCCTCGCTCCTTTTGGTCACCGGGTAGGACATTCATCATTGGCTGGGTTATTTTGTGGAGTTTATGATATCAAAAAGGGATATATGAAAGGCTCAGATGGGGTTCCTAGGGTTTAATGTTAGGGTTCACAAGCTTTTGGCTATGTGGTGTTGTACCTAAGTGCTTCGTCATTCCTGATAGTTGTGTATCCGCTCTTTGTTACTTTTCAGGTCTAAGAGTAAATTTACAAATTATCTCCTTCGGTCGGAGTTATGCCGCTTACCTCACCTTTGAATGTGGTCTCACCGGAGTCTTGTAAAAATGACACGCTCGTTCACTCATGGTTTTTCCACTCAAGACACTCTCGCGAGATTTTCACTCGGAAACTCGTTCGCACATTTAAACATAAGATAAAAGATGATGAACTTAAACTTAGATTTCCCCCAGTATTAATCCAGGGTTTATGACGACAATTTGACAAATGTGGACTTCGAACTGCTATGTGGTTTGTTTGGATGCTTAGGGATGAGTTGTGGTGTTTAGCGTGGCATGTTCAACTTTTAGAAACGAGAGACAAATCATTCTGTTCCATAGTCAGGAAATGATTACTCCGTGATCTCTTTCCTTGAAAAACATTTTTGTTTTTTTTCAATGAATAAAAAATGGTTTGTACAGAAATTATGAAAATAGAACTATGATTTTATTTATGAATTATGAAAGAAATGTCAAAATTACAATCTGAGGAGACTGAAAACTAAATAAGAAAATAAGCTACTAGGAAAATTTGAAGATGCAAGAAAACATAAATAAAATGATCTGCATACTTAGAAAAATTGGACTCCTTGCTCGAGGAGGTCTTGAATCTTGTGCCTCAATGCTCGACAATTGTCAACATAATGGTCAGACAACTGATGGTAGTGGCAGAACTGATTAAGATGCCTCCCCAAATGAGTGGTTCCTGGCCGAGGGGCCAAGGGCTGTAGCAAGTTTCTCTTCTGAAGCTCTTTAAACACCTGACTTGGTGCTCGGCCAATGTTGGTGAATTCCCTTTGTGATGAGTCTCGGCATGGTAAGGGTACCATCCTAAAGTTTTGACGCAGAGCTTTAGGTCGTTGAACCACATTCGCTTCTAGGAAAATGCTTTGAGCACAAGCTACTATCTGAAGATAAGCCTTTTCTTGTCCTGGCATAGAGAATTTGGAGCCACTGCTGGAGTTTCTTGAGCACTCGAGCTCCAACCCTTCCTTATGAATCCTTTCCTTTAGAATACCGACTTGTCCCATCAACATATCAAAACTCGGAAAGTACATAAATTTTATCTCATGGTTGTGTTGTTTTCGCATGTTCTCAATTATCATGCGGATTTGCTCTTGCTCGTCCATTTTGGTAGGCATGGCTGCAGCCTTTCTTCTCCAACGCTTGATGAAGTCAGACATGGACTCACTGTCTTTCTGTCGAGTGCCTGCAAGATCGATTCTGGTGACCTTGAGGTTCTTAGCATACTCGAAATGATTTAGGAAAGCCTCACAAACCTCCTCGTAGGTTTTGGTATTAATCTTCTGAGTGAGATACCAATGCTGAGGAGTCTCATCCAGATAGCGTGCGAAAACTTTAGCTTTTTGCATGTCGTTGAGCCCCAAGATGGACATTTCCCGGTCGAACATAGCCAAATGAATCTGTGGATCTGAGGAACCCTTGTACAAAGCAAGTGTGGGCAGCTTCAGCTTTGGCGGAAGATCAACTTCGGGATACGACGCTGTGAAGAAATAATCGAAGCCAACTGGTTTGTTGGCTTTCTATATGCGCTCAATTCTTTTAAAAACCCTTTTAACCTCTGCAACTAGTTGGTTGTCAGGAACATCCTTCCCCACACGTGTTTGAGAATCTTGGGCCCTAACGGGGTCAATCTCGATGTAACTACGGTTAAGATTTTCATCTGTAAGCTTTTCCAGAGTGTACTGATTTGTCTCCTAGAGATTAGCTTTACTCCTCAATTCCTCGACAATGGACTCCAAGACCTTACACCTTTGCTACACAGCGGCCAACTGGGCATCCATGTTGATCGAATTTCCTCCTTCTGCCATATCTAGATTCGGGCTTGCCTGTTTCCAAGGTGTCCATTATTAGCTAACAAAAGGAAGAGGGCTGAAGGGGAGAATGACGCTTCACAAGGTAGATCGAAACAGGCTTAGGCTGAAAGCAAGTGGGCCAGGATACCCAGAAAATGAGGTGTTTGGGCTGGAGTATCTTTCAGACTATGAAGTGGAATTTGGACTGAAATCTAAACAGATGGCTTTGATTGGGCCTGAGAGGTGACACCTAGATCTAGGGTTTTGGGTTAGGGTCATGATTAGAAGTCTACCTAGACTAGAGTGAGCCCTTGGGCCGGAATGTGTTTGGGCCTGAAGTAAAGCACATGGGCTGGAATGGTCCCTAAATCACAAATGGGTCTAACTTTCTTTGGGCCAGAGAAGATGGTTGCTAAGCAAAAAATAGGTTTTATTTTCAGGACTTGTGAGTTATTTCAAGTTCAGGTGAATTTCTTTTTATGGGCCTAGAACTAATTGGATAGTTTAAATTGGGCCGGAAGAAAATCACCTAAGTCTAGGCTTTTGGGCCAAAGCCCGAACGACTCACATGTTAAACCAAACAAGGCCTCTAGGCCGCAAACAAATAGAGCTTCCAATTCGGGTTGGGCTAGGTTGATGTAGGAGAAGTACCTATCAATCTCTAGGCTGGGTAGTGGGCCGATCATACAAGCAAACAAGACCCACACAAATTCAACATGTCCTCACTAGACGTTTAAATCAAACCGGGTATGGATCGATGAGGAGAGGTGCTTGGGGCATTGGCCCAAGTCACCACAAAGGAATAAGGCTTGCACGCTATTCTCTTTGGGCTTCTCCACTCTTTTCACATCACCTGAAGGTGTGCGTCTACGGTCGGGTCTTTGACTGACCAAACAATGGGCTAGGTAAGGGCACTGCCAGGAAAACGCTTGGGGCTAAGGCCCAGGTATTAAGGGGGTGTGGTTAGATGACACCCTCCTCTTTTCCCCCGCTTATTCACATCACTTAAAAGGTGTGAGTCCCTGACAGGGGACCCTCAAACGGGTCCTGGGGTGAAATCAGTTTATGTGGACCCTTGCTCTCACATGATGCAAAGGTGCAGAAATTTAAATTGCTCACAAAAGTAAACAAACAATGTAATAAAGCCATAAATAAACATTTTTCGAGTTAAGCCCTCTTTCTTAAAATTAAACAAGTTAAAATTAAGAAGTTGTCCCCAGCAGAGTCGCCAGTCTCTGAGCCTCGATTTTTAAACCCTATCCTATGTTGATTATAGTTGATTAGGATCTAGTCGGGTTTTAGGTCCACTTATAACCTAAGATTAATAACTATCATATAACATTAATTATTAAAACCTAAGCTAGCTCACTGGAACCTATTATGAGTCGCCACCTAATTTTTACCCAGATCAAATTAAGAAAGGAGAGTTCAGGTTCGGGGGCTTGATATTCGACTTAATTAGGGTTCAATTACTTTCATTACCCCTAGAAGTCGTTTTTCCTCTACTTAATTTAATTATGGCTTATTACGAGTTGTTTTAACCTAAGTGCGCGAGCTTCTGTTTTTTTGTGTGTTTTTAGCATTTTTGACAGAAAATTAAAGTAAAATTAAAAATTCCTAAACTAGGGTTTCGGAGGCAGAATAAGGTCAGATTTTGTTTCCGTCCATGGCTACGGACCTAATGTCCTAACCCACAGACCCTAGTTAACCTATGTGAACATAAAAGTCGAATTAAACATAAAACACAATTTTGAAAAGTCCAGGGCCACGGACAGGATGTCCGTGGGCTCAGACATTGTTTTAGAAAACCTAAATTTTGAAAATTTAAAAATTCCGCCGCCGTCTGTGGGTGTCCGTCGCCACGGACAACCCGTCCGTGGTCCTGGACCACCCTCGGACAGGGGTTTTCTGGTGGTTCCCGATAATGTTTTCGGCTCAAAATTTATGTATGTGTAGCCTGAAAGGTATACAATACGTTAGTAATCAAAAGATTTTAATTTGAAGTCAGAATAATGACGAAACTTAGCAAACAAGTTAAAGGGAAGAAACAAAAACGAACAACTATACAGAAGCCGGAAAGAGTCGGTTCAAACCCAAATTTCAATAGTAAGTCAGAAAGGTCATGGGGAGTTAGAAAACTAAGATTTCTACCTGTTTTACCTTCAGATTTGAGGTGCCTCTTCACATCGGGATTCTTCGGAGGCTCCGATGATGCTGGTTCCAGATTGAGTTCGACCCGAGCTTCTGGTTGTTGATTGTTGATGATGTTCTTCACATTTTGGAGGTGGTTTAGTTGATGTATGATGATTGTTGAAGTGTTGGGAGTTGAAAAATGTGTTTAGGTGGTGATTTCGGGATGTGATTTCGGTGGTTGGATGTGTAAAAACGTGGGGAACTTGTGACAGCTAGGTTTTCTGACTTTCTAGGGCTCTTGGAGTTCTCATTTGATCAAGGGATAAGGCTTCTTATATAGGCTTCCTTAAAGATAGAAAAATCCGGTAAAAACTGAAATTTACCGATGTTTTAGCTTAAGGGCTTCCAAAAGGAATTTGACTATGAAATTTTAAACATGGATAAAGGATGGTATTTCTGACTTTTCTAAAGTGGAATCAAATTTTTTGGATATTGGAATATTTTTAAATTCAATTTCTCGTCAGATTCAATCAGAAATTGCTAGAAAATTATTGGAAATTCGAAAAATCAAAATTCCAATGTGATTATGCCCAAAATTTCATCCTATATCATGGGTTAAAATTTCAAAGCATTTTGAATTGATTTGACCCTTATTTGGAGGAGAGAGAAATCCTACATAGGGCTTAGGAGCCTTGAAAAATTACGAAAATGCCCCTGGAGATGACTAAGTTGTCCCTAGTAGTTTGAGATGTGCCGATCGAACTGGGAACCCTCGTTACTTGACCAAACTAGCCTATTAGTAGAGACTCTCTTCCCGGGGGGTTGAAATTTTGGGTATAACACTCACCCCTATCTTTATACTAGAGAATCGATAGTGTTCAACTACTCCTTGAATTAACTAGTTAAGGACTTATACTGTGATGACAAACAAAGAGGGTGACAAGGGGTCACCTTGTCTAAGACCACGAGTGGGAGAGAATGGTCTTGTTGGTGTTCCATTTACTAGGAGTGAGATTTTTGAGGTAGTAACACACTCTTTCATCCACTTTCTCCAGGTGTTACCAAATCTCATACATTCCAGTATTGAATCAAGAAACTCCCAAGAAGTCCAATCATAGGCTTTCTTCATATCAATTTTTAGCAAGACCCCTTTTTTCTTCTTCTTTCTCAACCATGATATCACCTCATTAGCGATGAGAGGTCCCTCAAGTATGTTCCTTCCTTTGACAAATCCTGTTTGAGTTTCTCCAATAAGCTCAGGCAAGAGAGGGCCAAACGGTTACTTAGCACTTTAGCAATCACCTTATACATACATCCTACCATGCTTATCGGTCGGTAGTCTTTCAACTGTGTAGCATCAGGTTTTTTGGGGATCAGTGTTATCCACGTGGTATTTGCTCCTTTTTCAAGTTTTGATGTAATGAAAAATCTTCTCACGTCATTCCCAAACTCCGAGCCAATGACATGCCACATCTTCTTTATGAATCTCATATTGTATCCATCAAAACCCGGGGCTTTAGTACTATCACATTGTAAGACTGCTTGTCGTATTTCTTTCAAGGTTGGTGTAACTTCTAATGATAAGGCTTGCTCTGCTGAGAGAATGGGATGTGGGGTTTGAGGAGGGAAGGCTTCTGAGTGAGGTGTCATTTGGTAAATTTTCATGAAGAACTCCACAGTGTGCATTTTGATTTCAGATGGGGTATCAATTACTCCATTGTCCGTCACCAAAGTGATAAACTTCCTTCGATGATTCATTGTGGCCCTTCTACGAAAATACTTCATGTTGTTGTCATTTTCTTTCACCCATTTGTCTCTTGACAGTTGTCTTCAATATACCTCCTTATATTTCTCAGCCTCCACTAACCTCTTCATAGCTTGTACTCTCTTGGCCTCAATTGCATGTGAGTTATCACCCTCTTCAATCCTCTTTTCTACCTCCCAAAGAGCGGTTTTAAAGTAAGTAATCTGCTGGTTCATCTCCCCAAAGACATCTTTGTTCCACGTCTTCAGCGCCCCTTTTAATCTTTTCAACTTACACATGGTGGATCCATTATTCAAAGCTTTCCATTCTTTGGCAACAAAATTCTCGAAACCTGGATGTTCCAACCATGAGTCCATTGACCTAAAAGGCTTTAGACCCCAGTTAATGCTTCCCGTATTCATCACCAAGAGTCTATGATCAGATATGGACCACTCACTTGACCGGATTCAAACATCCGCATATTGAGCCAACCATTCATGAGTAGCAAACATTCTATCAATTTTCTGAGAGAGTTGGTAGTTAATAGTTGATAAGGGCTGATATGAACTGATGGATGATTTTAAAACTACATGATTGTGTAAAAACCAATATAAGTTGTTCTTTTTGTATTAGATTTTTTGAAATAATTAACCAACTGATAATACGTAAACCAACTGATTAACAAACGGATGATGTTGTTTTGAATAGACTTTATGGGTAGAATGGTACCCGGCCCATAATACACCAAAATAATGGGTTGAGCTGATCATCCCAGCTGACAGTGCGTAAACCAGCTGAAATTTGTGCAAAAGAATAGTGCCTATGTTTGGTCCCTTGTGATTTGAGATCCGCTATCAAAGCTCCCCCTCCCCCTTTTTTTGTCATACTCATTTTTGTTTTGCAGTCAGATTTTTAGTTTTTGCAGTCGTTTTAATGAAAATACAGTTAACTTTTTTTTAAATTCGCAATCACCAACATAAAGTCAGTATTCTAGAGTTCGCAATCATAAAAAATCAATTTTTGGGTATATATACTTCTCATGCACTATCTCTGTCCACAATCTTATTTCCAACTTCAACGAAAACTATCTTTCAAAAGCTCTTTTTCAACCGGATTCCATTTTTCAGCGTTTAAGGTAACGTTTTTCACTCTTACTTCATTGTTTTATCTTATTGTATGATTCAAATTTGTTTTAGCATGGATTCATATCAAACATAACTCAACTCGGGGTTATAAATCATAAAAAAAAATGGTTTGTGGTTTGACTCACGGTCCGTCCGGAACGGACCGCGGAATGGATGAAATAAAACGGACGACATGTGAGTTCGCCCTTTTTGTGCTCGTCTGTGGTGGTCTAGCTCAAGAGGCCGTTTGTTTCCAATAGATGAGAAACGGATGGAAATCTGTCCGTCTTTTTTTTCGTCCGCTAGGTCAAGCCAATAAAAGGGTCCGCTGTTATTAGTCTGTTCCCGACGTTGTTTGTATTTGTCTGTTCCTTGAACACGTCACTTCCGTCTACTTGACCTTCGTTCGTTGTTGTTCTGGACGTTAAAAAACGGACTTTTTTCATAATTTTACTGTTACTGACTTTATTTATTTATTTTTACATATGAACCGAAAGGACAATAAAAAAGCAGTAGCAAATTTTACTACTACTGGGGCTCTCAAGAGGAAGAAGGTTAAAAGATCTCCTCGGAAGCAAATGGCGGAAAGGCGGTCCAAGAACCTTGCAGACTGACCAGCTGCATCCCAGTCACTTGTTGCCTTAACTCCTCACCTTGTTGTTGCTCCTCCTAGCTCTTCACAGCCAGCCACGAGCACTTGCTTGATGATGATGACGGTCGGAGATCAGTTAGCCCTTCCTGTTCCATACGCTGCACTAGTTTCCGGTGGAAAAGAGGCACCAGTTGTTGGTGAAGAAGAGGCACTAGCTGAGGGCCGAATACCCACCGATTGGTTCATCACCCCGGAGTCGGTGGTCCTTCAGAAGTCAGCCTGCTATGAAGCTTTGGCGGACATATTGCACTTGATGTGTGGCGAGGAGTGGTATTTATTCTCTAACATTTGTTTTTATATTATTGTTATCCTTAATGTTGTTAGACTTGTCAATTTGGATTATTATATTATAATAACGAAGCATAAGGCACTAGTGAAAAAAAGATTTTAAAAAACAACCTTATAATAACGCTTTTAATAATAACCATTTAAAAAATAATAAAACAACGATTTGATATAATAATCGTTCTTAAAAGTACCGTTATATTAAAGAGCACACACTCGGGTTATATTAACAGACTTTAAAGAACACTTCCTCAAAGAAGCGTTCTTTATACTTCTACGTGTCAGATTATACAGAACGCTTCGAAACTGAAGTGTTCTTTATGTTATACGCACCACAGACTATAAAGAACGCTTCAGAAGGAAGCGTTCTTTATATTAGACTATTAAGAACGTTTCGTAGAGAAGCGTTTTTTAAAGTCTATTAAATATTTCCTGGAAAATTTTATTTTTTATCATTCAATACTCGTGCCATCGATTTGCTCTCTCTTCACCACTGAAAACCAAAAACCTCTCTTATGCTCGTCATCATCACCTCTTCTTGCTGTCGCTGCTCTTAGAGCCGCCCTCCGTTGTCACAAGCCACCCTGGGTTGCTGCCGGTTACTGTCTGCCAGTAACTTTACTTGTAATTGTCAAACTTAGCTGCTAAGTCTCGCACACTAGATTTTGGGGGTCTTGAATGTTCATCAAATTTTGCAACCCTATCTTTTGAGCAAATGTTTCTCATATATATATTTAATTATTGTCTTGTGTGTTTGTTGATCGTCAAATGGCAGAGATTTAAATCACTGGAGTTCTTGCACACCAGATTGACAGGAGCTGATTAATTAGTGTCTATTTTACAGTAATACAATTGATCAGTTAATTGTTATAGTTGAAATTTTATAATTACACCTATTGCAACTTGTGAAGCAAACAAGCATTAACTTTTCCATGTGCAGATAAATCATTACTGGAAGTCCCTCGCACACCAGATTGAAGACAGGGATTAAAACATATTTTATAAACGGTAATATACTCCAAACTTATATTTTGTAAATGATTAGCATCAGTATTATAATTGTAGTGTTACACAATAGATCGAAATTTTCTAATATCTTTTAGGTAATCATAAGTATTACAATTGAAGTTTTTATTTCTTCTCGCACATTGTAATTGATAAGTGCTAAGTATTTTTTGGTCTACATTGCGTGTGTGTGGCTGAAACGATAAGGTTTTATTTTTCTTTATCAGGTCTTGCTACCCTTTGAGTGCCCGGTTGTCTGAACGAAGTCATCCCCTCACTTTTTGTACTTTAGTTGCATTAATCAGGTTAGATTTCATACTGGTGTTGTTTTATTTTAAAATGTTATTGGTTAGACTTATTTTATATTTGAATGACCACTACAAAATTAAATCAAACATAGTTACCCGTCCAAGATTTACCTAGTAGAGGTATATCTTGGGTAGTCCCCGTCAAGACTGTCAATCACGTTTGATCTCACCATCTAGGTTTCGAACGGGTTAATAATATACTTTTATCAAAAATTTCAGTTGCATTTCCTTATTATTCTTTAAAATGTACATGTTATACATTTCGAAGAACTATAGGGAAATGTTGTTGAATTCTCAATGAAAGTATATTATAAACTCGTTCGTAGGTGAGATCACACGATTAGACGGGTTTAGGTTGGAAAACATATAAGAGTAAAGAGTACTTTACAACAAACCATACATTTTGTATATAAAAAGAAGATGAAGCGTTCGAACATGTACAACGGCATATTAGACATGAATTATCTTCAAGGGGTCGATAAGTTCTGTAAGGTCCTTCTCAACAATCTTAAGCCAAAGAACAAGGGTTACATTATTTGTCCTTGTGTCGACTGCAATAATGACTTCAAATACAGAGGTGTAGAGAAAATTAAGGATCATCTGATCTTTCGTGGGTTATGAAGGATTACGATGACATAGCATTGTGGCATGGTCAACATTCACTAGATGTGTTTGAGTTGATGAACAAGCTCCTGTAGAACATGTATAAAGGGATGATACATATAACTATAGGGATCCACAAGATGATCTTAGCGGTGAGTCAGATGATGACAATCTGGACGCAATGTTGAAAGATGTAGAACAACATTTTTTTAACAAACTGAATACATGTTAAAGCGTTATGCAGTCATCTAAAGAACCACTTATAGCGGATGTGATGCACTTAAGCTAAACAAATTAAGTGTGATCTTGAAGTTATTCAATCTTAAGTCAAGGATTGGATGGAGCAATGTAACTTTTAACCTAAAGTAAACTAGGAAAGGTAGAGTTTGGGTTCGGGGGATTGGTAATATAGCTTTTTCCGGGTTCAAATTACTTTCACTACCCTTCGAAGCTACTTTTCCTTTACTAATGTCATGACAAGCTTATTATAAAGTTGATTTACCTAAAACGTGCAAGCTTCGGCATTTTTGTGTTTTTTTTTACATTTTTTAACAAAAATTGAAAGTGAAAATTAAAACTACCTAAACTGGGGTTTCAGGAGCCAAATTAGGCCAATACTGTCGCATGACCACGGACCTAGTGTATGTGACCATAGACCTTAATCTATCAAATTAATCATAAAGTTTAAAATTGCAAAAGATGCAAATTTTAAGGTGTCCGGGCCACAGACAGGGCGGCTGGGGCCCGAACTTAAACAAAAATTAAAGATAAATTCAAATTTTGATTTTTGACACCATCTGTCGGTGGTCCGGTCCCGAATGGGGCGTCTGAGGTCCCAGACACGCCGTCCATGGTCCCGGACCACCACCGGAAGGTTGTTTTGACAAGGTTCCAGATGGTGTTTTTTATTAAATTTTATGGGTGTGTAGCCTGAAAAACTCTATGCATGTTGGTGATTGGAATTTTTCAATTTGGAGTAAAAAGTAGCCCGAAACTTTACAAATAAGTAAACACACAAAAAGCTATAAAAACTTAGAAATACACAATTCAAGTTGAGTTTTTGTTGGAAATTATTGTGAGGGGTATGTGGAGTTTGTAAGTTTAGGATTTGATGGTATAACCTGTTTTGAAAGCTCCAAGTGGTTGTCCTTGCTTGACGGGATTCTTTGATCAGTTTGTCAGTTTTCCTTTGGTTGGGCAACAACTTCTGACTCCTTCTTCCTTGTGTTGTTCACCACGTATTGCTTGTGAATTGGTGAAGTTTGGATGCTTGAAGCTTTGTTCACTAGAAGAAAAACAGTCTATTTCGGTAGTTCCAAGTAGCCTATTTCGGCGGTTGTCAACCGCCGAATTGAAGATCGTCAATATAGATGTCTGACTCTAATTCGGAGGTTGTACAACCGCCAAAATAGATGCCTGCCGAAAGCGAGGTTATGACGGGCCTATTTCGGCGGTTGTTAGCATAAAATCACCAACATAGACGACCAACCCGTTGGGGTCAGTTTGTTTGGGTCAGTCGTTTTGGGTCGGTCATTTTGGGTCGGTTGGTTCCAGAATGTTTGGCTATGGGTCGGTCGTCTTGGGTCGGTCTATTTATTTCGGCGATTCCTTGATAAAAACTGTCAAAACAGGTTGTCCAGGTCAGTCTATTTTGGTGGTTTTTATTAAGGAACAACCGAAATAGGCCAACTTTTTTCTTCCCATGGGAGCTCTATATATACTCTATACACACCTCAATGTTCAAGCAAGCTTATATATCATATATATAACACTGTCACAACAAAGGGGCGATCAATTTCACATTCTGAAATACCCCGTAATTAAAAATAGTGATTAATTAGGCTAATAAGTAATTTAGAAGCTTAATTAAGTCTAAATAATCATAAGGGACAAATCCCGAAGAAAACAGATCTTTAAAACGGTTTAAAAACATTACCGAACCTTAAAGCACGTTTTTCGAGGTAACCGGGAAAACGTGTCTTTAAGCGGGTCAAATAGACTCGTAACAATTTTGGTCAACTAAATAATCATTAATAAATATTAGTGAAGCTTTAGAACCAGTAAAAATCAATAAAACGAGGAATTAGTAAAAACTGTCAAAAACGGGAAGTTGTGGGGTAGAAACACAAATAACCAAGACTTATGTGTCCAATATTGTAAAAAGGATTTTTAAAACCCTTATGGGTTCTGTGTGTGTCCGATCCCAACCCCTCTCTCACACTCTATTAATTCCCCCTTACTCACAAAACAACAAAAGTAATAAAACTACTACTTTATCTACTTTATTACCCCACTCTCTCACACTCTCTCTCTCTTCTACTCATTTCTCCCCTCACGTAAGAGCACCCATCTCCCTCCTCTCTGATTTCCTCCTTCTCCAAACCGACATCCATGGTGAAATAAGAGAAACCACACAAAACCACTCTTCTCTCTCTTGTTACTCCCTTTAACCTCTTCCAAAAATTATAAAAAGTATACCATTGGAATCCTCTCATCAAGAGCTACATTTCCATCCTTCCAAAATTCGAAAACAACAACTTTCGTTTTTATGGGTATGTCCCATTTGGAGCTTCAAGACCACCATTAGAACCACCTCATTCTCCTTGTTCTATTGAGGTAAAAATCTTCTTGAAACTCCATCTTCTTCTAGCCCTTGTGGGCAAAACGAAATTTAGAAACTAAGTCCTCGTTGTTCCTTGTACCCTAGCCGATTTTGGCTTGTTGAAGGAGTTGGAAATCTTATTCTTGAACCACTCCAAGCTTCATTTGCACCTTTGCAAGGTAATGAAACTTCTAAACCCTAGAAATTTACATTAAAACTTAATTAATGTTTAGGGTTAATTGTTAGTATTGAATGGTGTATTTATGAATGGGTTATAATGTTAGATTGTCGAGAAACCATAACCGGTAGAGAGAGAAGGAAGGAACAAGAGGAAGAAAGAAAACTAGAAGGAGAAACAAGGTAAGAATGCTCTCTTGTGTAGCTTGGTATATATATGTATGTGACAGATTTTTAGGAATGAAAATGTGTATTGTAAAATGGTAATGCATTAGTAGTGAAATGTATAAGAGAAAGTAAGTGTTTTAAACCCTTGAAAACAATTTAAAACTGTTACAACACAGATTTGGAATGAGATGTTGAGTGCAGGAATTTTTATGAGTGTTTTAGTATTGGTATTGTATATGGGAGCTTGTATATGGTTATTGTTTGTAAACAGGTGAGAATGAATGAAAAAGTGATTAAAACAATGTGGTGAGAGTATAAAATTATAGGGGAGGTTATGGCAAAATTTACCTAGGAATGGGACACTTAAGAGATTAGAAACTAGGTGAATGGCATGGGTTGTAACAGATTTTAATAGAGAAAGATAGAGGGTATATTTGGAGAGATAGTTAATGTAGTTGTAATGTATTAGAGGTGTTAGAAATGACATTAGAAGAGGGAGTTATAGAAGGGGAGTGTAAATGTCAAAATCTGTAGCATAATATGGTAAGGGGAGAAAACTGTGTAAGTGTTGAGTAGAAACTTAGAGAATTGAGTATATAAGTTAGTATAGAATTGTGTAATGCATTAGGGAATGAATTAGCATGATTTAGGATGTTTAAATTGTACCAAAACATGTTAGGATGTATGTAGGAAGATTGGGGAAGCAATGGGTGAAATTGGGAAAGAAAAACAAAATCTGTAGCAATGTTCTGACTTCGTCCGACCCAGACGGTGAGTCGGACGTGGGTCGGACATGGCTTAAACAACGAACCATGAACCTTCTGGAATGGTCCGACCCAGGGCCGTGAGTCAGACATGGGTCGGACATGCAAATTTTTACAGTGTCGAAGTTTCTGACTTCGTCCGACCCAGACGGTTAGTCGGACGTGGGTCAGACGGAGCTTGGACATAGGACCGAAACAATCTGGAATGGTCCGACCCAGAGGTGTAAGGGTCGGACGTAATAGTGCTGGGTCGGGCAGGGTGAATTTCAGAGGACGAAAATTTACGGGAATGGTCCGACCCAGGGCTTGGGTCGGACGCTGGGTCAGACGGCCCATAACTTACAAAAAAAACTGTAAGCTTATAACAAGTATATATATATGTATATATATGTATACCCACCTATACATATGTACATATATATGTAAGTAAACCATTGTTAAGTAGTTAAAAGTAAGTAAATAAAATGTAAGTATGGGAGTGTAAAGACTTAGTAAATATGAGTTAGGGATGTAAGAGTAGTTGAGTTAAGTTAATGATAGTTAGATTAATCTTTCAATTGTATGTATATCATAGGATTTGATTTGTGACACCGGAAGGACGTTCGGAAACACGTACGACGGTGAACGGTATGAATTCCTCATGCCCCGTATGCTATCTTGGTTACTCTGATTTGTGTGTTGTGTGCTAATTGATCACCAAATAAGATAAATGCACGAATCGGAGTTAGTATGCTTACTTGTGATTATGTAGTGTTGTATACTGTAGTATATTCTCTTAAATCTTAGTTTGTATAATTCATGAAATGTATGAATGAAATGAATGTGTGAATGTGTGAATTATTGTACTGTGACCGAATGTGTTGATTATTGGACTTCTAACTAATTCCTAACAAGCTAACCAATCTAACTTAAATTGGTAATTAAATTGGAATGAGTAGAAGTCCGATATAGTTTCGGCCACGCGTGAGGATGAGGAGACACAAGAGGTTGGATCCGATTCCTGACTCTTAAACTGGTCCGCGGCCCAAATCCCTTAAGTGGGTAGCATCCCGGATTGGTGAGTCAAGTAAATCCCGGAGGTGGGACGGAGTAGTCCCCAGGGCCGGAGGTCCCGACGACTTAACTTGAGTATAAGTAAGTAAGGAAGAACGAGCAAGTAAGGTAAATGAAAGTAAGTAGGTGTAAGTAAAAGTAAGTAAGGAGTAAAAGAGTAAAAGCATTCCGATTAACCCGGATGTGTAATTTGGCTAACATTGTGAAGGTAAGTATCGTATGCATTGTTGTATTGATGCCTTGGATTATGTAATGTATTGATAATGCATGTATGATGTATGTAAAGCATGTATGTATGCAATTAATGAACCGCATGTTTAGTGGACGTCAAATAGTCGGCGTGCCCTAGCTAGCACGCGGTATATGCGGAGTTCATGCGCAGCTTTTTGCTGAGCCCCTTGGGGCAATGTTTTTTTAATATGAATGCAGGTACCTGAGAAGGATGAGGATGATGAAGACTTAGTTTTATTTCTTGTCTTCTTTTTGGTTTGTAAACAATGAATTACGAATGGTGTACTGAGTAGTACACGGCTGTAGTTTTGTGTAGCCGGTGTACCATGGGGTACACCTTTTTGGACATAGAAGGGATGGAGCATTGGTATGGATGAGTAGAGGGTAGAACTCTTTCTTTTGGCAAACTTGGAAGGTTGTAATGAATATACTCTAAATACTCGGTGATCCCAGGATTGTAAGCATGTCGTAATTCGGTAATGTAGGAATATTATCCTTTGTATTCGGTATGCAATTTAGTAGCTCGGTACACTATGATCATCAGACCGTGGCTGTAAGTAAGGTAAGCCTAGCTAGCCGTATGGGCGGTTAGCGGCGGTGTATCACCCGCCGTAGTAAGTAGTAATATTTCCGCTACGAACTGATAGGATTAACAGGACGATTAGACGGTATTAGTAGGATTAACGGTTGGGTGTTACAAAAAGTGGTATCAGAGCGTAGTTACGCTCTGATGTCTATAGTTACCGAGCATAGGGATTACCGAGTTAGGCTTTCAACCGTCTTAAGACGGATACTTAGAAACCTAACTAAGAACTGCCGTTGTTAACAACGGATACCCTTGACGTTCTTAGGAACGATACCTTGCTTAAATTCCAAGACCTTTGAGTCATATCTTGCAGAGCCTAATGAAACTGTTAAATATTCAGATGTCAGGACGAGGTCGAGGCCGAACGAGAGGCGAAGCCTCTGATGGAACCGGCGCGCAGACGATAGCTGAGATCGTCGCCGCCACCCAGAGAAGCGAACTGGGTAAAAGCTGTAGCAGAACTCCGCCCTCCTTGCTTTAGGGGCGAGAGTGATCCGGCTAAGCTCGAAGCCTACATCTCCGAGATGGAGACGGCTTTCGAAACCCTCGAAGCTCCTGCTGGAGTTCGAGTCAGAGTAGCAGCCTACTACTTGAAGGATGCGGCTATGGATTGGTGGAAGCTAATCAAGCACGAGCACGTCAACGACCCCACATTCGATTGGGAGTCCTTTGCATCACTCCTCCGATCTAAGTACTATCCGGAGCATGTAAAGACTAAGAAAAGGCTAGAGCTGGACGCCTTGAAGATGACAGACAAGATGTCTGTGGATGAGTACTACCGCACTTTCACTTCCATCCTCCGTCTTCTTCCCGATCTAGGATACACCGGCCAGGTGTTGGTCGATCGCTTCTATGGCGGTCTGAGCCATCGCCTTCGGTACGGTATGGGCTACACGAGATTTACCTCCCTTCAGGTAAATACCGGTTAACCCTTAGTATCAATTCAATTCCTTAATTCCTTGAATTCCTTAAATCTTTTCCTTATCTTTTCTTAAATATCAATCCCGGCTAATACCTGAAACTTCAGGAGTGCTATCACGCGGCTTCTCGCGTTGAGATCACTTGCCAATTAAGGGATGAAGAAACCGCGCTGAAGCGCAAGGCCAATAACAAGAACACTAATGGCGAGGAGCAGAACCAGGGTAAAAGCTGGAAATAGAAGAAGGGAAATTTCTTTCAACAATCCCAAAAGAAATTCCCAAGTGAGAGCAGTGCCCATGCTGAGCAGGGCAAACCAGTTGAGCTTCTTCAACTTGGTTCATCTGCACCGGTGGCAGCAAAGCCACTGAGATCATACCCACCTAAGGGTAAACTTCTATTTCCAATTCGTATTCGTATCAGTATCATATCTAGTATACCCGCGCACACATGTGCTAACCCTCTAACCTCAGGTTCTAGCTCCGGTCCCGCCAAAACCTTCTCCGACGGCCGCACCTATGTGTGCAGGAAATGCAACCAGGACCATCCTGGTAAGGACTGTTACGGGAGAGAAATCAAGTGCTACAATTGCCAGAAACCGGGACACACAGCCAACAGATGCCCAGAGAGCACCAAGCCGAAAGGGAACTTCCAAAACTACAAGCAAAGGGAAGGCAAGGAGGTTGCATCTGGCGATGCACCGACCCAGCAGGCACCACAGGGACAGGGATCCCGGGGACCTCAGAGGGGTGCACCTCAGAGGCAGCCTGTCCTTCATGTCATAGACCGTGACGGGTCCGGTTCTAAGTCCGGCCCAGGTAATTATCCGAACCTTTAATCCTTGAGAAGCATGACTAAGTATTAGAGTAATCGTATGAATGAATGCATGAGTAAATGAATTGAAGTGTATGTTGAGCATGAAATGAAGTAGCTGAAACTAGTACTCACCGTAGATGAAATTTGTAACCATAGGAAGCTTTAGTATCTGTTATCCAATACCGGTAAACCTGAATCAAGAAGAGATCGACATCACCAACCACTACTACACCAGCGAACAGTGTCAGGTCATCCGACCAGGTATGATCTTATTAAAGGGATACCTGACACCTGGAGCCCAAATTTCAATCATCCGACGATGCAACGAGCTAGGAGCGGGTCAAGGAGGATTTTACACACCCGAATTCCCTGGTGGAGCAAAGATGAGGCTGAAGATGATGTGCTTGGGAAAGGACTGGAATCCTTTGTAACACCCCATCCAACAACAAACACATAACAACAATCTGCAGCGGAATACACACCTCATCAAATAACTTAACTCGTTGGTGTTACACGCTGTTAACCACCCACGTGGCTAACAAGGCTGTTACATAAACATTGTACCGGTCTGATGGACTAGATTCCCGAGCGACTACACATTATTATCCCTTTCCATTAACAACAAAACATACACATACCTTCCAACAGTACCGAGTATTCACAAACTGATGCCGATAACAATTTCGGTCTTACTACACCTACTGTATATATTTAACTTACATGATTACCCATGTACAATGTCTACCCCGTCCTACTCTCGAACGGCTTCCAGCTCTCTGTACCTGAAATAGGAAAAGAAGAGAAAGGGTGGCCCCCAAGGGGCTCAGCACCTTTGCTGGTATGGTAATCCCGCCCACATGCTACCGGGCCACGCACAACTAATTGTCGTCTTAGCATGCGGTTGATTATATTTAAATCATGCACGCAACTGTAAACACACAACACATAACATCTCGCCTCAATGGGCTCAACAAACAGATAGTACATCCTTATTTGATAAGTCACTCATGGTATTCATTATCCCTAGAGTATTTCTCCTCTAATGGAGCTACTTCCTTAATAGACGACACTTACCCGTTATTCGGGTTATCCTTAAACGCCTCTTATCACAAACTGGGATTCATATCCATGACCCACATACTCCACATTTTACAACATATAACATGCTTCCCATAACAACACATAACAACACTTTCACGTTTCAACGTGCACATAATAACATCGCAATAGAAATTGCATTACAACAACATCACACAACATAACGGGAATGGTTCTCTTACGAACCGACCCAAACATCGTTAATACACTGGTGAGCCTAGAGAATGTTGCCAGTCTCATGATAAGCTCGTTATATAACTCGTTACCGTCTCGTTAAATGAACGGATAACTTAGCACAAGGTGTCTCGGATATAGTGATCCAAGCACACCGAACAAACATAACATAGTATGCCCCTGTGGCCCGACGTGAGTCAGTAATAGCCTTGGTTAAGCTAAAGGGAAGGTTGGAAACCAAATTGGAAAAAACCATAACATACGGAGAGGATCGAACCTGATATGACAACGACCCCCATACTCACACGCGTGGCCGGAACAGACCGGACTCCTCACTTCCCCGTTAGCACTTGTTAGAAGTTCAACATTGAACTTAATTAAACAATCACAACATAGGGTTAAGTCTTGTTAGACACACACAAGGGAAGGGAGAGTCATACATTCATACACAATCATCACACAAACATCACATAACTAACTCACGCATAGTCGTGGTTAGAACATTCCTTAGGTCGGAAACGTTATCACCGGATACCGTTCTCTTACGTTTACCTAAAAGTGGTTAACTAGCCCTTCAAGCGCATTCGAGGTTACCGGTATCGGCATGTAAACATACAACAACAATAACGACTGTAAACTCATTTCATGATTTATCTTATAACGTGGCAAACATACAGAAAAACACATTGGCATACAAGCCGGTGTAATCCGGTAGGACACAGGTTGCAAGAAAACCATACCTGTCACCGGAGTCTACTTTACATGTCCACTTATGTTCCTCGAGCAATTCTCGAACAACTGAAAACAACAGTACTTTTAAACATCGGGGTAACAGTGATTGTTTAAAGTCTAAGCTTATAACTTATCCCCGTTAATAGTTAGGTGAGATAACTTCACATTAACGGGTACTTTTACAGTGATAGACAACCCCACTAAAGGTCAGATAACACGAAAAGGCCGGAACAAGCGAGAACATCAATTAACAATCCCCTCATTACATATCATTTTATAACCTTAACATTTAAATCATCTTACTTAACTTAATCTCTCAAGTCCATATATATTTATCTTTCTAACCATCAATACTCTCTTAATGGCATACCACTAATACCACTTAACATTCTTAAAATTAATTTTTTTTAAGGGCCGACCGACCCACCGACCGACCCACCCCCTGGGTAGGTCGGCTGCAGAGAACATCCAACTTCACAGTTTCTGCCCGACCGACCCAGACTGGGGTCGGTCCCCTGGGTAGGTCGGCTGCAGAAACTCTCCTAAAAATGCCTATCTTATTCCAAACTCCTCCACAAGTTCCCTTATATGTTCTAACACCATTTGGGCACTTAAACACCCTCTTAAATCATCCATTAAACTCATTAGTTGACCCACCATCAAGCTCCTTGATCATTCACTCAAATTCTTGCAAAATTCTTAACACTTGTAATGTTTTTCCCTAAGTTCCTAAGTGGTGGTTTATACTTATGATAACAACTAACTAAAATGTTTTCTCACCACCATCACATCTACTCCAAGCGTCATTCCTCACAAACACCTCCATTACACAACTCCTTCTATATCCACAAGTTTACACTTAGACCTTCACAAGGCATTACTTTTCCTTTGTTTACCTAAACTTTAACAAGACTTAATACTTCACATATCATAACTTTGGTGTGTATAAAACACTCATTTGATTTCTAAATCCTCCAAGATTATGCCCAAGGCATCTTAACACTTAAGAACACCTTAATTCACCATCTTCACACTTAACCATTCCTAGCACCTTCTAGGTCATAAAATCTCATTACTACACATAAACTCCTTTGTTTATCGACTAAATTTGTCATGGGTTCTCTTGTATCACCTTACACCAAAACACATAGTTTTTCACCTTTTGACAACCAAGACATTCATCTTCTCAACAATGCTCTTTACACACAAGTAAACCTTTAAACTACACTACATCACAATATAGTGCATAAACTTAAATTGCTTGGCACTTAGGCCCTTAAATAACATGGCTCTTAGGCCCTTAAATTGCATAAACCATAAACACTGAATTTCCCACATTATATTTGCCTTTGACCTGCAATTACACCCAACAATACATATGCCCTTAATAAACTCCTTGAGAGCATTTTGCTAACTCATTTACCATTAGCTCTTTAGGTATTTTATTAAGCAAATCAAGCTCCATTTTCCTAGGCATTTAAACCACATTAGGTTAACACATTTACCTCTTTTCTTTCAAGACTTCCCACTTGTTTTTCTTGTTCTTCCTTGATAGAAAATCGGCAAGGGCTTTTATCACTTGTCAATATCTAATCAATACACATATAAGGGTAATGAGCATTAAGTTTAATACTCCAACTCATAGTTAAACCCTAGGTTTACATAAGTGTCTAAAAACACTAAAATTTGATGATTACCTTTGGAATTTGAAAGAGAGCTTGGACAAGTGGCAATATAGGACTCCTCCTAGCCCTTTGAAGTTTGAATTAAGCTAAGAAGAGAGCAAGGTAATGCACCATTGTAAGGTGATTTTTCGGTTATACAAGGAAATGAAAGGAAACTTGGTTTTTCTTTGATTTTCCTTACCTTGAAGCATAAGAGAATGGCAAGGCATGAAAATATGAGCTCAAGCTCCTTCAATGGTGAATCTCCATGGCACCAAAATTGAGTTCTTGAAGATTTGAAAAGAAGGTAGAACAGCGCTGTCAACAGCAGAATGGTAGTCTTGAAATTGAATTTGGATCATGGAGTCATGAGTTACAAGCATTCAAAGATGGAGAATTGGTACTTGCTGTAGCAAAACGAGATGGAGAAGGGAGGATGGAGATAAGTGACGGTGGGAGCAAGGAGAAATGAAGGAAAAGTGAGGAGAGAGGTAAGCTTTGGAGATATTTATGTTTTAAGGCAAAAAGTAACCTTTTACTTACTTTTCTTTCTTTCTTTTAATTGGCTGACTTGGTATGGTGACTCACCCTCTAAAAACCGTGCCCCCTTTAATATATAACATATATATGGCCTTTGTTGACCAATTTAATTACTTATAACAACATATGTTACAAACTAGCTTATTTTAGTTACTATTCACTAAAACAAGGCACATAGATGTGAAATTTTTGATTTCCCATTGATATAGACTTCCAAATGTGATACTATATAGTACACATGTTAATTAAAGAGTAATGATGGACATTAGCCATTCAAAACTCATTTACAGACAATTTTCAAAAACGTGCTTTAAGACTCCTTAAAGCACTTTTTGTGTTTTAACTTGTTTTCAAGCTTGGTTTTCTTTGGTAATTGATTTAATATGTTCATTAACATATTTATAAGGTATAGGATGACCATTAGGTCTTATACAAATTTATCCCAAGCTTAGAGCACATTTTTGCCATATTGACTTTAAGGCATTTATTTGTGTTTTGTTTGGTTTAATTGTCTACCAAGTTTCCTAAGGACTTAATTAGCCTTATAAATCATAATTGAATATTATTAAGTCTTGGTAGGCTCTTTGGGTCCTAACCAAGTTCACTCCAAGCTTAGAGCATGTTTTTGCTCAAGCTGTGTCTTAGTGCTTATTGTCTACTATGGTTTAAATTGTACACTAACGTTTCTAAGGCACTTTTTAGCCTTTATACCATAGTTTAAATGTTTAACAACATATCAAGGTTTGGGGTATTTCAATCTACCCCCCTTAAAAGAACTTCGTCCTCGAAGTTCACACTTCCCACACATCATTAGGTTTAGAACGCAGGAAACACTTGGAAATAAACTTCCATAATCAAACGTACTTTACATTACAACCTCGGACTTAATGGTCCGGGTAACATATTCACATAGGTACATAACATAACATAACATAACATACTTACATGATAACCTCGGACTCAATGGTCCGGGTATCTTAACAATATTTGCACATACATAACAACCCTTAGACTCTCTGGTCTTGGGTAACATAACAACCTTTAGACACATAGGTCTATGTAACACAACACATTTAGACTCATAGGTCTTGATAACATACACTTTTGGAACTCAAGGTCAAAATAACATTTATTACACATACCACACAACATGTCATAGCATGTATAACAATCAAAAATATCTTTGATATACACTGTGATCCCGCAGAACCCGGTCGCGATGGACACCTTCCGTCCCCGTTCCTTTGGGAGATCAAAACAATCACTTAAATTTAAAATTTCCTTACGGTTAAGTAAGAGAACTTTAATTTTGTAAAGTATCTATCGACGTTTTATAAGTACCAATTGAAAATCCTTTTGAAAACACACACAACTCCAAGTCCAACTTATGCTCTTTGCTTCTTTTCTTAGTGTGGTTATTTGTGACCACTTATAGGGAGCTTCAAGAATCATCCAACCCTGATGTGATCAGCATCAGTGTTGAACTATCCTTCCACCCCAATTTGTGTTCGGCTTCCCTTGATCTCATGATAATCAAGTTTCACCTCCCACTTCAATTTCAAGCATCAAATAAATCACTCATTTCCAATTTTCTATCTTTTAAATCATTCTAGTCATGATCATAACATCTCCAAGGGATAGAACTCCGTCTATCAGTTATTTTCATTTGCTTTAATGTTGTTACCTAGGGAATCTTATTCTCACTAGGTTCTATGTCGGTTTCATAACCTTTCATGAATCACTATATAGTATATATATACACATATATTTTATCAAAATACAACACACAGTTTCACATTTTTACACTGTCGGGGTTTCAGTTCCCCGGGAGTTTCTCTACTCCCCACACTTGTACTATCACACACAACTGTTAACAAATAAACACACTTATCACAATGGTATTCGCATCTTCTGTGCGCAATTACCACAATTAAACCATGAATGAATGTGTATGTTTACGTAACACACACACCAATCATCAAAACAAATTATTTTGTGCAATGCACAACATAAATCACGTACACTTGTACGGTAATACACACTAAGTGGTTTTGCGCTCTACCCCCCTTAAAAGGGATTACGCCCACGTAATCAATCACTAAACATTGGCTTAAAATGTTCTGCCGTCGTGAAGTGTTTTAACTTCCACGCGGTCCATTACACAATGGATTCTGATTAGAGGATCTTAACCATATTAGCGGTTTAGTTCCTAAACCAAGAATTCTCATTGGAGTTTGTTTAAACTCTTAGTTGGTTTTGATTCTGGCCTGTTAGGCTTCTAGGCGTTAATAATTAGCCATTCACTCGTGTTCACCATGTACATTCAACACTTGAATCACTGGCTCACTAGTTTCTGCTGCGAAACTCTAATAACTGTAGAGCTTAATTGCCCCATTTGTTATTCTTACTGTATTGTACATCCCCAATTGTCACCTTCATCTTGGTAACAATGGTTTCTCAACCGATGCGTGGTATCTCTTACCGTTAGTGAATTCGGTGAGTTATAAACTTTCTATCCACTTCCATAACAATTTACTGTGTATACAGTTATGTATTTCACAATGATTGACTTGTTCCCTTCCGACTTACTGTCGGTTGAGATTGAGCTACTATCCAGTGTGTAGTGCTCTCTCAGCTATTTACAACATTTGGGGTATATTCCATACCGATATTTGGCAGTTAGTGCTTCTGTAGTCACTTACTGTTAATCATGTCTCCACATTTGGTTTTGTACTAGTACTCTTTCATGGTATGTCTTTGCATTTCCTATGCATCGGCCATTATAACATTATTCCTCCACACTTAACATGTTTTCAATTCCTAGCTATCCCACTCGATCATTACTGCGCAAGTGCAATACCAAAACACTCAGTCATATAGAGTGCAGAGGCGTAAACTCTTGACAGCAAATCTCTCATGCGATTCGCAACGGAATTCACACTGTGTTTCATTGAGATTCTGATCTCGTAATACTGGTTACTGGCTTACTGCCCAGTCTGTTTAATATCACTTACTTTGTATCTCTACTAAGCTTAACTCATAACTGGTTTTATCTGCCACATTATCATTCAACAACACTTATACAACGGTCGCTTGCTGCGCACCGTGCTCTTACTCCTTGTATAACATCAGCTTATATCGTATTTACTGTCACATTAACTTCCACACATATACTTACATTATTCACATTATGGTTCGTCATCATTTGGATGACTACCCAGTGCTCGTTGAGCGTTGTCCATGACACATTTAGCGTTCCACACGTACGGTGGTTGCTATTAGACTTATTACCCTTCCGGTCTTCCCAGGTGGTAGTAACCATGTTGGTCCATCCTTAACGTATTTCTTGAGCTTGGTTCACATAACTACCGCTTCAGCAGTTTCACAATATCGAGAGGTATCCCCACTCTTAGTGCAGTGGTTCGTTCTCCACTCTATTCACTTATATAACATAAACTTCTGCAATCAATCCAATTTATATAACACATTTTATTTGTGGTCTATAAGCCTTATTTGCCACACACATTTATTTCTTTGTGCAACATTTCATGATTTGGATATTATATTGGGCTCCATGACAAGGTCGTTGCATCACGTTTCCTTTCATGGGATGCCTTTTAGGTTTGTCAGTCCGTCTCCTGACAACTTATGTCTAAGCTGGGTGTTAGTTTCAACCTTTGTGCTTCTGTCATGCATTTCGTGCCATTATTGTTGATGTAAACACCCTTCAAGGATTGCTCTTGGGTGTTGCTAAGTTATTCCATCACATCTGGCTCGCACTTATTGGTATACTCAGTTAGCCACGCCGTTTGCGTTCTTAACTGGTTTATTATCTTCTTCTGTGAAGATCAACATTTCCTGGTAGTGTAGGTACTCATTCTGGGAGTTTCATCTCGTTCATTGCACATTAATGTGTCCACATTAGGCATCTGCCTTGCCATGCACAGGCTGGGTCTCCGTTCCAACTATCATGTTTACCCCTCGGAATTCTTAAGACATGTGTGATGTCTTTACATAACAGTTAGTGCACTTCGCACCTCCTGACTCTTAAACATATCCTTGAAATGAATTCACTAATTCCTTTAATCTCGTTAACTTAACTGAGTTCCTTAACTTCAACCATTCATGGTAGTCCTTAGCTCTTGTTTGACCTATACTGCTGACCGTAGTACGGAGTCGACTACTTCCCGTGTTTCGGACTCTACTTGTATACATATGTGGGGTATCATACTGATACATTACTACTTACCCAACTAACCCATAAGTAGGTCTGTCAGGCCCACAAGCTCCTATCGGAGTGCGGTCGTCCCACATTTCAGTTGGTACACTCGTAGTGTCCGTCACACGCCTAGGTGAAGTATTCTGTTGTCAACTCCCTTATATTGTCCCGTGACAATATTCATTCCATGCTTCCCGAACTTAATCGAGGGAAAGTTTATCCATTGTTGAATTCTTATCAACTGCCCTTGGTTTTACTGGTTTGGTTTAGAAGAAGGTTAGAAATAAATATTGGTTTGAAAGAAAATCTGGTTTTGAAAGGAAAGAGTTTGAATAAATCTTGGTTGAAAGAAAAATTCTCATGGTTTTACAATGCCTTCTTGCCTTAACCAAATCTAGCTTCTCGCTAACTGGTGTACTTATAATTACAGAGGTTAGGCTGTTAAGCCCTTCCATGGTCATAATGATCACACTTAACTTCGTGGTACTTTACCAAGCACTTTGTAGTTGTTAAAACTTCCCCGAACAGCCCTGTTATAGCAGCACTTGCCAGGGCAAGTGCGCCATGTTAACTGGCTATCGGTTCAACACATACCGGTTGTGGTATTGTTTTTACCCGCACTGTCATCAGTGGCCTTGTTGGCCCTCACTTGATCTTACAGTCTTGATAACAATTCCATTCCGGATGACTTCTCACTGTCTTCACATGGTAATCATTAACTAGGGTGTTTCCCATTCTGGAGACCCCTTTTCTTTTGTATTGTTTCCTCTTCGTAGCCCGTTCCACGCATTTGTCGTGGCTACTGAGATTTGTCCCTGTTTGGGCGCTACGTTGTAGTTCCTTTGTCGGTTGGTATACCGTCGGTGTGTCATTTAACAACTGTGGTCCCGTAGACACTCGTCTGGGTTTTATTAATCCACTTCTTGCTCGTTGCACGGTTGGTGCGTTGCAAGCTGGTTATCCTCGACTGCTCGGCATGTCGACCCAGGTTGCGGAAATTCTATTCTCTCATACATGAAATTCTTCATTCTTCGCTATTAAATGCGGTTAACATTGTTCAGATGGAAACCGTCTCCGGGATTCCCAGTTTTCGGGATCTACCGTATGACAGGTCTTCCGTACATTAAAGGTATTTAATAACAGCCAGATCGGGTATTCCCGAGTAGGAGTGGACTTCCATCTCTTTGGCGTTGTTTTCCCCAAGTTATAAAACAGGGGTGGTGGAGGGCGGGTTGGATATAGTAGGTTTTCAGTATTCACTGGTAGTGCCTAACTAGCGTATCTCTCACGCTATCACTCAACCCTAAACCCAAAGTACTAAAATCCTAACTCGGTACTTCCTAAGCTCGGTAATTCAGTCATCAGAGCGATACTTCGCTCTGATACCACTTTTTGTAACACCCCATCCAACAACAAACACATAACAACAATCTGCAGCGGAATACACACCTCATCAAATAACTTAACTCGTTGGTGTTACACGCCGTTAACCACCCACGTGGCTAACAAGGCTGTTACATAAACATTGTACCGGTCTGATGGACTAGATTCCCGAGCGACTACACATTATTATCCCTTTCCATTAACAACAAAACATACACATACCTTCCAACAGTACCGAGTATTCACAAACTGATGCCGATAACAATTTCGGTCTTACTACACCTACTGTATATATTTAACTTACATGATTACCCATGTACAATGTCTACCCCGTCCTACTCTCGAACGGCTTCCAGCTCTCTGTACCTGAAATAGGAAAAGAAGAGAAAGGGTGGCCCCCAAGGGGCTCAGCACCTTTGCTAGTATGGTAATCCCGCAGCCCACATGCTACCGGGCCACGCACAACTAATTGTCGTCTTAGCATGCGGTTGATTATATTTAAATCATGCACGCAACTGTAAACACACAACACATAACATCTCGCCTCAATGGGCTCAACAAACAGATTGTACATCCTTATTTGATAAGTCACTCATGGTATTCATTATCCCTAGAGTGTTTCTCCTCTAATGGAGCTACTTCCTTAATAGACGACACTTACCCGTTATTCGGGTTATCCTTAAACGCCTCTTATCACAAACTGGGATTCATATCCATGACCCACATACTCCACATTTTACAACATATAACATGCTTCCCATAACAACACATAACAACACTTTCACGTTTCAACGTGCACATAATAACATCGCAATAGAAATTGCATTACAACAACATCACACAACATAACGGGAATGGTTCTCTTAGGAACCGACCCAAACATCGTTAATACACTGGTGAGCCTAGAGAATGTTGCCAGTCTCATGATAAGCTCGTTATATAACTCGTTACCGTCTCGTTAAATGAACGGATAACTTAGCACAAGGTGTCTCGGATATAGTGATCCAAGCACACCGAACAAACATAACATAGTATGCCCCTGTGGCCCGACGTGAGTCAGTAATAGCCTTGGTTAAGCTAAAGGGAAGGTTGGAAACCAAATTGGAAAACAACCATAACATACGGAGAGGATCGAACCTGATATGACAACGACCCCCATACTCACACGCGTGGCCGGAACAGACCGGACTCCTCACTTCCCCCGTTAGCACTTGTTAGAAGTTCAACATTGAACTTAATTAAACAATCACAACATAGGGTTAAGTCTTGTTAGACACACACAAGGGAAGGGAGAGTCATACATTCATACACAATCATCACACACAAACATCACATAACTAACTCACGCATAGTCGTGGTTAGAACATTCCTTAGGTCGGAAACGTTATCACCGGATACCGTTCTCTTACGTTTACCTAAAAGTGGTTAACTAGCCCTTCAAGCGCATTCGAGGTTACCGGTATCGGCACGTAAACATACAACAACAATAACGACTGTAAACTCATTTCATGATTTATCTTATAACGTGGCAAACATACAGAAAAACACATTGGCATACAAGCCGGTGTAATCCGGTAGGACACAGGTTGCAAGAAAACCATACCTGTCACCGGAGTCTACTTTACCATGTCCACTTATGTTCCTCGAGCAATTCTCGAACAACTGATAACATTACATGTATTTTTATTAACATCGGGGTAACATGATTGTTTAAAGTCTAATGCTTATAACTTATCCCTGTTAATTTAGTTATATAACTTCACATTTTAACTTGTTTTACTTTTACATTTTAATACAATTTTTCCTCCACTAAATTGTCATTATAACTCACTTAACATGTCCTTAACAATCTTATAACATCATTACTTAACAATCCCCTCATTACATATCATTTTATAACCTTAACATTTAAATCATCTTACTTAACTTAATCTCTCAAGTCCATATATATTTATCTTTCTAACCATCAATACTCTCTTAATGGCATACCACTAATACCACTTAACATTCTTAAATTTTTTTTTTTAAGGTCCGACCGACCCACCGACCGACCCACCCCCTGGGTAGGTCGGCTGCAGAGAACATCCAACTTCACAGTTTCAGCCCGACCGACCCAGACTGGGGTCGGTCCCCTGGGTAGGTCGGCTGCAGAAACTCTCCTAAAAATGCCTATCTTATTCCAAACTCCTCCACAAGTTCCCTTATATGTTCTAACACCATTTGGGCACTTAAACACCCTCTTAAATCATCCATTAAACTCATTAGTTGACCCACCATCAAGCTCCTTGATCATTCACTCAAATTCTTGCAAAATTCCTAACACTTGTAATGTTTTTCCCTAAGTTCCTAAGTGGTGGTTTATACTTATGATAACAACTAACTAAAATGTTTTCTCACCACCATCACATCTACTCCAAGCGTCATTCCTCACAAACACCTCCATTACACAACTCCTTCTATATCCACAAGTTTACACTTAGACCTTCACAAGGCATTACTTTTCCTTTGTTTACCTAAACTTTAACAAGACTTAATACTTCACATATCATAACTTTGGTGTGTATAAAACACTCATTTGATTTCTAAATCCTCCAAGATTATGCCCAAGGCATCTTAACACTTAAGAACACCTTAATTCACCATCTTCACACTTAACCATTCCTGGCACCTTCTAGGTCATAAAATCTCATTACTACACATAAACTCCTTTGTTATCGACTAAATTTCGCCATGGGTTCTCTTGTATCACCTTACACCAAAACACATAGTTTTCACCTTTTGACAACCAAGACATTCATCTTCTCAACAATGCTCTTTACACACAAGTAAACCTTTAAACTACACTACATCACAATATAGTGCATAAACTTAAATTGCTTGGCACTTAGGCCCTTAAATAACATGGCTCTTAGGCCCTTAAATTGCATAAACCATAAACACTGAATTTCCCACATTATATTTGCCTTTGACCTGAAATTACACCCAACAATACATATGCCCTTAATAAACTCCTTGAGAGCATTTTGCTAACTCATTTACCATTAGCTCTTTAGGTATTTTATTAAGCAAATCAAGCTCCATTTTCCTAGGCATTTAAACCACATTAGGTTAACACATTTACCTCTTTTCTTTCAAGACTTCCCACTTGTTTTTCTTTGTTCTTCCTTGATAGAAAATCGGCAAGGGCTTTTATCACTTGTCAATCTTCTAATCAATACACATATAAGGGTAATGAGCATTAAGTTTAATACTCCAACTCATAGTTAAACCCTAGGTTTACATAAGTGTCTAAAAACACTAAAATTTGATGATTACCTTTGGAATTTGAAAGAGAGCTTGGACAAGTGGCAATATAGGACTCCTCCTAGCCCTTTGAAGTTTGAATTAAGCTAAGAAGAGAGCAAGGTAATGCACCATTGTAAGGTGATTTTTCGGTTATACAAGGAAATGAAAGGAAACTTGGTTTTTCTTTGATTTTCCTTACCTTGAAGCATAAGAGAATGGCAAGGCATGAAAATATGAGCTCAAGCTCCTTCAATGGTGAATCTCCATGGCACCAAAATTGAGTTCTTGAAGATTTGAAAAGAGGGAAATGAAGAGCTTGCTCCAACTAGAAGAATGGTAGTCTTGAAACTGAATTTGGATCATGGAGTCATGAGTTACAAGCATTCAAAGATGGAGAATTGGTACTTGCTGTAGAAAAACGAGATGGAGAAGGGAGGATGGAGATAAGTGACGGTGGGATCAAGGAGAAATGAAGGAAAAGTGAGGAGAGAGGTAAGCTTTGGAGATATTTATGTTTTAAGGCAAAAAGTAACCTTTTACTTACTTTTCTTTCTTTTTTAATTGGCTGACTTGGTATGGTGACTCACCCTCTAAAAACCGTGCCCCCTTTAATATATAACATATATATGGCCTTTGTTGACCAATTTAATTACTTATAACAACATATGTTACAAACTAGCTTATTTTAGTTACTATTCACTAAAACAAGGCACATAGATGTGAAATTTTTGATTTCCCATTAATATAGACTTCCAAATGTGATACTATATAGTACACATGTTAATTAAAGAGTAATGATGGACATCTAGCCATTCAAAACTCATTTACAAGACAATTTTCCAAAAACATGCTTTAAGACTCCTTAAAGCACTTTTTGTGTTTTAACTTGTTTTCAAGCTTGGTTTTCTTTGGTAATTGATTTAATATGCTCATTAACATATTTATAAGGTATAGGTATGACCATTAGGTCTTATACAAATTTATCCCAAGCTTAGAGCACATTTTTGCTCATATTGACTTTAAGGTATTTATTTGTGTTTTGTTTGGTTTCATCGTCTACCAAAGTTTCCTAAGGACTTAATTAGCCTTATTAAATCATAATTGAATATTATTAAGTCTTGGTAGGCTCTTTGGGTCCTAACCAAGTTCACTCCAAGCTTAGAGCATGTTTTTGCTCAAGCTGTGTCTTAGTGCTTTATTGTGTTTTACTATGGTTTAAGTTGTACACTAACGTTTCTAAGGCACTTTTTAGCCTTTAAATACCATAGTTTAAATTTTTAACAACATATCAAGGTTTGGGGTATTTCATCCTTACACCAAGACATACCAGGAGACACGAACACAAGATGGAGCGACGCCACCGACAATACCTCCAGAGTTTCAGACACTCGTCACACAAGCAGTAGAACTTGCACAACAATGCGAACGCGAACCGATCCCCGCACTTGAAGCGGACCTCTGTATTGTCAACTTCTATGAGAAAGAAGGACGACTTGGGTTACACCAAGACAAGGACGAGACAGCGGAATCTCTTGAACAAGGAGTGCCCGTAGTGTCTTGGTCCATTGGTGATGACGCCGTATTTATGTATAGCGAGCAGAAGCGTGTGGACCTTGCACAGAAACTGGTATTGAGATCAGGAGATGTCCTAATCATGGGTGGAAACTCTAGGATGCTGTATCACGGGATCAACAAGATCAAGTTGAATACGGCACCACCGGCAGTAATCAATGCCACACACATGAAACCAGGACGCCTGAACCTTACCTTTAGGAAGTATTAAATTCATAGTATCATGTAATCTATTAGTAACGTGTATTAGAGACACGGTATGTATGATGGTTGGTTTATCAATAAAGAGCAGTGTTGATTTAATTCCACTTGTGTCCACCATCAATACTTATCCAATTGTGAATCCAATAGGTTGTGGACTCGGTACCAAAGGTATCCTGAGCATCCTCACCGAAGCACAAGCCGGCAAAAGCGGCACCATCTTAACGGGAACATTCCCAGTGAATGGCATTGATGCCAATGTATTATTCGACTCCGGCGCCTCTCACACTTTCGTATCACCATCCTTTGTGAAGAGTTTGAAGCTAGATGCGGATGAGCTACCGAACTTCATGGTTACTCTCCCATCGAAGGAGCGAGTAAAGTGCACCAAATACTACCAATCAGCCACCATCGAAATCAGAAATAAAGCGTTTCCCTTTCCTTCATCGAATTCAATGGATTGGGATTCGACTTAATTATTGGAATGAATTGGTTGGAGCGGCACAAGGGTAGAATCCTCTGCGCCGAGCATCGGTTGTTGCTCAAGAGTCCTTCTGGGGTTACTGTATCTTACCGCCAGAGACCGAGAGAGCCTTCGACCACACTTATATCTGCTATGGCTATGTACCGGAGCTCAGAAAGGGCCAAGAAGTGTATCTATGTTATGTGCAAGACCTGGAGAGAGATCCAGAGTTCAGTGATGACGTACCGATCGTATCCGAGTTTCCCGATGTATTCCCTAAGGAGCTACCCGGCATGCCACCACCAAGAGCAGTGGAATTTGAAATTGACCTTTTGCCAGGTACCGTCCCATTGCTAGGGCACCGTACCGCATGGCACCTGCTGAAATGACTGAGCTGAAAAAGCAGTTACGTGACCTACTCGACAAAGGGTTCATACGCCCGAGCGTATCACCCTGGGGAGCACCGGTTCTCTTCGTGAAGAAGAAGGACGTAGCCTCCGACTTTGTATTGACTACCGCGAGCTGAATGCGGTCACAGTCAAGAATAAATACCCATTACCACGCATCGACGACCTGTTCGACCAGCTGAAAGGAGCATCAGTCTTCTCCAAGATCGACCTCCGTTCTGGGTACCATCAAATTGCTATCAAAGAGCAAGACATTGAGAAAACGGCATTCCGTACCAGATATGGCCACTACGAATTCACAGTGATGCCATTCGGTTTGTCAAACGCACCAGCTAAATTCATGGACCTCATGAACCGTTTATTCAGTGAGCAGTTGGACACTTTAGTTGTTGTCTTCATCGACGACATACTTGTATATTCAAAATCAGCAGAAGAGCATGAAATTCATTTGAGGAAAGTACTAGAGACATTGCGCGAGAACCAGCTGTATGCGAAGTTCTCCAAATGCGTGTTCTGGCTAGATCAGGTATCATTCCTTGGTCATGTCATCTCGAGCGCAGGTATCTCAGTGGACCCTTCTAAGATAGAAGCTGTACGATCATGGCCTAGACCTAAGACTGTTACCGACATCCGGAGCTTTCTTGGTCTAGCCAGTTACTACCGGAGATTTGTAAGGGACTTCTCGAAAGTCGCTAAGCCCATGACTACATTGATGAAGAAAGATGCACCGTTTGTATGGACACACGAGTGCGAGTTATCATTTCAGAAACTTAAAGACTCATTGACCTCAGCGCCCGTCCTTACTCTTCCAGAGGGCACAGAGGGATTTGAGGTATATTGTGATGCATCAGGCAAGGGAATAGGATGCGTGCTCATGCAGCATGGCAAGGTTGTTGCTTATGCCTCCCGCCAGCTGAAAAAGCATGAGGAGAATTACCCGACTCACGACTTAGAGTTAGGAGCCATTGTCTTCACCTTGAAGATATGGCGACACTATCTCTATGGGGTAAGCATCACCATCTACTCCGACCACAAGAGCTTACAGTATGTATTCACGTAGAAAGAACTGAATTTGAGACAGAGAATATGGATGGAATTTCTTTCAGATTACGACATCTACCTACAGTATAAGGAAGGGAAGGCAAACGTTGTAGCCGACGCCCTGAGCCGTCGAGCACACTCGCTCATTCGCTACTCGCTTCTTCTAGCTTGGTTGACGAGGTGCGAGACGCTCAGTTGAGCGACCCTTACCTAACCGAAATCAGACAAAAGATCGAGAATGGTACGTTTGAAAAGAAAAAGTATGACTTCAAGCTACATGAAGATGGTTTGATTCGGTTGAATGGCAGGCTATGCGTCCCCCGAAGCAATACTGAGCTAAGGGATCACATCCTGCGAGAGTCACAATGTTCCACATTGTTAGTCCATCCGGGAGCCTCCAAGATGTACAAAGACATGAAGAGGTACTTCTAGTGGTCTGGAATGAAATCGGACGTGACGGAATTTGTGTTGAGATGCTTAACGTGCCAGAAAGTAAAATTCGAACATCGTAGACCGGGCGGAATGGTACAATCGATGCCAGTTCCGGAGTGGAAATTTCATGATATCTCCATGGATTTTGTTGTAGGACTCCCACCTGCTAGGGGAGGACTCAACATGATCTGGGTTGTAGTCGATCGCCTTACCAAGGTTGCCAGATTCATACCGATGAAGGACACCTGGAAGGTAGTGAAGCTAGCTGAGCTTTTCGACAAGGAGATTATCAGACACCACGGAGTCCCAAAGACCATAGTATCTGATCGCGACACCAGATTTCTTTCGAGATACTGGAGAGCTACAAGGGAAGCGCTGGGTACAGAATTGAAGCTGAGTACCGCCTTCCATCCTCAGACCGACGGTCAGACAGAAAGGACCATCCAGACACTGGAGGACATGCTTAGGGCATGTGCCTTAGACTTTCAGGGGAGTTGGTTAGATAAGCTTCATCTTATCGAGTTCTCGTATAATAATAGTTATCACGCCTCGATTAAGATGTCGCATTTCCAAGCTCTATACGGTAGACCTTGCCGTACACCCTTGTGTTGGGATGAGTCGAGCGAAGCGGTCATTATAGGACCGGAGTATCTTGAGCAAGTGCAAGCTGAAGTTCAGCAGATTTGAGCTAATATGAAGGCAGCCCAAGATAGACAGAAATCTATGCGGATTGAGACGACGTGACCTTGAGTTCGCCGTGGGCGACCAAGTGTTCTTGCGCATTTCACCAATGAAGGGAGTCTTCCGATTTGGCCAGAAGGGCAAGCTGAGCCCAAAGTTTGTAGGGCCGTATGCTATCACCGAAAGAGTTGGATCTGTAGCCTACAGGTTAGCATTACCTGAGGACTTGGGACGTGTCCATGATGTATTTCATGTGTCACAACTCAAGAAGTACATTGCTGATCTTTCTCATGTGTTAGAGCCCGAGAGACTGTCCATCGAACCAAACATGAGATATGTTGAAACCCCAGTGAGAATCCTTGATAGGAAGACCAGAGACACTCGCCATAAGTCTATACGAATGGTGAAGGTCCTATGGTCTAACCATGATGTCGAAGAAGCGACATGGGAGCTGGAAGATGCCATGAAGTCTAAGTACCCTCAGTTGTTCATAGACTAGATAGTCTAGCATTTAGTAATACGGGTACGGGTCGTACCCCTTTTAAGGGGGGTAGAGCCCTTTTGCTTTTGCATTGCTTCAGGGTAAGCATTGCTTAGTGTGTAGGTATTGTAATAGAATTTGTATGGCACATGTAGTGCAAGTGAATTTGGTATGTGTATGTATGTGTAATGTGTAGTGTATAAATGTACTTGTACGATGTGTGATGGATGTGTAATGTGTATTATGAATTGTAATGGTGTATTGTGTATTGTGGAATGGTATGAATTGAAAATGTGGATTGTGCATGCGAATTGTGTATGATGCTTGAAGTGTGTATGCTTTCTATGTGTGGAAAGGAAGTAAGCACCTCATAGGTGTAGTAAGACACATTATGGCAATTGGTTTGCCTAATGAGTAGAATCACTTAAACTATTAACCTTGAGCAACTTTGAGGGCAAAGTTTCTTAAGGGGGTAGATTGAAATACCCCGTAATTAAAAATAGTGATTAATTAGGCTAATAAGTAATTTAGAAGCTTAATTAAGTCTAAATAATCATAAGGGAACAAATCCCGAAGAAAACGGATCTTTAAAACGGTTTAAAAACATTACCGAACCTTAAAGCATGTTTTTCGAGGTAACCGGGAAAACATGTCTTTAAGCGGGTCAAATAGACTCGTAACAATTTTGGTCAACTAAATAATCATTAATAAATATTAGTGAAGCTTTAGAACCAGTAAAAATCAATAAAACGAGGAATTAGTAAAAACTGTCAAAAACGGGAAGTTGTGGGGTAGAAACACAAATAACCAAGACTTATGTGTCCAATATTGTAAAAAGGATTTTTAAAACCCTTATGGGTTCTGTGTGTGTCCGATCCCACACCCCTCTCTCACACTCTATTAATTCCCCCTTACTCAAAAACAACAAAAGTAATAAAACTACTACTTTATCTACTTTATTACCCCACTCTCTACACTCTCTCTCTCTACTCATTTCTCCCCTCACGTAAGAGCACCCATCTCCCTCCTCTCTGATTTCCTCCTTCTCCAAACCGACATCCATGGTGAAATAAGAGAAACCACACAAAACCACTCTTCTCTCCTCTTGTTACTCCCTTTAACCTCTTCCAAAAATTATAAAAAGTATACCATTGGAATCCTCTCATCAAGAGCTACATTTCCATCCTTCCAAAATTCGAAAACAACAACTTTCGTTTTTATGGGTATGTCCCATTTGGAGCTTCAAGACCACCATTAGAACCACCTCATTCTCCTTGTTCTATTGAGGTAAAAATCTTCTTGAAACTCCATCTTCTTCTAGCCCTTGTGGGCAAAACGAAATTTAGAAACTAAGTCCTCGTTGTTCCTTGTACCCTAGCCGATTTTGGCTTGTTAAGGAGTTGGAAATCTTATTCTTGAACCACTCCAAGCTTCATTTGCACCTTTGCAAGGTAATGAAACTTCTAAACCCTAGAAATTTACATTAAAACTTAATTAATGTTTAGGGTTAATGTTAGTATTGAATGGTGTATTTATGAATGGGTTATAATGTTAGATTGTCGAGAAACCATAACCGGTAGAGAGAGAGAGGAAGGGAACAAGAGGAAGAAAGAAAACTAGAAGGAGAAACAAGGTAAGAATGCTCTCTTGTGTAGCTTGGTATATATATGTATGTGACAGATTTTTAGGAATGAAAATGTGTATTGTAAAATGGTAATGCATTAGTAGTGTAATGTATAAGAGAAAGTAAGTGTTTTAAACCCTTGAAAACAATTTAAAACTGTTACAAGACAGATTTGGAATGAGATGTTGAGTGCAGGAATTTTTATGAGTGTTTTAGTATTGGTATTGTATATGGGAGCTTGTATATGGTTATTGTTTGTAAACAGGTGAGAATGAATGAAAAAGTGATTAAAACAATGTGGTGAGAGTATAAAATTATAGGGGAGGTTATGGCAAAATTTACCTAGGAATGGGACACTTAAGAGATTAGAAACTAGGTGAATGGCATGGGTTGTAACAGATTTTAATAGAGAAAGATAGAGGGTTATTTGGAGAGATAGTTAATGTAGTTGTAATGTATTAGAGGTGTTAGAAATGACATTAGAAGAGGGAGTTATAGAAGGGGAGTGTAAATGTCAAAATCTGTAGCATAATATGGTAAGGGGAGAAAACTGTGTAAGTGTTGAGTAGAAACTTAGAGAATTGAGTATATAAGTTAGTATAGAATTGTGTAATGCATTAGGGAATGAATTAGCATGATTTAGGATGTTTAAATTGTACCAAAACATGTTAGGATGTATGTAGGAAGATTGGGGAAGCAATGGGTGAAATTGGGAAAGAAAAACAAAATCTGTAGCAATGTTCTGACTTCGTCCGACCCAGACGGTGAGTCGGACGTGGGTCGGACATGGCTTAAACAACGAACCATGAACCTTCTGGAATGGTCCGACCCAGGGCCGTGAGTCGGACATGGGTCGGACATGCAAATTTTTACAGTGTCGAAGTTTCTGACTTCGTTCGACCCAGACGGTGAGTCGGACGTGGGTCGGACGGAGCTTGGACACAGGACCGAAACAATCTGTAATGGTCCGACCCAGAGGTGTAAGGGTCAGACGTAATAGTGCTGGGTCGGACAGGGTGAATTTCAGAGGACGAAAATTTACGGGAATGGTCCGACCCAGGGCTTGGGTCGGACGCTGGGTCGGACGGCCCATAACTTACAAAAAAAAAACTGTAAGCTTATAACAAGTATATATATATGTATATATATGTATACCCACCTATACATATGTACATATATATGTAAGTAAACCATTGTTAAGTAGTTAAAAGTAAGTAAATAAAATGTAAGTATGGGAGTGTAAAGACTTAGTAAATATGAGTTAGGGATGTAAAAGTAGTTGAGTTAAGTTAATGATAGTTAGATTAATCATTCAATTGTATGTATATCATAGGATTTGATTTGTGACACCGGAAGGAAGTTCGGAAACACGTACGACGGTGAACGATATGAATTCCTCATGCCCCGTATGCTATCTTGGTTACATTGATTTGTGTGTTGTGTGCTAATTGATCACCAAATAAGATAAATGCACGAATCGGAGTTAGTATGCTTACTTGTGATTATGTAGTGTTGTATACTGTAGTATATTCTCTTAAATCTTAGTTTGTATAATTCATGAAATGTATGAATGAAATGAATGTGTGAATGTGTGAATTATTGTACTGTGACCGAATGTGTTGATTATTGGACTTCTAACTAATTCCTAACAAGCTAACCAATCTAACTTAAATTGGTAATTAAATTGGAATGAGTAGAAGTCTGATATAGTTTCGGCCACGCGTGAGGATGAGGAGACACAAAAGGTTGGATCCGATTCCTGACTCTTAAACTGGTCCGTGGCCCAAATCCCTTAAGTGGGTAGCATCCCGGATTGGTGAGTCAAGTAAATCCCGGAGGTGGGACAGAGTAGTCCCCAGGGCCGGAGGTCCCGACGACTTAACTTGAGTATAAGTAAGTAAGGAAGAACGAGCAAGTAAGGTAAATGAAAGTAAGTAGGTGTAAGTAAAAGTAAGTAAGGAGTAAAAGAGTAAAAGCATTCCGATTAACCCGGATGCGTAATTTGGCTAACATTGTGAAGGTAAGTATCGTATGCATTGTTGTATTGATGCCTTGGATTATGTAATGTATTGATAATGCATGTATGATGTATGTAAAGCATGTATGTATGCAATTAATGAACCGCATGTTTAGTGGACGTCAAATAGTCGGCGTGCCCTAGCTAGCACGCGGTATATGCGGAGTTCATGCGTAGCTTTTTGCTGAGCCCCTTAGGGCAATGTTTTTTTAATATGAATGCAGGTACCCGAGAAGGATGAGGATGATGAAGACTTAGTTTTATTTCTTGTCTTCTTTTTGGTTTGTAAACAATGAATTACGAATGGTGTACTGAGTAGTACACGGCTGTAGTTTTGTGTAGCCGGTGTACCATGGGGTACACCTTTTTGGACATAGAAGGGATGGAGCATTGGTATGGATGAGTAGAGGGTAGAACTCTTTCTTTTGGCAAACTTGGAAGGTTGTAATGAATATACTCTAAATACTCGGTGATCCCAGGATTGTAAGCATGTCGTAATTCGGTAATGTAGGAATGTTATCCTTTGTATTCGGTATGCAATTTAGTAGCTCGGTACACTATGATCATCAGACCGTGGCTGTAAGTAAGGTAAGCCTAGCTAGTCGTATGGGCGGTTAGCGGCGTTGTATCACCCGCCGTAGTAAGTAGTAATATTTCCACTGCGAACTGATAGGATTAACAGGACGATTAGACGGTATTAGTAGATTAACGGTTGGGGTGTTACACATTCGGCCACCATCAACGGGGCGCTACAACAATTACATAACAAATTAACTAAATCATAATTGCAGAAGAAAGTTTACAATGTTATACCAAAGTATTACAATGCAAATATCCTCAGACATCAACTACTAATGTGATGAATTAAAACTTGGTTTATTAGTGGGGATAGAGTTAAATGCCCATGTGTGAAATGTGAAAAATAACATTTTTTGGATCATGATGAGTGTGCGACGACATTTATACTACAATGGATTTTGTAGAAACCCAATAAGTGTTCCCAATGAGAGAATCCATGGTCAGCCATCACATACTTCACCTGATGTTAATGAGCCCTCATGACTTCATGCTGAGACTGAAAATCCATATGCTAGTATGGTTAGGGATGCTTTCTATCCGAATATGGCCATAAACTCTAGTCCACAAAATGAGAGAATGCAAGTGGAACTAAAGTCATGTTCAATTGCATCTAGCTTTTTCTCATTATTGAATGATGCTGATGAACCATTATGGAGTGGTTGCAAGAAAATGACGATATTGCCTTCCGTTAGCCAATTGTTAAATTGCAAATCTGAATTCAATATTAGTGAGTCTTGTTTAAACCTCCTCATGGGTATCATAAAGAGTATGCTACCCGAAGATAATAAACTGCCATAAAATTATTATCAGATGAAGAAGAAGATGAGAGCATTTGGGCTACATTATGTGGTCATTCAAGATATAAGCCTAGGACTTCAGGTGCTAGGAGGACAACTCAGACTCCTTATAAAGTTCTACGCTACTTCCCACTTACACCTAGACTTAAAAGGCTTTCACTTTAAAAAAATTGCAGAAAATATGGTTTGGCATGCACACAGTCAGTCTCCTCCTGAAGTGTTATTACATCCTGCGGATGGAGAAGCATGGAAGCACTTCAATAATTTTCATGAATCCTTTGCTGCTGAAATAAGGAATGTAAGGTTGGGATTGTGTACAGATGGTTTTAGTCCTTTTAAGCAAGGTGTTAGACCATACTCTTGTTGGCAAGTAATGATTGTCATATATAACTTGCCTCCATAGATGTGCATGAAACAACCATATTTTCTTCTCAATATGGTCATTCCTCCCGGTCCCAATAGTCCATCTCAGAACATTGATATTTTTTGAGGACGTTGATTTATGAGCTGAAAGATCTATGGAGTGTTGGTATTTCAACTTATGATGCTCACAAAAATGAACACTTCCGACTAAGGGCGGCACTAATGTGGACGGTAAGTGATTTTCCTGCATATAGTATGTTATCTGGATGGAGCACTCATGGGAGGTTATCTTGTCCTTATTGCATGGGAAAATCATATCTTTTATTTTGCAACATGGGAGGAAACCATGCTATGCTAACAAAGATTTTAGTAGGCAATTTATGAACAAATAACTCTATAATCCTAAGAAACTAATACACAATTATGTATGAAAGATTGAACTAAAACACAAGAAAAGTAGACAACTACCGGACATCCTGCCGGGTGGTCACATCCGGCATTAGAACTTCCTTCGATTAGGCCGGACATGCTCACACGGCAGTGTGCACGGCATAACACGGAAAGCCGATGTGACATGCTAAAAATAAGAATATTCCGCGTATATTTTACCTTGCACTCTGCACGGCACACGATAAAAAATAATAGGAACCTACTCAATCTAATACGGGTAGCAAAGCAAAACCCGGTCAAAGTAGCAAGGAAGCATATTAAGACGAAGAATGTCGAACCCTAGGGACTTGTATAGAAAATTAGTCCTAGCCTTGGTAATTACTAAGTAAAGAGGGGGAAATGTAACGCCCCTATTAACCATAAATACAGCGGAAATAAAACTCTAAGGCGATTACAGACCATCGGGCTCCAAACACCCGGCACCAAACCTCACCAATTACAACTTACAATCTACAAAAGCTACGGTCTGAACTTGAGAAAAACTTAACACAAACATAATAGAAATTAAACACATTAACTCTCCACAAAACCTAGTCCCATCCCAAACGCTCATTCTCTTCGTGGCCACCTGTAAATCAATTCGTACCTGCAAGATGAAACCAAGCAGCCCACCCCGAAAGGGGCGGGTCAGTTCCCTGGAATGGAACTGGTACAATTCTCCAAAAACAAACTTATAAAACATAACTCTTCAAAATAAACAGTAACTTGAAATTAAACTCTTGAAAGTAAAGCAGGGAAACAAGGCACTTTAAAATCACCAAGCCAAAGATAACAAGTTAAGGATAAAGATAAATGATAGAAAAGGTAAAGTTAGTGAAACACAATCACATCATGTGTTAGTGAACATCCATTTCCTTAGTTAAACCTAATTCCCATTAGGAGTAGAAAAACTCAGATAGTCACAAAGGACTAGGAATGATAAAACAGATCCAAGAACCAAGAACTCAAGAGTGGAATAGTTTCAACTGGGAGAGATGGCCCCCACCGCCAATCACGTCCTTTTAGGACAGGGGATATACAGCCCCTCACTGTTTATCACGTCCACTAAGGACAGGGGATATACAGCCCCTCACTGTCTACCACGTCCACTAAGGACAGGGGATATACAGCCCCTCACTGTCTATCACGTCCCTTTCTGGGACAGGGGATATACAGCCCCTCACTGTTACCATTGAAGACGCGCGCACGTCGAAAGAAAGATTTCCAAGATCGACCTTTTCCAAAAATCCCGCTAGATCACCAACTACCCAGAGCAATACCAAAACAATCAGTCCTACAGAGTGCAGAAGCGTAAACCCTAAGCAGCCAATGTCTAACGGGCAACCAAGTAGAAGAAACCAATACCCAAGTGAGTTCCACATCCAAGGCTCAGTTAGTCACACAAGCTGAGTCAGTCACACAACCATTTCCTTTTTTAAAGTTCCTCTTAAAGCCAGTTAGCGTTTTCCAAACATTCCACAAGTCAGTCAGCAAAATAACGTAGTACGAGAAATCGTACAAAACATTCCATAGAGTCCAAAACACAACAAGCTGAGTACGAGAAATCGTACCTGGGTAACGCTGTAGCAGTTCTAGTCAACTTGCACAAACATTCAACAGTACTCTGAAGAATATTAAAGGTAGTCTATCATCAATCACTTGTAGCCTAAGTTAAGCTTAAATAAACTCCTTACTCTTATTCCAAAGTCTCAATTGTCTTTTAAGTCCTCACTCATGTGTTATGTATAATCTTTGAGTTATTTGAGAACGTTGTATAGCCCAAGGTTGTAGGATCAAGGAATGTATTTTATTAACACCTGCTAACTGTCCACTCCTATCCACTTAATTCATACTTAACCACAATCCTCACATTCAAGACTTTTGAGACCTTTATAACATAAATGTGTTTATATTATATAATTAAATCTAAGAATTCAATAATAATCTTAAGCTCAATACCTTTATTCTTAATTTAGAATAAACATTGTATTATGACCTATGATGGACTCATCTCAGAATACTATAATATTATCTCACAATGTAAAGATTATGTATTTAAACAATATCTACTAGACAACCCATTATGATTAAGTCTTTCCCTTAACTTAATTAAGATCTACATCTTGTACATTGGAAACATAATGTTGTGGATACATTTTATTATAACTTAATTGAGCCACTAAACTCAATTACCATATCCTTAGTTCAGAATGACTTCCTACTATAACCGTCTAATAATCTTGTCATAAGATGTTGAATTACCTCTCATATTGAAACAACTATATTATAGTTACTTAGACTTATCGAACTTTTACATTTAGTATTCACAAGGTACATTATTTGCTTAATTATTACCTATATAATAAGGTGTTTAAATATAACCTTTTATGTATCCTTCTTACTTACCTTTAATCTCCTAAATGTTTTATCTTTACACACATACACTCTATAGACTATGTATAATCCTCTTGTACTAAACTTCAATAAACTTAAGCCTTAAATACGTTTTAAATTGTTTTACTAAACCTAAGGTTTCAAAAGAATAACTTAATAAATTACTTTCCTTTATTGTATTTAGGATGGACAATATATCTACATAGAGTAGAATCTATCAAAGAATTAAATTCTGGTTCGTAAGCGAAATTGTTAATTATATGAAAATTCTCATATTTTATATTCAAATAACCTATCATTATTTTCCATTACCGTAAAGTATATCAATATAATATCTTATGTAACTTAGTTTTATCTAATAAAAGGTTCAAAGGTTTTAAGTATCAAATTCCTATTTATAAACCTTCTATAAATTCTAACTACTAAATACCTCACTTAATTGTGAACTCACATCCTAAGTATTGGTAATAAATGTATTTTATATGGCTTATCTAATTCTAAGAACCTTAAGGATAATTATTTAGATAAATTGCCAAATCATCGTTTAATATAGATTATATCATAATCCTTTTAATGATTCTATCTTAAAACATTAAGTTATATTTCAATACCACCTCATATAATATTCTTCTATTAGTATTATGTAGAGGTTTAGTTTAACTTATTAATTCCTTCGTATTATATTTCCTATAAGTTATCTAATTTTATTTATGTTAAATGTGTATATATTTATATACTAGGATTTGTTCAAAACATTATTTATGTAGTTTATTGTATTTAATTATGTTTAATAACTTTTAGGCACAACTACAACCGACTTATGGTTTATAAAATAATGTGTTTCCTTTATTTATTTAATATATATAAGTGTACCCGTACTAGAAATCAACTAAGACATTCCCTATGTAACTTATCATATTTAAACTATCTTATTAATACAACCTTAAACTGTATTCCAAGTATGTTTCGTTAAGTATTTCTTTTACCATAACACAGGATACTAGCTCTTATAACATTTAGTTATTATAAGTGTTAATTTAATTAGTTCCTTGTTTTACTCTAAGTTACTACTTAATTCCCTTTTTATAAACGCGCAAAAATATATATATTTATTCCTTAGTTTAATTAAAATATTAACTCCCATATAATATAGTAAATAAAATGTAGGATAATTAAGTTCCTTAATTTATATAAGTTTCTACTTAAGTAAGTATATATACATATATGTAAATAATTTCACTTCTCTTAAAAGCTAATACAAAAACATTTATAAACTTACTGTTATAAAATGTTAATTTAGTTCCCTTTATTTTCCCCAGCTTAAAAGTTAATTAACAAACCATACATTAATTTTTGGTTACATTAAAAACCTTATATTATAGGTTATTCTTATGAAAAACTCATAAACACAATTTTTAAAACCTTCTACCATTGCCCAAAAATTCCCAAATTTAATATACAGTAACTATAACATTTAACATATTATAAAATTTTTATTTCATAAAAATATCTTTTTAATTTGGCCAAATAATTCCAGAAAACCCGTAAATTGCAAAAATCATAACTTACGTTTAAAAACTCCAAAACCATATTAATTTACATCAAAATAAACTAGATTAAATAAGGAATCTATGGTTAAAATTTCAAGTCAAAATACATTCGGGAAGATATTTAAATTAACCCAACAAGTTAGGACTATTTACTGGAATTTATTAAAACCCTTATAAACTAATTCTGGAATGTTTTAATCTCGGCCGTCCAATCTCTTAAAACGAGATCGGACGGCCCCTGTACATCGAGTTCATCAGCGAAAGTAATATGCAGATCGAGTACTAAATCACGTTTATCTCCTACTCTACAGAACGAAATCGAGTGATTCTTGTTTCTATGGATTCGTAATCAAATTTCGGTTCTATTGGTACCGGTTTCCCCAATTATAATGCAGTGTACATTAAGATTCGAAATCGATTCGAGAGTTAGGGTTTATTTCGGTACCGAATTAAAATCGAATGCAATTCATGCAAATTATCCTAACCTAACACGAAATTGGCTAAATTAAAACATGGGTTAGGCCGGAAATACAACTACGAACAGCAACAACGGAGAAATTTGATCGGAGACTCACCGGATTGTGCGAATTGGGTGAATTCCAATTCGGAAACTGGGAAAAAACTCGAACTTTATACAGTTCGTGGTGCCAACTTTGCGGATCTATAACTAGCAGTACAAAACGAGTTAGATTATGAGTAAGGGCTCATTGGAAAGAAGAAATGTAGATCTACGTATTGGTAGCAAGATCTAAACCTAACTCGCACCATACAGAAAGATATTGAAGTCACAAAACACGAGTTTACCTCTCTGTTTCGGTGTTATTTTATGTGCTGTTGAAACCGAAACTTTAGACCTCTATATCTCCCAACTGGTTACGAATCAGACTTGGGCATAAACACGAAAATTGTAGAGGGATTAGAGATCTTTACAACGAGCTAAAGAAATCGAATTTTGGTTGATTAACGAAGAAGTTATGATCGACGCAAGTTACCTGAAATCGAAGAGGAATCTGGAATTCTGGAAACAGTTTCGCAAGGTGGCTACTTTGGCTCGATTTTCCGGTTGACTCAGAAGGAGTTAGGGTTTGTATGAGTAATGGTTGGAAAGAGGAATTGTAGGAGAAGAGAGTGGAGAAGACGGCATGGAAAAATATTGAGAGATGTAAAAGTTATAGCCGTCTAAAGTTAGAGCAAAGGAATGAAACCGGTTACCGAAATTCAGGGAAGAAATCGGCTAAGTGTGGGCGACCCATTACAGAGTGACACGTGGCATCTCTTAAAATTTTGATTCAAAACTTCAATCTAGCATAACTTTGGCTAGGATGATCCGTTTTTGACGTTCTTTTTATCGATCTTCATGGTTTTCCATAACCTATTTATTGGTATAGGTTTCATGGCCTGGTTTGACCATTCTCAAAAAGTCAACTCTAGCAAGGCTTAATAAGCTTTAAGGTTTCTAGAATTTTATATTGACTTTTGTTTCAAAACAATGTTCCAACACTTCCTAAAATCTTTATAATATATTTGGAGTGTTTAGTAATTTTCCCAAGATTTATTGACTTATAAATCTTATTATTAAATTCATAATACTATATAATAATGTATAATAATTAGGGTTAAATAGGAGAAACCCCTAAATAAATTTCACAATTTCATATAATAATTTAATATTCATAATTACATATAATAATTTAATTTTAATAAAAGAAATCTCCTAAATTAATTTAAATTAATTTAGGGGTATTTCAGGAAATGTGAAACATTTTCTAATCCTAATTAAAACTAACTGAACTAAGTGATATTACAATGAAATTATCCTAGTTAGGAATATAATCGACCTATTATGCAACCATGATCATTTAATGAATGTCAAATTTCTGAATTATCCCAAACAAATGAACATGCCGGACTCATTGCCGAATGCGCAATACCCGGCACATTCAAAGACATTGAATATGCCGGACGTATTCAACCCGGCAAGACCAAAATGTGAATTTTTATCCCAGTTTCAAACTCCAAAAACAAGGACTCACTATCCACTTCTGTAACACCCCGGATTTTCTAATGTTTTATTAGGTCAATTATTTAACAATGTAGGTTAGATATTAATACGCAGCAGAAATAAATCCTAAATCCGGAGTATTATCCACACCCGCAACTAGCGAGTGCTAAGGCTTTAACCAACATTTAAATAATCCAAACCATCATTATTGATAAAAAGAATCCGACCAAGTTATAAAAGTCTTAAAACAAAAGAGTTCCGAAGTCTAGACAAAATTTAAACATAGGTACTTAGTCTAGCGGGTCGCTGTCCCATCCCTTATTCTTTATTAGGACCTGTGGCAGAAAACCAAACAAGCAAACAAAGAGCCACGATAAAGTCAGAAAAACTGAGTAAGCTACCACTTCACTACGTAAAAATCATTTTCTCTTTGAAAACAATTTAACAGTATAGCAATGCATCAACATACCAATCATTTTAACAATGTTATCACATAACCATAAAGTAAACTTTGTAAAATACTTCACATATGCTTCGTCATTAACTCAAGAATATATATCCAGATTAATTAAATTATCTTCCTTGTCCTAACGCGCAGCCAGGACAAAACAACATCCCTTACATTTGGGTACAACACACAGCTGTAACCCGGACCCCCAACACGCAGCCGGGAATCCAACCTCGCCACTAAATCCTTAAGTGTGCACACCCCCCCCCCAATAGTTCAAAAGACTACGGAGTAGATCTAGGGCTAATTGTGGCCTAATGCGGCCCACAGTATCTCAAACTCATGTGTCCTAATGCGGCCCGCATCTATCACTTTATCCATGTGTCCTAATACGACCCACATGTACCATGGTATAATTTTTTTATAGTTTTCTTATTCTTTGTTATCATCCAACTTATAATCTCATAAAAAATCCACATGTACCATCAAAATTCAATAATGCACAATAATTATGACTAAATAATTGCAATCTCACATAATCATATCATTAACATTTTCTCATCTCTTTCCTCTAAAAAAAATATCCAATTAATCACCATATAATAAACCGCGCACTTAAATATTTCCAGTAATCATTATCTTAAACAATTCGTTCCTAAAAATAATAGTCACTCACAGACAACAATCACAACCACCACAAAAGATTTATTTTACGCAGTTAAGCAAAGCTAGTGAACACAGTAACTTACCTGGAATCTAGAAACGATCCGCACAACCAAACACAACCTCAACTACTGCTCCTCGCTCCAAATTCGGAGCCTAAAATAATAACGGGTATTTGTTAGATACCCGAATGCAGACGTTATATCGTGAGTGGTTAAACTGGTGTAAAATTAAAAGAAAAGAAATTAAAAACTCAAAATAAACGTCGGGCTGCAAACAAATCCCGGTCGTGGTAGTATAGTAAAATGTAAGCGACCGGATGTCGAACTGTGGGACTAATGTACATATTTTAGTACCTAAGCGTGTCACAGAAGGGGGGATTAATTGACTTGTTTTTATAAATAAAAGGGAAAGATAAAATTAACTAAATTAACAGATAAACTAAACGGGACTCTGGGTCAGATTAATATTATCTGCTCTTTCATGCTAGGTCTACTGGTTTAATTATAATTGTTTGGCAAGATTCCTATTATTTTCTTAAGTCCGATGAAAACTCATAAGAACTCGTTCACCTGTAATGCAAGGTCCGATGAAAACTCAAGCAAAAGCCTGCAAACGGCAGAGGAGTGTTGAGGGATTACATTTGCAACTGAGTACTAACTTAAACGATGAAAATAAGTTTCCCCCAGTTTTACGGCTTAATCAACCCATCTGTTTCCAACCAATGAAATCAAAAACAGACTTAGTAAAGCTTTTTAATAAATTCATGAGGTTTATTAAAAAGATGGCGAGAAAACCTTTAACCGTAACAAACTTTATTAAAACTAAAACCAGTAAAACATATTGCATAATTATTCCCAGAGTATACGTAAACTAATGAAATGGAAAGAAAACAAATGGAGAAGCGGGAGATTAGAAATGGAATGAACGAGTGAGTGAAGGTGTAGTGGTTCGAAGATGGATTGATGGGGTGAATTGGAACTCCAGAGGAACCACGGACGGAACCTCTGGAAGGACACTGGAGAAGGTGTTTTGAGCGTTGTATTTATAGAGGAAGAAGAAGCAGAGCAGCAGCTCATTGATTGAGCTCGTTGATTGCAGCTCCCCATTGATTGCAGCTCATTGATTGCGCAGGGGACAGGGCTGCAACGCGTGCGTGATTTTTGGTAGGCGGTGCGGAGTAGATAGATATGGCAGTGGACGAGTTGCAGACAGTCGGTGAAGGCAAGTTGCAGACGGGCGAAGAAGGCGAACAAGAAAACTGTCGCATTTCATTTTTAGTCACGTCCGCTTCGTGACCTCATTGGCGTCCGCCTATGAGCCATGCGGACGTCTCTGTGGTTTCTCCGTTCTTCGTCCGCACTCACGTCCGCGCCAATCCCATGCGGTAGCATGCATTCACGTCCGCCTGTCTCCTCTCCTCTCACGTCCGCCCTGGTTTTAGGCGGTTGAAGTGTTTGTGTCCGCCTATAATTTAGGCGGTTGCTCATGCGGACACACCTCGTGTGTGCTTCACGCGTGACTTCCTCGTGCCTCTCTTTTAATCCTTTACAACATGTAATTATTTGGCATTTTTCCTACATTTTAACACATATAATACATCAGTTAATATAACAAGATAATTATAGGAAAAACCCAAGATAAGTGAGAAACATTACTAAAAATGCTGCAATTTATAAGGTGATTAAACCTTAATAAGTCTATATATTTTGCACTTATCAAACTTCCTCACACTTGACTTTTGCTTGTCCTCAAGCAAATAAGGAATATAATTATCTCTAAGCCATAATAATAAAACAAGATTAAATAAGTGTAGAAGGGAATTTAGACAAAGTGACAATTGAAAGAATAATTCTGCTCTTAGAAGTAGGTTTTTATAAACAGTGAAGAAGAACAATTAAATAAAAGCATAGAAAAACTAGACTGCAGAAACAAGTTAGATTAACCTGGGATTATCAACCAATTTCAATTCTCTAACCCGGGATGACAAGGGGTGTGAAGTAATGCCTTATTCCGCAATACCTTTCAACACCACGTACTCATGTTCATAAATATAAATTGCAATTTTTAATCTTTTTTTTTAATGCAAAAATTGTATATACAAAACACACAAAAATTTTTAAATTGCATTATTTTTTCTGTACCCCAGACTTTTCTCTCTATCCTTGTAGCGGTGTTGGGTCTTCTATCCCAGGTCACGAGACCTTAGGTAGATAGGTGTTAAAGCACCCCAAAGAACTTAATAACCGGATAGACGAGGCCTGTTTTTGGTAAGAAAAATTCATAAACAGTGGAGTACCTTGTCTTTATCCTTTTCTTTCCTTGACTTTCCACATATTTCCATAATCCCAAGCTAAACTAAATTGGTTTCTACAATTAGCAGATCTATCATTTTTTAGTGGAAATAGAGTATTTTGATGGAAAATAATTTTATACAAACTCCTTTAAATAAAACCATCTTTCAGCTGTCACTTGACATAATTTTAGACACTTCTACAATTATTTTATCTCATTTTTATCAATTTTTTAAAAAATTTATGCAGTTTAGAGTAGCAAAAAGTGAGTGTGGCATTATCGAACTACTGTCATAATTTCAGGGAAAGGTCTCTCCTTCCTCACACTTAAGAGGAGCAATGTCCTCATTGTTCAGAATTAAATTCAAGAAAATGACCTTTCAAATTATGACAGACTCATAAAGGATGAAATATAGGTTGAACATTAATAAAATAAAGGAAGAACTGAAACTCCCCTTGTATCGTAGATTGAGGAAGGTATCCTTCCTCACACTTAAGCTTTGGTAGGGGTGAGACGTTCCTCACACTTAAGTTCGCGCAAGTGTTCAACCAAAGGTATCGAATTTCCTAGAGCAACTGAGGTTGCTCCCATAGGCGAGTTCAGCTATATGTTGGATATAGAATTTATTCTGAAAAGAAAACCATATATAGCCAGCAGAACTCAAATGGCACCAAAAGAAAATAATAAAATGAAAAACATAAATAATAATACACAAAAATAAACATAAAGTAAACCAAACTGTTACCTTCCTGTATGTAACAAAAGTTGACAAGGTTAAAACAGTATTAGTCTTACAAAATGTTAGTAAACAACAGAGTAAAAACAACATAAAAATTAATAAACAAAAAGCAACATAAAAATTAATATCAAACAGAGTATTAATATAAACAACTTCGCAAATTAACAAAAATAGAAAACAAGCAGAACAAATAATATGAAATATAAACAGAATAATTATACAACATAAATTCTGTCGAAAATTCGACAGAACTTCCCCTAAAATTCTACGATTCTCCACATTTAATTCAGTCAGATTCAAGGTATTTAAATACCGTCATCAAACAAATCTATAAATAACAACCTATAATCATAAAATGTATTCGTTTAAATAACAAGGCAAAATAAAATTGGAAAAATGCTAGTTACATCATAGTATTTTCGTAACTACCCATTACCAATTTAGAATTCATCAAAAACACCCAATTTAAGTGTAATAAGTGAAGATTTAACCTTGTGTTTGTATATTATGATTAATAGAGGACAAATTCGAGGCAAAATTAACAAATTAAGTTCGAAATTTTCGAATTTGTGAAACTAGGGATTCGAAACTTCAGCTCCTAATTTCTCCTAGTGTGGTTCACCATTTACAGATTTGAAGCTATAGAAACGTAGAGAATTGAAAAACAAAGATTTCGGTACTAACCTTGCGTAATTTGGTGGAGAATTGAGAAAGACTGAACAAATTGAGGGGGAGGGCGATTCGCGACTTCGTTCCCTTCTCTGTACCGGTTCGAGCTCTCAAAATTTGGGGAAGAACAAGTGTAATTCGAAACGCGGCGTTGCTCTTTTTTTCCGTTTGGAGGGACGTCCGCTCGGAACTTAGGCGGACAGGGTGTGGCGTACTCGGTACTGCGTCCGCGTGGAGATTAGGCGGACAGAGGGGCGGTATGGTCTTAGTGATGTCCGCATGGGAATGGGGCGGTTGTCCACGCGGACAACCCCCTGTTTTGTTTTTTTTTTCTGATTTTATCCTTACTTAAACAACAACAAAAATAATGAAGTCATAAAATAATGGGTTAGTAATAAAAATGACATAAAATTATAAGTTAGGAATTAGATAACATAAATTATAAGTTAGTAGTTAATTTACATAAAATTAAATGTTAGAGACAATGGAAATTAAAATGTTAGAGACAATGGAAATTAAATGTTAAGGACAATGGAAATTAAATGTTAATAATATAAGAGTTAGAAGTTAGATGTCAGAAGTCAGATGTCCGTAGTCATATGTCCAAAGTCAGGTGTCCAATTAATATTAACAGATTATTAGATAATTAATATTAACATAATATAGTAGATAATTAATATTAACAATAAACAAAATATTATAAACATAATATTAACAGATTAAAAAGAACAAAATATTTATAATTAAACAGGTGAATAATCCGGGCTTAGGAACTAGAATAAATCTAGTCCCCGGCAACGGCGCCATTTTGCAGACGTTATATCGTGAGTGGTTAAACTGGTGTAAAATTAAAAGAAAAGAAATTAAAAACTCAAAATAAACGTCGGGCTGCAAACAAATCCCGGTCGTGGTAGTATAGTAAATTGTAAGCGACCGGATGTCGAACCGTGGGACTAATGTACATATTTTAGTACCTAAGCGTGTCACAGAAGGGGGGATTAATTGACTTGTTTTTATAAATAAAAGGGAAAGATAAAATTAACTAAATTAACAGATAAACTAAACGGGACTCTGGGTCAGATTAATATTATCTGCTCTTTCATGCTAGGTCTACTGGTTTAATTATAATTGTTTGGCAAGATTCCTATTATTTTCTTAAGGTCCGATGAAAACTCATAAGAACTCGTTCACCTGTAATGCAAGGTCCGATGAAAACTCAAGCAAAAGCCTGCAAACGGCAGAGGAGTGTTGAGGGATTACATTTGCAACTGAGTACTAACTTAAATGATGAAAATAAGTTTCCCCCAGTTTTACGGCTTAATCAACCCATCTGTTTCCAACCGATGAAATCAAAAACAGACTTAGTAAAGCTTTTTAATAAATTCATGAGGTTTATTAAAAAGATGGCGAGAAAACCTTTAACCGTAACAAACTTTATTAAAACTAAAACCAGTAAAACATATTGCATAATTAATACAGATACATAATAATTATTCCGAGTATACGTAAACTAATGAAATGGAAAGAAAACAAATGGAGAAGCGGGAGATTAGAAATGGAATGAACGAGTGAGTGAAGGTGTAGTGGTTCGAAGATGGATTGATGGGGTGAATTGGAACTCCAGAGGAACCACGGACGGAACCTCTGGAAGGACACTGGAGAAGGTGTTTTGAGCGTTGTATTTATAGAGGAAGAAGAAGCAGAGCAGCAGCTCATTGATTGAGCTCGTTGATTGCAGCTCCCCATTGATTGCAGCTCATTGATTGCGCAGGGGACAGGGCCGCAACGCGTGCGTGATTTCTGGTAGGCGGTGCGGAGTAGATAGATATGGCAGTGGACGAGTTGCAGACAGTCGGTGAAGGCAAGTTGCAGACGGGCGAAGAAGGCGAACAAGAAAACTGTCGCATTTCATTTTTAGTCACGTCCGCTTCGTGACCTCATTGGCGTCCGCCTATGAGCCATGCGGACGTCTCTGTGGTTTCTCCGTTCTTCGTCCGCACTCACGTCCGCGCCAATCCCATGCGGTAGCATGCATTCACGTCCGCCTGTCTCCTCTCCTCTCACGTCCGCCCTGGTTTTAGGCGGTTGAAGTGTTTGTGTCCGCCTATAATTTAGGCGGTTGCTCATGCGGACACACCTCTGTGTGTGCTTCACGCGTGACTTCCTCATGCCTCTCTTTTAATCCTTTACAACATGTAATTATTTGGCATTTTCCCTACATTTTAACACATATAATACATCAGTTAATATAACAAGATAATTATAGGAAAAACCCAAGATAAGTGAGAAACATTACTAAAAATGCTGCAATTTATAAGGTGATTAAACCTTAATAAGTCTATATGTTTTGCACTTATCACCGAACACTCTAAATCAAATTTTAAATAAACTATTAATAAAACATAATTATATAAATTATAAACATATATAAAAATAGCATATTAAGGTACTACTAATAACAGTTATTATATTTACATAAATAGTGAGTAGTAGAGTAGTGCTGAAAAAAAAACCGGTTTGATGACATCATCGCTGACTTCAGCGGATGATGTCATCACTAACATCATCAAACCAATTCTGAAATGGTGCAGTGCGTGAGTTGGTATATACTCCCTCCGTTCATTAATATCTGTCGTTTTAGGGGGTGACTCTTGTTCAAAAATATCTGTCATTTTAGCTTTTTGACACACTCCCTTTCACTTTTACCCCTACTATTCAATATAAAAGTAATTATTAGCTAAATGGAAAAGTAAAAAGTAGGGGCACATGCGTCATTGTCCTACTTTTCTTAATAAGTGTGCAAGTTTTAAAAACAGATACCACAATTGAGTTGGTCAACAATCACCTTGACTTCCTTTGCGGGAGATTCTTCAATTGATGAAACCAAGATTTGCTCCAGTGCCTCTAATTCGTGAGATTCAATTGAGGGAAGGGAAAATGTTTCTTCATCATCTTGGAATTCATTCTCACCATTATGCTAAAAGACCATCACAGCAAACAGTATGAGCATTTACACTTTTCTTTACCATTTTTGCCATATCGAACTCGATCTTCTCGTCCTCAACTCGGAAGATGACTTTGCCCTCATAAACATCAATGATTGCTCGTGCAGTACTTAGGAATGGTCTTCTTAGGATTAGAGGGACTTCGGTATCCTCATCAATGTCAAAAACCACGAAGTCCGCTGGGAAGATGAAATTGTCGACTCCAACTACCAAATTTTCCATCATTCCCAACGACTTAATTGAGGATCTATCAGCCAATTGTAGGGAAAAGGATACTGGCTTCAGTTGACTGTCGTGAATCCTGGTGAAAATGGAGTATGGCATGATATTGATGCTGGCACCAAGGTCACATAGACCATGACTGCAATCAATATCTCCAATGTAGCATGGTACAATTGGTAGTCTGGGGTTTCTGTTTAGGCGGTAATGCCCGTAGCAGTGCTACGGAGCACTCCTCGTTTAGACTGACCATCTCCACGTCTTCCATCTGCCTTTTGTTATTAATTAACTCCTTTAGGAACTTAGCATAAGTGGGCATTTGCTTCAATGCATTGATCAGAGGAATATCAATGGTTAAACGTTTAAAGATACCCAAAAATTTCTTAAACTACTCATCTAAATGCTTTTTCTTAAGCCTATTGGGAAATGGCTATTTTTCAGTAGAAATTTGATTTTATTGGGATAAGAAGAATTAGAAGAGGGAGAGAAAGGGATAGGAGCCTGTGTCTCCTAAGACTGTACCTTTGGAGAAAGGATTTCCTCCAAGTTAGTAGGATCGATTTGCTTTTCTGTTTCTTTTCTTTGATCCTTACCTATCTCTCTTCCACTTCTGAGAGTGACTACGCTTGCATCGTTACTCCCAAGGGTAGCTGACTTTGCGTGCTCTCTTGGGTTAGTTTGAGTTTGTGAAGGTAATTGGTCGGATGGCCTTGGTTAGGTAAGCATTTGTTGGTTCTGAGATTGTAGTGACTTCTGATCTTTACGAAGGGCTACAATATCTTCCTGTGTATCTCGTGACTTGTTCATCAAAGCCTTCATTAAGTCACGCATCTCATCCATCTCGGCTTCATGATTGGATGAATGTTGGGATGGTCTATTTGATGGAATACCACCATATGTTGGTTGCTGGAATTGTCTTGGATTTCCTTGAAATCCGGGTTGGTTCTGGGATTTTGGAGAAGTTTGGATATTTCTCTGCCAAGGTTGCCTGAATCCTTGGTTGTTGTTTACATAACTTACTTCCTCAGATGCTTTTAATTCTTGCAACTCAGGGCATTGCTCGAAATCGTGTGGTCCTCCACACTGTGTACAAAACACATCAGAAGGTGGTAAAGGAAACACAGAGGGGTGCGATACCTAAGGTTGTCGTGTATTCACTACTTTTTCATGCTGGGGAAGAGAACTCATAGCCAATTGCTCCAATACCTTTTGCAAGGCGCTTACCTTCGTGGACTGTTGGGCATTGCTCTCCAGCAGTTGCTCATGACTCTTCATTAACTTTTCAAATTTATTATCACTTTCTTTAATATGGTACAAACCTGGAGTGTTGCCTCTAGCTCCTTCTGTGGCCCAGTCATGGATTTCCTGGCATAAGGATTCAATCCCGTCCAGAAATTATTCCCCAGGTTTCTTGAGGATGTCAGCGCCAAGGGAGGACAACACCAACGTCTTGTACTGGTTCACGAGCCCTTTGTAGAACAACTGAGAGAGTTGCTCCTTCGTGAGACCATGGTGGGGACACTTCAGAAGTAACCCCTTAAATCTATCCCAAGCTTCACAAATATTTTCTGATCCAGGTTGCTTGAAGTTATAGATTTCAGCAATCACTTCCAAGGTGAGACTCGGCGGTAGGAATTTGTCGTAGAACTTCGTTGCCATGTCATCCCACGTGGAAATGGTGTTCGGCGTCAGGCTGTGGTACCATTTACTTGTTGTCCCTGTGAGACTGTGAGGGAAAAGTGAGAGACGGGCAAACTGCAAGACAACGTCAGTAGCGGTGAGGCTATTGACGTGCTGCAGGAACTTCGTTACATTGAGTAATGCTTCATCTGGGTTGGAACCATCAAAAATTCCTAACTTCTTGACGCAACGGATTTGATGATATGGCTTCAACTTCTGCCATTCATCATAATCGGCTTGAGGGAGATTAGGGAGATTGATGGCCGGCTTTTGGCCTTGGTTAGAGGGCCTGTTGATGTTGCGCACTGTTGCCATCTCGCTTGAAGTACTTGGATCTCCTTGTGGGTAAGGTTGGTTCTTTCTTTGTTGTAGGGAACTGAAATACCCTGAATCTAATTAATACCTGTTTATTATTAAATAATGAAGAATTGATCTAGAAACAGATCATTTAAGTTACGCATGCTAATCTAAGCATGCAAACGTTACGTAAATTAATATTATTACACGTGCGTATGCAAACTCACGCATGCAAACGTCACGAAAAAACACTCGTTTTACCATAAACGCTAACTGGTGTAATGTTACTAAAAGTATTAACGTACTCGTACAAACGTTTATGTACGATTATTAACAAGGACTAAACTCCTTACATAACAAGCTCAATTAAGAGAGCGCTATCCAGGAAAAAGCCTATACGGGCGTTTATACGACCCGGTACACAATAACGTTCATTGTAAAAACGCGAAAAATACTAACAAACAACGTAAATATTTTACGATTGTCTGAGCATTTATAAATGCTAAAAAAAAAAATTGTTATACACATTTAAACAATGTAACAACTTATGTTACATAATCTTGATATTTAATATATTATAAATACATAAGAAATGCTATAACATTACATATAACACGAAGTATACAATTTTTCCAAATAACACCATATTGCCGTTTTGGTATACCATTAGTGGTACTTGTTTTATGCAATTTCACTTAGCAATATTAAAGCTACCTAATATGCCTATACACTACGGTAATATATATACATGCTTATAAACAAAAAGAAAACTGCAGCACATGATGTTATCGGTAAAGGATGTATATCAATCAAACAAGAGTAAACCTGTAGCAATGGCGGTGATGTCCATACGCTATCAAACAATTGAAGCTACAGCATACTACATGCTACCGTGATGATTATAAAAAACAAATCAATTAAACAAAACGGTAGATTGACTATAGTATATCGGTTACATGTATTAGAATATGACAAGGTTTAAAGTGCAAGTAACATATAAACCGTATTAGTTCACTAATTAGCTATAATGCTATATTAATACATGTATTTTATCAGCTGAAAACGGTAATATAAACCATGGATTAGAGTAAATTGCTTGTACAAAAGAAAAAAAAACAAACTAGTATGAATATACTCCATACTATACGATTATACACTAGTATGTATTCAGCAATTACCATGGACTAACGGTAATACTTTAGCTCATAATTAAACAAAGAAAATTATGGAATGATCACCATATGCTTACGGTAGTGATGTAACCTCAATTAACAACAAAAAAAAAACAATAGCAAATCACCACCCAAATTGACGGTATACCAAACAAAAATCTTTGGTAATTACCCCTTGCTAACGTGGTGGACATGTGCTCAAGTTGACAAAGTTGTAGCCATCGTCACATGCATACATCAGTTTATAATTGATAAAAATCTGCACCTTATACTTCATTTCAACCGGTTACGTTTGAGACATTATATTATGATTTAAATGTCATAATCATCTTATAAGCTTTATTAATCACACTACTAACTGTTATACTACAATAATACAAATTGTGCACATTCAATCCAGCTGGCTATGTAGTTCCGAAAAGCCTGCACAAACAAGTATTGAATAATCAAAAGAAAGATATCACCTAACTATCTATATTACTATAGGGGTATACCCATCCCAATCAGCTTGCTACCACCGAAAAACCTGCACAAAATATGCATTTAGATTTTGAATGTGAATATGATAAACTGAAGTTAGGTAGTAGGTTCCCTGTACGCATTCAAGTTGCAAAATGAATAAGACAAGACCATTAATCAGGCCCCACTTCTGAAAAGTCTACATCATATACATATATATATGCTTAATTAAACTAAAGGCTATAGGTTATATCATGTATAATCGGTGGGCACATGCACCTAATTAAACTATGGAACAAAGAAAAAAAAAATCTAAAGCACACATATATGCATTCACACTAAATAAACAAGTAAAAGATATACCTTAGTAAAAGTGCAGCCGGTTGTGTATACATGTCCATGTGACATGATTAATTTGTGAAATTGTCATATTGACTTTATGAGTCATTCACTCCTCCATTATATGACATAAATACAAAAGCAAGCCGTCACTGTTCATCCCTAAATCTCCATCCACCGACTCATTCTTGGCGGGCAACCATACTCGTCTTCTCCATTAATTTCTCACCAACCTCCGTCTTTCCTCCTCTTAGAACGCTTTCCATTTCTTACAAAAAAAAAAAACAGTATGCAATATCATTCGCCACCGGGCGAGTTGTGTGTGTTGCACTCAAGTAGAAGTTCCCTCTCCATCGCAAAGTAATCGGCACTCTCAATGCATATTCGTCTCCGATAGCCATCTACACTTGTTAGAGGAAGAGAATAACATTTTGAGGATACGCAGCCATCGGTCGAGAGATCTAACTGCAACACACTCTTTCACCTGGCTTGTCCCTGCGCCTAATTAACTACGATTCCCTGCTGGTCTGATTCAGACCTTCTGAAGTGGAACTTCCAGCACACCATATTAACGAGACTGGGAAACATTTCATTTCCTGCTACAAACATACAGATTCTGCACCTCTTTGTATTTCCTCCAGTACGTGCGTCTCTAGGACTGCTGCATTGGACACACCAGGTTGGAGGATGGACTGAAACACTTAATTCTAGAACCGGTAAGAAGTTCTATGCCTCTCCTTCATTCCCTTCCTGTGCTATATACTTCTTATTTCCTCTCGTGTCTGCACCTCAGTCCACTCCGTTCACGGTAACTCTGCAACATCAAACAATAAACTAAATATACAAGTTCTGCACTAACCTTCATTCTCTTCCTGAATCTGCATTGTTGTAAGGAGCATACTCTACACATCTGCTGAGATAAATCATAACCTGCTGCGATCTCACGCATCAGACTGAATAGAGAGCTCTAACCAGTCCATTTTTAAAACGGTAATACGCTGTTTTCTTCTAGCAGTTAAGACATAGAAGTTCTAATTTTCTTTCTTTCTGTCACACCTGCAAGCAAGTGATGAACGTGAAAAAAAAAATAAAACAGTAGCATAATACTGCTATAAATTACAACAACAGGAGGATTTGATTTCTGCTAATGCAGTGGAGGAGTATAAAACCAGCAAAGTCTACTGTAAAGGAATCCAAATTAGGAAAATAAATAAATAAAACTTTATAGTAGTAATGGTGTTCTTCTTCCTTCAAGCTGCTGTCATTATAACATACATATTCTGTTACACCCTCTGATCTCCATCTTATTCAATTACGGTAAATTTTGCGAACTGCATATATATACTTGTTTGATATTCCTTTCTATTTCCATGGTAATACTGGAACAGAACCGCATATATATATATATATATATACTTGTCTGACATTCCTTTCTAATTTCACGGTAATTGCAAAGGCTGTTGTTTCATTTATATATATAATATTGGGTTCAATGATACTTATTAGAAATAAATTACTATTACTATTACCAATTTAATAGTTGAGGTTGTTAACTGAAAATTAAGTCTACCGAGTAAGTGAGGGTTTAGTAAAATTGTTTGGCGTTAATTTGGGTATTGGTGCTAATCTATTATTAATTTAAAGACATCATAATTTAGTTAATTGGTGTTAACATAATATATATATAAATATGTATGTATGTATGAGTCGTTAAATTAACAACTACTAATTTGAGAATTTATTAAGTTGTTATGTCATTTAGACAATTATAAATATGTATCATAAATAATACATGTGTATAAAATATATACATTTAAGATTTTCAAGTAAATTAAAAGGAAATGAATATAAGGAATTTAATGTGGGAACACCAATAATATTTGGATTTATAGTATAATAAATATAAAGTTAAGAGGAGAATTAATTTACACATGACCAATAAATGTCATTGACGAATTTATAAATTGTCATGTCGTTTGGACAAATACAATATGACATGTGAATAATACTTGTTTACACCAAAAAAAAAATATACATTCAAGAAAATTATTTAAGTTAAGAGAAAATAATTGTAGCGGTATATAAGGTACTTGAGGTAATTAAAAGGGAATTACCATACAATATAAGTCTTATAAGTAAAGACTACGATGGTTTAAATTATATATGCAAACCTTAAACATAAATAAGGTTAAGAGGTTAAAAAGAAATTATCTAAGTGTGAAAAATAAACCTCACATGAAATAACGAGTACAAGGACATTTCATGATACAATAAAACTATTATACGAGAGTAACTTAAACTAACACTCTCAGTTAATCCTATTCTAGGACTTTGTTTGACCAGACGTTGACCGGGAACTAAACAAGTACAGTCTACGGTGAACGGTATGGAATTATTGCAGTCTTCTTTCTACCGGATTACACCGGCTTGTGTGCTATCTGTTGTTTGAATCAACGACCAAGATATTTAATGTAAAATGTTGTTTACTCTTGTGCGCTGTTGTATTATTTTATGTGCGTGAATGATGTTGACTACTACGTGTATGTCCCACGCATACAAACACTACTATACCAGTGGATTAAATACCTGCGCTTCAGTATACCGAGGACTTGTACTCAAGTCTCTCACTAACTTCACTTTATAACAAACGTCATTATCCTAAACGTGATAATTGACAATACACATTGTGTTCTTGTTTAACGTCTTTATATGACACATAACAATTCTATACTACGAGAACGAGGAGCCCAGTTGGATCTGGCCATGCATGCTACAGGAGCTGTACCTGTCTCAGGTCGTCTCCTATTTACGTCGCGACGGAACACTTCAGTTGAGAGGAAGACTTTATTCCTCTCGGGGGTTTTATCTCCCATCAGTTCAGTGTGAGGAAGACTTCATTCCTCTCGTGGGTTTTATTTCCCACATCTCTCAGTTCAGGGTTTAACTACGTTATCTCCTGGGGTTTTTAATACCCAACCTTTTCAATCTTAACGAGGTCACTATACCTTCACTATTTGAGATATTCAGTTATACTTGTCAGTCCCATTGTGTGGACCGACTATCATTTAAGAATTTCAGTTCAGCTAACTTGACCTTCTGCAGTCTTGTTCTATGTGACATTATTGTCCTTGTGTGGATACTTGATATTATCATGCTATGCTTATTTACAGCTTTATAAATGAACTGCATGTATTCGACAATTGGTTGGTGTGGCCCAGTAGCTTGTGGGCTGCACGATTTCATACCGGCAAATTATTTTGCTGAGCCGTTTCATGGCTAAATAATTCCAGGTACCTGAAGAATGAAGAGATTGCCCGACCGAGTGTAGGTGGGGTAGAATTAAGACATGGGTTATTACCACCGGTGTCATCTTACAGTATTGTACTTTTATTATTATCTTCTGTTGTTTTAAGAGGTTTGTATTCAGTACTCAGACCGCATCATTTGTAAATTAAGTTGGAGTAGCCTTGTTAGTCACATGGGTGACTAGCGGCGTTGTAGCACCACCCGTTGTTATGTATATATTTTCCGCTATATATCTAGTTATTTTTGGGAGCTATCGTCGTTCAGGTTATTGGATTTTCGCGGTTGGGGTGTTACAAGGAACTAGAGTGTCTCTCCCAATCTCAGGATCGTTAATCGGCTATTTCGTCAGAGAGACCTTGTGACCTAAGAACATTCACTTAAAGAACCAGTCCCTACGAGATGTCAAAGAAACATTTTTAAGTAATATGAAAAGAACATGTAATCACTAATATATGTTTTATTAAATAGAAAATATCATTGCATTAACATAACATATAAAAGATAAAAATAAACTAAAATAAAACATATAAAATACTAAATATATACTAATAGATAGCCCTAAACCTAGTACGCCTAACTCTACTAGTGAAGATCGCATGGGAGGGGGGGCCTTCGGTGAACCCTATTGGTGAAGATGCCCATATGAGGGAATCTTCGCCTAAGTTCATCCACGGGCAGAACCCTCATGCGCGTGTGTGGTTCTAAGGCGGTGGTAGGCAAGGGCTGGTCTTAACTTCTTCCTCTTAATAAAACTATCTACCTCTGTATGGGGTTCAATTCATTCACCACATAGATATGCAGAAAATGAAAAAGGTTGGACTCCCCACTTTGCAACTTAGCCATCCAAATGTGTTTAGGCATCTTGAGTACAAAGTTGGTAAAGGGTGAGATAACTATAAGAGAAAGGAATTCATATACAACCGAGAGAAAAAGAAAAAAAATACTAAGTTGAACGAGCCGGGTAGTGTGCCGGATAGGCAGTGTCCGGCGTCGGACTTCCTCTGAATGTGCCGGATCACACCAACCCGGCATCATACACGACAAGTTAAAAATAGTGAAAACATAAATAACACTTAAATAGCACTCGTCGGGAATAAATTATAAATTCGTAGAACGTGCCGGGTTCACTGTCGGGCATATACTATCCGGCACAGACTTCCTCTGATTTTGCCGAGTATTATATGTCCGGCAGTGAGTCCGGCATATTCTAACATTGGGAAAGATAACAAAAAATCAACAAATAAAGAATAATATGGCAATTACCGAGTTAAAGACTTGGACTAATTCCGAGTCCCCGGCAACGGCGCCATTTTGCTAACAAAGATTTTAGTAGGCAATTTATGAACAAATAACTCTATAATCCTAAGAAACCAATACACAATTATGTATGAAAGATTGAACTAAAACACAAGAAAAGTAGACAACTGTCGGACATCCGGCCGGGTGGTCACATCCGGCATTAGAACTTCCTTCGATTAGGCCGGACGTGCTCACACGGCAGTGTGCACGACATAACACCGAAAACATATGCGACATGCGATAAATCAAGAATATGCCGGGTATATTTGAAATACCCATGAATTTTCATGTTAAGAATAATATAATTCTTTTTAAGAATGAATAAGTCCGAAGTTAGTATTGTAGTGGCCCATGGAAGTTAAACGATACTCTTATATTAAATTCTTTCCTCTTCCTAAAATGTTTACAATTATCCGCAATGTCCTTGCCCTTACTAATCGTATTCCTATTATTAATATATTATCATTTAAATACTACTTCATCCTTCTTAGATGTTACAATGTTATTTAAGTTCCCATAATACAATCCTAGAATTTCTTTGTCAAATTGATTAATCTTAAATTCCTAGAGTTCGAATTCAATTTTACTTTCTCTTAGTAAATTAACATTAACTTTAAGAGTTCAAATCCCATTTGACTTCTTCAAAATTAGTAAGATATTAATCCTCTATTATTCTCTTAATTTTATATTACTAATATTCTAGATCCTTCGTTAACGTAATTATTTTCCTCTTTGTAGGATTACTGATTTGTTTCACTCTATCCTTATTTATTTCAATCTCTTCCCTATATTAAATAAATGTTTATTAATTATTTTCCTAGATATTCTACTCTCTTCCTTATCTCGTTACAACGGCTTAGTTACTTTCCTCCTATGATTCCGAATTGAGAATTATTTATTTATTTCTAAACCAGTATCTGTTAGAGATTTTGTTTCTCTTTGCGGATTTCCATCACGCTGAATAATAGTTATACCCTTTTAACTATCTACAACACTAATCAGTTAAACTCTCTTTGAATTATTCATTATTTTCTTTTCTTCTTTAAACTGATTATCACTTATTGAAATAACTAGCATTCCTTTTATTTTGCAAATTAATTATATTTAAATCAACAATCCTCTCCGATATCTGATCGTCTTCCACTAACACCATTACGCTCTTCCTCTCCCAACTGTCAAAATTCACGCAACTTTTCTACTCTCTTATTTCCACTAAAATATTCTCGATTCTTCACCTTGAAACCTTTGCAAATTCACGTTCTTTATCCTGCTGCTGTCAGATCGCCTTCTCGGTGCCAGTTAGGATTACGTTGGGTAAAGTATTCTACCTAGATAGTCTAGTAAATTATTTGGTTGTGTTTGGTAGATTCTAATTGTTGATTATATACTTAGACTCCGATTTCGACGACGGGCGCTGCTAGTGATTATGTTGGATTGTTCTCTTGAAGTGATTTGATTGTTCAGGTAAATCTCTATGCTCAAGTTGATTTGGCTTTGTGTATTGTGAATGAGGAAAAATTGCTTTTGTGACTTAAATGTGTTTTCTACTGGAAAAGGGATTTATCACCGGATTGAGATTTATCAATTGGGGATCAATTCCCGTACTTTGAGATTGGTGGATTAGAATAATTATGGTGGTGATTTGAACAAGGTTTTGGGAGTCTTTCACAGGAATTGTTATCGTTTGGGAGCCCATAGGTGCTCCCCATTATTATTATTTGCGCTGCACACATTATTGCAGTTAAGCTCTATGATCTACTATATGTTACTGTTGTTTCATAGGGGTGTGCACACTTAAGGACTTAGGGCGAGGTGGTTGTTTGACGGTCCCATAGGTGACTGTCCTGGAATTATCGTTTGGGGTCCCATAGGTGACCCCGTATTTGGAAATTATGTTTGGATCCTGTTGAAAGCTCCCCACTATTGTTTGGTTGGTTACTGTGTTTTCTGGAAAAATCATTCTAATGTTCAACACTCATTCTTCTCTGATTGACAAGTGATAAAAAGAACTTCAAAATGTATTTTACACATTGAGGTAGAATTTACTCAGTTTTTCTGATTTGCGCGATCCCTTCGTGTTTTGTCTATTGTTTTCTGATCGCAGGCGATGGTTGCTGAAGTTTGGGGATTGGCCATGCGCTACCACATAGTTCTAGAATGGATTAATTGTCGTTGAGATACAACATTTAAATGGCGATGTTTTGAATATTTATTTCTGTTGAATTGTTTAAGGTTTGGCCTGAGCACTCATGGGATTGAGTGTGGCGGTAGCACTCTGGATTTGAAAGTGTTTTCTCCTGTGTTTTTATGTTAAACATTCACTTTCCATTGGCATTAATATTATGGTCATTTTGTACCCTTCTAATCTTATCTTCGTTTTGATTTTTATAAATTTGGACCTGTCCGAACGTCCGTCCGGACATCCATGTTCGGACAGGCCCCGAGAGTATTTTGTTTTTCACAGTATTAGTGTGTCTGAACATCTGTACATCTTCAGACAGCATGCGAGGACGGGTCTGAACTGTAAGTCTCGACACATGTCCGAACTTACATTTTCGGACTAATGTTCGAACAGACCTTGTTTCTCAGTTTTAAGACTCGTTTGACATCCGTTTTAGTCCTCATCTGCGGCGTTCGTTTTGTATCGTTTTCTACTTTATAATGAGGCGAAATCCAGAGTGTTACAATATTTTACCCAGCACTCTGCATGGAACACGATAAAAAAAATAGGAACCTACTCAATCTAATATGGGTAGCAAACCAAAACCCGGTCAAAGTAGCAAGGAAGCATATTAAGACCAAGAATGTCGAACCCTAGAGACTTGTATAGAAATTAGTCCTAGCCTTGGTAATTACTAAGTAAAGAAGGGGAAATGTGAAATTTTTTAATCCTAATTAAAACTAACTAAACTAAGTTGTAACACCCCTACTAATCTGGCTCCTAATTATAGTATAATCATCGTACCTAGTAATTAAATCGCAGTGGTAAATAACAGACTGTCGTTCTAATGGTGTCACTGTTATCACTCGCTCGTACGGGTGATAACGAGTTACATGATAATCAACATACGAAACGTATTCCCACAGTGACCACAAGAGATAGATAGTAGTGCTTAAATGAAACTAAAATATATACAACAACAATCTGTCTTATACATAAACCGTACATGTGAGCGTCTAACCAAATATACACCCTGGTTTAGTGCTCTAGCACTTCCTTTGTATCCTTAAGTTAATTCATGAGTCTAGGTGTCTTTACTTAGTCTCATTTCTTCGTTGAATATCGATTTATAGTGTGGAAAATGCATCTCCCCTTGGTCGGTTTCAATCAAGAGAAGAGGGGAAGAGAAGTGAAAAAAGAAGAACTTGGAGAGTTAAGGTTAATAATCTACCTTAATGTCTATCTTTAAGGATTTTGAAATTTTTGGGTTGGGTAATCAAAAGATGAATCAAAAATATGTATTGGGAAGATGTGTTTGATTGCTATAAGAGAGAATTGTGATATATGCTTAATGCAATGATGAATTGTTGTTTGATTTTAGGGCCTAAGTGCCATGTCATTTAAGAGCCTAAGTGCTATGCAATTTAAGATTATTGCACCATATTGTGTTGATTGTGAATGCTTTGGATTAGGTGAGGAAGATAATGAAATTTGGATGTACTAGCGTAGTAACGAAGTTATGGTGAAATTTGGGTAGATATGAATTAACTAAGGTGTTCTTATGAGTTAGAATGACCTAGAGTTGATTAGGAGGAATTCGAGATTAAATGGGTAAATGAAACACACCAAAACTATGGTATAAGGAGTGTATTGAGTTGTACCAAAAAAATCTATAGGAAAAATGATGTAGGAGTGTCTTAGATTGCCTAGAGATGAACTAGTGAGTATACCTTTGAAAGTAATGATTGGACTTGGATAATGGAGATGAAAATGCCTAAGAAGGATTTGGTATGGTCAAAATGATTGAGAGTAAGATGCAAGGTGTCATGGGTATGACTAGTAGTGCATTAGCTTAAGGAACTTGTGTAAAACAACCAAGATTAAGTGATAAGCTTTGGTCAAAGATTTGGAAAGGTTTAATGAGGAAAAGTAGAGTTAGAACACTTTAGATGTAATACCCCGTATTTTCGTTTTTCAGATTTCATGACATAACATCTCGGTTAATGTTATTAATTAAAGTTATGTTATGTAGTGCTTTGTTTAACTAGTGGGCTGATGGGACGTCGGAGTCTTTAAGTTAAAAGGCGATGGACAAGGAGGTCTTATCCCCTCTCTTTTATTTTGGTAAGCTTCTTTAAGTAATTGATTGGGCAGTTTTCTTATTTTTCCAATCACGATCAGTTCTCAAGTCCCGCTCATCCTCTCGGCAGTTTTTGCGCTCTCTTCTTGTCTTCTCCATTGGTGTGCTTCTGAATTCCTGGTGCGTTGCTGGTGCGTTTGGGGTCGAATTCCGGTTCTGTGTGTTTGCGCTTCCTCTGCTGTGATTCAGGTTTGGTTTCCCTTTCGATTTTGGTGGGGTTCGCTTATGTTTTGGGAGAGAGACAGTTTTCTGATTGTTGGATGGGTTGCTGGCTGAATTCAGTGTCGTTTGGTGCATCTCCTCTGCTGCGTTCTGTTCGCTGAGTTGCTAGGGACGTCTGGTCGGATTCTACGCTTCGAATTCAGGTAAGTGGGGGATGGAATCGGGGTTGTCTGCTCACCCTCGGGGATTGCTTTTGATTTCTATTTTTCGGATCTGTTCTGGGTGTGTTGCTTGTGTGATTTCTTCTCGTTTTGCGTTGTTAATCGATTGGCTAAACCCCCGAGGGTACTGTTTTACAATCCTATGAGTTTTGGGTGAGTTTGTGATGATTTTGGCTCTCTTCTGCGCGTCTGTTCTTTCTGGAATTCGACAGTTTTGCGCTGTCCGAACTTCTGTCCGAACATGCAAGTTCGGACAGTTCATCGGGCGCGTTTTGTTTTTCAGGATTTTGAAGTGTCCGAACGTCGGTCCGAACTTGTAAGTTCAGACCCGACGCGAGGATGATTTTCGTGTAAGTTTCGACATCTGTCCGAACTTGCAAGGTCGGACGCAAGTTCGGACATGATGGGAGTTTTGGTTTCTGACTTTCGACTTACTTACGTCCGAACTTTGAAGGTCGGACGTAAGTTCGGACATCGACGTTTTCTCAACCTCTGATTCTCGGCCTCTGTCCGAACTTGCAAGGTCGGACGTAAGTTCGGACATGCCACTATTTTGAGCATAACTTCTCTATTTTAGTTCCGTTTGCGGGGTTGGATTCCCCTATCTGTGTACAAGCTTCTTATGTTGTTTATATGCATTTCCATGTACTTAAGATCTGTTTTGTGAGCTTTTGGTTTTGGGACCTAGTTACTTTGCTTCTGAGCCTTGGATGGTCGGGTTGGGCTGTCCCGTAGCATGCTGCGCAGGAATTCCTTCTGTTTATACTCCTTAGGGTCTCCCTTAGGACGTTATTTGACCGACGGGTCTGTTAGTTGTCTCTACGGCTTCTGTTGTGGGATCTTCGGATCCATAGGACCTTACGTGAGTCCTTCTGTTGTGTTAGCTTGTTTCTAGTGTCCCACTCTTCTGTATCCGTTTCTGAAAGTCCGACTATGATTTGAAGTGACGTTCTGCTCTGCTTCTGTTTTGTGCTCCCTTTCTGTCTGATTATATTTGACTCCGCCTTCTTCTCTGTTTATAAACTATTCTTCTACTTCTGTTTTGAGTGGGCTTCCTTGAGGAAGTCTTCTGCTTGCTGGGCTGTTTAGCTCACCCCTTTACTTTGTTGCAGATTGAGCTCGTGGGATCTTCTCTCTCGTGTCCCTTGCTGGAGCTTCGTTTGTTTACGTTTTGTTGACTTTGTTTACTTTGCGCGTTGGACGCTTTAGAGTTTGTGTAGCCTTCGGGCCTCTCTTTGTATTTGACTTATAAGTATTTAGATCTTGTAAACTCTTTTGGTATTTATACAAGTTTGTTATTTGGTTTTGGGATTCGTTTTGCTTAGAGCCTTGCGACGTTAGGTAGTAGACTCGCGGCGTGTAACGGCCCTAACTCCTAGGCCGGTTTTGGGGTCGTTACATTAGAAGTGTTGTGTAAATATTAGAAGAGAAATGGGCAATGGAACAATGAAGGAATGATAATGGAGAATGTCAAATATAGCAGGAAATTGCAGGGTCCGGGACTTGGTCCTTGCATAAGGTCCCGGACCATCAACAAAAACAAGCTGAAAATAACCTGTGACATTGGTCTGGGACTTGAGTCTAGCATAAAGTCCCGAACCACTATCAAAAATTGGCCGAGAATAACCTGTGACAATGGTCTGGGACCTTGTCCTTGTATGTAGTCCCGGACCATAGTGAAAAATCACCCGAGAGTTGCCAAGACATGTTGGTCCGGGAGTATAGGTGCGGACCATGTCCCGGACCACACCCAAATTCAAGCCATGAGTTAGAAAATGTAGAAAAATGAAAGGGTTTGGTTGGTATTATTATTATAAGGTTGTTGGGACTTGTTTGGTGACATGTAATGATCATTTGAATGATTAAACAAGTATAAGATTGAATGTGAAAGTTGAGAACTTATGATCATATAAGTAAAGTTAAGGTTAAGAGACAACGGGGTTAATTACGGGCGTACTAGTCGTTTAAATACCGTATTGTCTTGATGTTAATAGAAACACTTGGAATGTTATCAGTTATTCGAGAATTATCTGAGGAGTGTGAGACGGCGCGCTAGAGTAGTTCCTGATGAACGGTATGGTTTTCTTGTAGCTTGCTTGCTAATGAGGTCTCCCTCGGTTTGTGTGTTGTTTGTTTATATGTTACGACTAAACAAGATAAAGCATGCAATCGGTTTACCGTATGTTGTTTCGAGTTCGTATTATACTAACACGAATTACCTTTGAGTTTACTTACTAACTTCGGTTAATAAACGAATGTTAAAGAACATGAGATACTCTCTGTTATTGGTTGGTTAATATCCGATAGAGTTTAACTAACAAACATTGTCATCGAGACTTCTACTAACTAGAACTTGGGGGTGAGGAATCCGAGACGGTTAGGTCACATGTGTTTGAAGCAGGAGGTCGGTATCTGTATCAAATCCGACTTCCATTGAGACTTGTCTTCGGACTTGTTGCCTGGAGTCTACAAACAGACTCGGCCACCTCGAATTTCTGTTCGAGGTGGGAGGCAGATTAAGGTGATGCAGTGGGATCACCTAAATCCCAATTTCAGAATTTTTGTTTATTTAAACCAATGGAGTTAATAGCTCATTGGCTAGGGTTACTTTTGACCAGACAAAAATAAACAATGGATTAAGGTACAACCAAATCTAATTAAAGAACGGTTGAATATGAGAATTAAATGATTCTCACACTTAAGGAGTTAAAAAGCTAACTCACTTACTTAATGAACATCCATTAAGTCGTTCGATCCGTTTAAGCTATGATTATTTCATAGGAATACGTTGTGTGTTATCGTACTTCTTATTATTGTATGTATGATCAATCAATTTCATGTATATGACAAAATAGTCGTGTGTAGCCCCGTTAGCTTATGGGCAGCACGTTAATCATACCAGCAAAGGTGCTGAGCCCCTCGGGGCATCCTTATTATTTTTCAGGTAAACGACAAAAGATGAACCATCCTCAGAGTAGGAGCGGGTAGACGTACTTCAGGTTTTTCTTTTGTTATACGAGTTGTGCATGTACACTCGTATGGTAGATAGTAAAAGTTGTAGTAAACTTGGATTAGCGGTACGAGTTACTTTATACTCGGTATATGTATTTTGGTTAAGGCTTTGTACATACTTATGTTCGGTATATTCGGGTCCATCAGATTGTATCTTGAAACTGGAATACGCCTAGTTAGTCATGTGGGTGACTAACAGCGGTAACACCGACTTTGTAGAAATTTCCGCTGCGGTTGTTAATATAAGTACTTGGAGGTGCGATAATCTCAGTTTTAGGAGTTGGGGTGTTACATTGTGGGTTTTGATTTGTCACTTTTTGACTTATAATATTATGTCATATAAGTTGTACCTTTTGGGACTTATTTCATGTGTTAGGTTGTATCATGTGTTGTTACCTTGTCTTAAGTTGTATTCCTTGTGTTTTTAGTAATTGGTATACTTTACTGTTCATTATGAGTATATAAAGTATACTACATAATTCCCTCACATGATTTGTGATCTTATTTGAAAGGTTCGAGGTGTTGACCGAGTAGGTATGAGATGTTAGTCTCAGACAAAATTTGCTAGAAAGAGTATCTGCTAAAAAGGAAATGTGGAAGCCTTTTTGTGTTGAAATTGACAAGACATGATATGCTTGTATTGAAACTCAATGAGAATTACAACCTAGCTTCCTATCTTGGGATTAGACAGAGGTAGTCTATCTAACCCGACACTCATATACTCTTGAGATTAATCAATACAAAGTGGGAGTATTGAGTGTAATGTGCTCTAAAAGCAAATTATAACTTTCCTAAGCAAATAACTAAGTCTCGCTAAAGATCTCTCAAGAAGAATGTTTCTCTCGAATTCTCTCTCTCGGTAAACTATTAGAATGCACGCCAAGAACACTTTGATAATTAGTGTTCTTAAATACTACAGTCTCCACTATGTTTAGTTACAAACCACTAAGTCCATGACATGGTAATTACAATGTAGTTGAGTGTTATGCTCCACGTTCCTTAGGGATGTGAACTCGCACAATCGCTGCTGAAGATGCCTCCCACGATCACCGTGTTTCTTGGAAGCATGCCTCACTTGAAGAAGTATCACGTGATGCTTTCTTTCGATGCACGTGGATAGTAGTATGAAGAGTGAGTCCCTCTGTAGCATGACTTCAACTGAGGGAGACATCATCTGTAAAATATAGTTGCAACATTATTTCACGTATTAATGTGTTACATGTTACATTATCTTTAGGAGTTGATTTCTCTTTGTTAATGTTCCCTCTATAGTCCATTATTTTATGTGGGGTTTAGTGCCCATTTTGTACTATACATATTTGTTTATGTAAGTATGTTTAGAGGTTATAATTTCCTTAATGAATTTGGCTCATTATCCTTTATCATTAATGTTTAATCCTTGATTAAAATCTTTCATTTAATTAATTCCTTGTTAATTAAGGTAATTAATGTTTGGGGTATTTCCCAAACAGTGTCTCACAGGCAAATGACGCCAATACGGAAACTCCCAAAAGATATAAAACTTTTTCCAAATGTTTTCAGCGGTTTCGATGTGTTTCAAACACATTTATAATGTCCTTAAACTTTGAATACACTTCCTCAGAGGTCAATGGTAGACGGGTTACACGAGTCTTGGGCTTACCGTTGAACAGTTTTTTTCTTTAGAAAATAATGATCTTCGGGTAGAAACCTTCGATGACACATGTAAACATTTTACCACAGTTTTAAATGGTCTGAGCATGTGTCATCCTCGCATACCGGACATGCAAAGGTTCCTTACACCGTGTACCCAAACAAGTTCCCATATGTAGGGAATTCATTGACAGTACAGAACAACAACGCCTTAAGCATGAAATTTTCTTTTCCGTAAGCATCATACACCACGGTATCCTCATTCCACAATAACTTCAAATCATCAATCGGTGGGGCGAGATATACATCAATGTTATGACCTGGCTGCTTGGGACCAGATATCAGGAGTGATAACATTATGAACTTTCGTTTCATACACAACCATGAGGAAAAATTATAGATCACTAGCAAAACAGGCCAAGTGTTGTGTTGACTGCTCAATGTACCATATGGGTTCATCACGTCAATACATAATCCAAGCCTTAGATTTCTGTCTTCATCCCCGAAATGTTCTTTGAACCGTCTGTTGATGTTTCTTCACTGAGGTCCATATGCTGGATGCCTTAATTTCTTATCACTTTTTCTACCCTCTGCGTGTCATCTTAAGTTTTTTGCATCTACCAAATTGGCAAACAACCGTTTGAATTTAGGTATGATCGGCAAATTCCACAACAGTTTAGTTGAAGGACTTTTTTATGAACAAAGGAGTCACCATCCTTATGCTTGTATTGGGACAACGAACATTTTGGACACTTGTCTAGTTGTTCGTAATCTCCCCTATACAACACACAGTTATTTGGGCATGCATGAATATTTTGTACTAAACTCCCATTCGACACATCCATTTAGTACAACCGTTAATTTAGTGTACTTAATGCACGTCAGGTACAAGGCTGTTTGGATGCATACAATAACCTTTGATACTCATCCGGCCTTTCAACGAATTGTCCATAACATTATCAAACATCTTGTCTACTTACTTGCTCATCATTGTAAGTCATCTCACTATCATTGACTCCTAAATTACTTGGGAGTTCCGACTCATTGACAGTATCAAAGATGTGATTGGTTCTTATCGTCTACCGATCATGAATGCATGAAGAGACGTCGTTATCATCAACAGACTCACCATGGAAAGTCCATCTTCTATAATGTGCCATGAATCCATGGGTCTTCAGATGAACGATGCTTGAATATTGTCTTATCACACCACAGTCAACACACGGACATGGAATTTTCACCGCTTTTGTCCTGTCCTTGTGTTGCACAGTCGCTTTGCATAACTCTTTCAACATCTTGTCAAAGTGATCTCCTCGATCACCATACATCCAGTCACGCTCTATACTATATGTGAAGTACAAAATGGGTATGAGAATTACCCTACCTAAATCAAAAATATTTTTATAGTATGGATTGCATATGTTTGCTCGTGGTTATATCTTAGTGGAGTGTGACTGGTTTAAACTCAAATAAACTAGCAGTTTAATTTCAAAAAGGTAGCTCAACTATAAGGTTCAAACCCAAATAAACTAGCATTTTAATTTCAACAAATTATTGCATTTTTAAAACAGAAACATAAGTTAAATTACTTACTTGTTTTTATGATGTATAGAAGGAGAAGGAGTCTGGTTGATAGACGCGCAACGACAGTAGTGGTTTTAATTCGTTGAAATTCGTAGACTAATATATAGTGAGATCTGATAAAAAACGTTATACCAAGACAAAATACAATATTACTGAGATATTTGTAAAAAAAATCGGCATGACCTTTGCATAATTTTATCCATCCCATGCTTATTATTAAGCATTCACCAAAGTCATATACAATGGAAACAACAATTGACATATAAAACAAGATAAGAATTCTACCACCAAATTTTAATTATTGGCAACATGTATGTTCCTTGTTCGCAGCTAGGTTGCACAATTACAATGAGTGAAGAGAATGAAGAGATAAGTTAAAGTATATTACCGGTTCCTAAATGAATTGTTTTCAGCCCCTCTTTTCAATTTGGTGTGTGAGAGATGTATCAATTCCACTACTAGTGATTTATCTCTACAATGCCACAGACACAGCAAAAGAATTTTAATCAGAAAGGGGCAAAACATATGTCTCTTGTTCGCCAATTTGATCAGTTAGTTCAAGTATATTACCCATTCCAATTCTGATTTCAGCCTTGTACGCCTTTAGTATAGTGTGCGACTATGCAGCAGTACCAGTCTCTACAGAGGCAGATGCAGACACAACAAAAGAATGAAGTGAGGGCACTTAGCTATATTGCTTATAATTATAAGCACCAATAATGATCAAACATTGTTCCAACCCATATATAAGCATGTTAATTCCAGCCCAAATAAGCTACCCTAACTATACTTAAAAGAAAAGCAAAAAACAGCATAAATTTCCACTCAGACATTTCGTCAAACACCTTGTGTGCATAGATAATTCTATTAATTCAACAACCAAATATTGCAAACATTATACACACACAATAAATATCAACTTCCACAAGCAAAATGCAACATAAATATGTCAATTTTAACAACAAATATGCAATGTTTAAGTGAAAATTGAACTAACCAATTTAGGGTTTTTCCTCCTCATTGTTATGTTGCCCCACCAGTCTCTGACGAGGATGACTACCATGTTCGACAGCGAGTTCGATGGCGAGGACAACGACGACGTTAGGCGGTGATGGCGAGGGCAAATGTGGTTCGCAGGGAGGAGAGTATTTGAGAGTTGAGAGATAGTTACAGCGGTGAACTGCCCGGAGCGGTGAATTCTGCTAATATGAAGGACTCTATTTCGACGGTTGTTATTAAAAACCGTGAAATAGAAGGTTAAATAGATTTATTACTAACAACCGCCAAAATAGAGTTATTTATTTTTAAAAAAATAATATTGGAAAATATTCTATCGGCGGTTGTTATGTAAAAACCGCCGAAATAGACGACCGACCTATATGGACCGATCCAGAAGGTTTCAAAAGTTATGGACCGATCCATATGGATCAGTCCTTTGGTCGGTCAACTCCAAAAGGTTTCATATGTTGTTGACCGATCCATAAGGGTCGGACCGGTCTGTCATATGGGTCGGACGACCTGTTTTGGTGGTTGATAATAACAACTGCTAATGTATATCATTTAATTTTAATTGGAAATTTTTTTACAGGGGCTACTTCGACGGTTGCTAATTATAACTAGCGAAATAGATTTATTTTGTACTCGATTTGACGGTTTTAAACAGCAACCACCACAATAGGTTAACAAAATTTTTTAAAACACTCTATTTCAGTGGTTGTAAAAACAACGGCTGACATAGAGGCGCTGAAATAGGTCATTTTTATACTAGTGGTTAGAAGGAGAAAGTTGTAGTTTGTAGTGATTTCGAGGCAATTTCAGCAAAGTGTTGGTTTGGTAGGGTTGGAAAAAGTGGGAGGCAAGTTGGGAGAGTAGATTTCTGACCTTGGGAAGGTTTTGAGGTGTGTTAGGTCGTTTGGGAAGGCCTGGTTATATAGAAAAGGTGTGACCAATTGATAAAACAATTATTTTATATTAAGAATCTATATTGGGTTTAAGAGAATATGGTTTTTCTGACTAACCTATAGGTCGAATTAAATCATGAAATTGTAACCATATGTAAAAGATGATTTTTAGGAATTTAAACAGTTGGAATGAGGTTATTTGATAAATAACTGAAATTGACAAAAATGTTACAATATAGCACCTCTTGTAATTCATAACTAATTGTTGAAGCTTCAAAATTTCAAAATTCTAATGAGGTTATTCTATAATTATCATCTCCTATCATGTGTTAAAATTTCATGACATTTTGACCTAATTTGGTATTTTCCAAAGGATAGAGAAAATTGCAAGAATGTTTGCATTTCTCTATGAAATTTTAGGTTAAGGCTTCAAATGAAATTTGTCCGGTTTACGACTATAGGTAGTCATGTTGACCATGTGATAATTTTATTTTAATGTTTGGAGACCTTTTCTTTCTATTTTGAGGTAATTTCATGTGTTAATTATTACCGAGATTAGCTTATACCATGAATTTAAAGCTATATTTCCAGAATAAAAGTTATCTGAAAGTTATGAAATTCCTTTCATAATGACTATCGTGTTTGAAGGTATTTTGAGATGATGAGCAAGTCATATGAAGATAGAAAGTCCCGAGAGTGTCATTGGAAAATCTTGACTTTGTGCATTTTGACCAGTTTGCCCTTGCCTTCACATTTGTGTACTAGGCCCCTTCCCGAGGGTTAAAAATTTGAGTATAACACTTCCTAGACTCTTCGTTTATGTAATTATTAGCGACCTTTGATATTTTGTAATCCTACCACTCAAAGGTTCGGTAAATGTTGATATCGTGTACTAGGTGTGCCAATTTCCTCAATTCCCTGTCTCCTATACTCGCTCATCTCTCAATTTATAACAAAATGCTTTTTATTAACGATTTTATACTTGATTGATGATATTATGCTTATAAATCTATGAAGATTTAAAATCTTTATAATAAAGACAATTAACAGTATCATTTAGTTTTAACTTTCACATGTTAACATTGAATATATTTATTGATCAATTACTATAAAGGTTGTTGTGCAGTCAGTTTATAATTTCTATAGTTGTTTTAACAATAATACAACAGTCACCAACATACAGTCATTATTCTAGAGTTCGCAGTCGCAAGATAAAAAATAAAACGAGTATATATACCCCCAGGCACTGTCTCTCTCCACACTCTTATTTCCCATTTCGCGTGAAAAAGTCTCATTCCAAAACCTCTCACAAGCTCTCTTTCGGCAATTTCATTTTCAGAGTTTAAGGTAACTTTTTTCACTTCTATTTCATTGTTTTATGTTATTGTATGATTAGGAATAGTTTGCGTACTGATTTAGATCAAACAGAACTCAAATCGAGCTTAAAAAAATTTGGAACGTGGCACATAAGAATATCCCTGTATCCGACAGATAAAAACGGACAAACACTGTATGGTTCATTTTATACTGTCAGTAATGGACGATATAAAATGGACCATACGGTGTTTGTCAGTGTTTTATATGTTCGCAGGTGACGTCGTCTGTTTTGTGACGGTTAAAAAATGAACCGATTTGCGTTTGTCCTTTCATGTCGGTCCGTTTTTCAGATAATTTATTCTCGTCCATTTTATGAACTCTCCACTTCCATTCGTTTTGCAGATGTTTCAAGTCCGTTCGTTGCGTACGCTTCAAGTCCATCTGTTGCGGACGTTTCAAGTCCATACGTTGTGGATGTTTAACCTATTGGTCCTTCCGAACCTGTACAATTAGATCATTTTTACATTTTTCATAGTTTTGATGTCATTTTTTACAGATGAATCGAAAAGGACAAACAAAAAAAGACACACAGATTCTACAACTTCTTAGCTTCTAAGGCTCTAAAAACGAAGAAGGTTACAAGGTCTGCTCGGGAGCAAATGAAGGCGAAGAGGTGGTCCAAGAACTTTGCAGTCCCACCATCAGCATCACAGTCACTTGCTGCCTCATCTTTTCACCCTACTACTGCTCCTTTTAGCTCTTCACAACCTGTCATGAATACTCGTTTGTTTCCTGTTCATCAGTAGTTTGTGTCACCAAGGAGGCAGTTCACATCTGATGGTGATGACAACGACGATGATGATGTGGATCAGCAGACGACCGAACATCAGTTAGCCCTTCCTGCTGCACTTGCTGTCGGTGAAGGAGAAAACACCAGCTGAGGGTCGGATACCCATTGATTGGTTCATCACTTCAGTCCGTCCCGATTGCCGGTGGTCCTTCAGATGCCAGCCTGCTATGAAGCTTTGGTAGACATGTTGCGCTTGATGTGTGGCGAGGAGTGGTATCTCTATTTTTTTATGTTATTATTATTCTTAATGCGTGGACTTATAAAGTATGGCTATTAAGCATGACCATATACTGTGTGGAAAATTTAAAAACGTATGTAAACATTAGATTGTACATAGAAAACTTATAGAATCGGTATATCTATGGGATCGTGGATGTTTGACTTTTACTTCTATAGGCCCTTTACTAGATTAGTGGCATGTTGATCTCCTTTACCATGAGAGGACTAAGGAGGTAGTGAGAGACAATGGGTTAGCGCATCTTCACGACTGCTCCCACGGATATGTTGATTTAGCATTGATATCTGCATTCGTGAAGAGATGGCAGCTAGACACCAACACATTCCACCTACCTTTTTGGTGAGATGACGATCACTCTACATGACATTTATCACATCATGGGCATATCGATTCAGGGGATAGTTGTTGCATTTGAGGCCCCTGAGAAGTTGCGTGGAGGTGCAGCACCTCCGGAGCTGACTTTGGACCATGCGTTGGCTGCACTCGCTGAGGTGGTAGGCCTTCCTTCAGTCAATGTGGTGAAGGAGCAGAGGTGGTACCACAAGGGCGGCGTCCCCTATAGTAAGGTTAAGGAGTGGTGTGGCCACGCAGATGCCACATATACTTGTGAAGCTCGTGCCTATCTGTTTTACTTGCTTGGTTGCACATTTTTATCTAACAAGGAAAATGACAGGATGCACCCCTACACTTGTTGGCCCCTACAGAACATCGACTCCATCTCGGACTATACGTGGGGTGCGGCTACACTAGCCTATCTCTGCAGACAACTCGGTGTCTCTTCTCGTGCTGAGATGAAGACCATCGCTGGGTGTCTTACCCTACTGTAGGTATAAAGTTGGAACAACTTGATTTCCTTGCATGTACAATTAAAATTGTCAAGAATAGTACTAAAGTTTTTAAAATGTTACAGTGTTGAATCTATGAGTACTTCCCAGGTATTTGTTGTTGTCTAATGGTGAATACCGCCTCACTTCCCATCTACGGTGAAGTTTTCCGAGATTGAGGGTCGACATAGTTCAAACCACAACATTCATGGAGTATCGACGACGTTTGGACGTCCTTACACCCGACAAGGTACGGTACCATGACTTAAGAATTAAAAGTTGTTTATTATTTAACTTGTTATAATTAGTTGACAAATAGAGACAAAATTTAAATTATAAGATTATATGGACCCCATTCGAAGTAGACGCGTGAAGTGTTCAGCAGGGCCGGTCCCGATGGTATGGGCATCTACACATGATGGATATTGTTGCTCGTGAACTGTGGTTCACAATAAATGGAAAAATGGAAAGCTGTCCTTCATATCACGCCAATGTGCCAAGGCTGACTTCTTTGGTGTAGCTGAGTTCTCATCGGCACCGAATTTTCTCGTTTTCGCTTTTTTTTTCATGCACTCATGGGTTGATTTGAACCTGATAACGATGGTCCGAAATGTTTAAAAAATCATTATAAATATTAAATAAAGTGGGGAAACAAATATTATACAAATGTTAACATTCGTGTGGATGAACTACGTTGTCTTGGTCTTCCAGGTGGAACTTGAACAGGTGGCTCATCAAGATCGAACGACGAACCAGGGTTAATCACCGACTGCACGAGCCTAACACAACGCTGAAGAATCAAATGGTCATCAAGACGGAGAACTTCATCGTTTAACGGTTTCCATTTGTCTTTGTTCATGTCGTGTTGTGTTGTGTTAGGGTTTCTTCATTCATTAGCTTTCCCACATCCAACTCTAACGTCTTCCATAAGTTGTGAATGACATCTAGTGTAAGTTTGTCATTCCTTTCCATCACTTCATATAGGAAGTGTGCACCATAGAGCCCATGAGTATAAAGTAATGCACATCCACACTACTGCTCATCCGTCTTGAATTCTTTGCCACACTCAATTTCCGCTTAAAGGATCACCAAACATTTATGGCTGACTCGTCCACATATTGTTCGAAACAGATGCTAGTAGTCTTTGTGCGCCATCTTGTCTTTGGACATCTCCATATCTGCTAGGAACCCATTGTTTTGACGTTTGGGAAGCCCATAAATCCCAAAGAATATGATGTGCAACTTTACTTGAGAAGATTGAAGCAACACCTTGAGTGCTGCGTGTGAGCTCTAAGCTCTTGTGCAGTTACCAAAATGTGGTACTGAATTTGTCCAACATTTGCCGAACTTCTCTTTGTAAACGAGCCAAGTGTCATCCAAATAATTTATCCAGTCAAGCTTCCCTTTCCCTTCGTAGATCTTCCTCATCTGTGCATACTCCTCCATGAAATGCACCTCTGTCTGGCTCTTGACTACCTTGAACCAATCTTTGTAGCCTCAGCCACTTCTTCAGTCTTATGGAAGAACCTCTTTGCATTCAAATCAACGTTGGTATTAATGTGCCAATGCAGAGTAAATGAGGCACTTTTGGGAAAAACAGAAGAGAGAGCTTTCATAAGACCAAGCTCTCTGTCGGTCACAAACACTAATGGCTCACGTCCTTCAGTCAGTAGCTCCCTCGAGTTTTCAAGACCAAAGTGTACCCTGCTTCGTCCTCACTACATACAAATGCGTATACAATGTTGAAATTCCTTCCAACAGATTTCATTCCAACCATCTCTACAAGCGACATCTTATACACATCAATAATGATGACATATGGGAACACATTGAAAAGTTTCACGGATGTTGGGCTAACAAACATGACATACCCGATAACATCCTTATTGTCTGTATAAAATGAAAAAACATGCTATAATACTATGAAAAGTTTAAACCATTAAATAAAAATGAAATGATATGGTCATAGGAACAAACCTCGACGACCGTCACAGAATACGTGATACTTGTGCTCCTCAAGGTCATCAACAAACACTTACATAACTGGGCGTCCTCCCTTATAATCCTTCGTCAACTTCTTGTTCAAATTGTAAATGAAGTTGATACCAATGGATAGATCTGGATTTTGCTTCTTTAGTCGCAACCACCACTCACGTGGGGCAGTACCTACCCTGTAAAAGTGACGGACCGCTTTCAACTCATCATCTGTTAATGGATGTCTAGCAAAATGTCCCTCTGGCCGCTTAGGCATGTAGTGGTTGTGTGTTGTCCATTCTTCACGGCCAATTTCCATCCTTTATGACTACGCATGCTGCGTATATGGAATGGACACGGGCACTTCTTTGACGAGGTATGTCCTCGTTGCACAGAATCATCATCATTAACTTTGACTCATCGTGAATGTTAGTACTGCTCATATGTAAGTACTACTATGTCATCTGTCCTTGTCTGGACTATGGTCACCACCATCCGCTCACGACCCTTTTGCTGCCCCATAGTATCCACCCATTCCACAACAACGTGCTTAGTAGGAAAACAGTTGATTGGTTTGAAATACATTGGTAGTATCAATCCATTCATTTTCAGGAAGCTCAGAGGGTGAATCATGAGGAGGGGAATCATGAGGTGGGACCGAGGGCAGACAAAAGTAAGAAAATACATGCATTATAAACAAAAAAGTTACAAAAATTACAAGTTTGTCCGTAATGGACCAATAGTTTAAACGTCCATTCCGGACAGGTAGAAAACGTCCGTTGCTGACACATTAGGGAACATGCGAACGCTTCAGCAAGGTTTCGTTTTATGGACTTTTAAAATATGTTTGTTTTTCAGACCCTTAAAATACGTCCGTTTTGTGACACTCTATAACAATGTTCGTTACGGACGGAATAAAAGCGGACGTCCTGTTTCTTTGTCCAGAAAACGGACGGTACAAAATGTGGACTAGAAAAAATAGACCGTTACGTGAAAATTACGAAAATTTGATTAAAAATTACCTCTCGATCGTCCAGAAAAACAATTTCTTCATTTCATGGTTTGTTCTAATCAAATTCTTATCATTGTTCGATTCCCTATATCATTTCCTTTTATGATTGAGGGTAAACCATATTTTATCTTCGACAGTTTATTTTATTCCCTCTATGTCTCAATTTTCTTTCTCCTTCATTCTGATGTCTGAATTAAATAATTACACTCTCAGTTACTCTATAATACTATAAATATTATGTGAAAATTGAAGTTTTAATAGCAAAAAAGGATTCCGTAATTACTTACATAACTATTGTCATTTATGTAGGAGTTAGCAAGCGGCCCAAAATAACAATCAAGAACCGTTGATCTAGCCCTACTCGATCTAGTGCGTTTCCCGGTCTTGGCTCCTGAAACGAATTCAAGTTTCCAGTGACATGTGGAAGCGGCCTTCCAAAACATTTTCGCTGGCGCCATTTTACCCTCCATTTACCCTCCAAAACACCCGTACAGAATTTCCATTTCACTGTCTTCTACTATAGGAACCAAAATTCATTTGAAACACATCCCGCCAAAACGCCGGAAAATCAAACGTTGCCTTCTATTTCTACTTTCGAGCAATGAATTCCTATACTCACTGAAATTCCCCGCTTAACAACCCAATATACCATAGATTACAACCCTACTCTGTGAGTTATCTTACTGTCCGAAACCCCATCACTACTTCCGATCAGCTCCTAACAGAATCCGAACTCCACCATCCATGGCCGTGTCGCCTAAAGCTGTTGTCTCCCCAAAGAAGACTCCAACAAAGAAGAGGAAGAATCAAGAAGTGGATTCAACCAAGGAGGACGGCGGACCTTCGCTTGTAAAGAAACCGAATTCAAGTAAGCTTTCGGAGAATCTGAATCAGCACGAAGGAAACAAGGTTTCTAGGGTTCGTGTGGTGGGTAAGCGAGTATATGACTCATTGAATGGGAGGACCTGTCACCAGGTGAATGAAATCCCATAACTGGTAGTATAAGATTTGTCGTGTGATTAATTTTGGGTAACCTAGTTTTTGGCGGCGAACTGCCTTACGGATTCTGAATGTTAAAAGAGTCTAAAAAATACGGGAAGAGGGAAACCCCTTTGAGTTTGAAATGTATGGAAAGTATGCTGATTAAAGTTGTAATGTTGAATGTACTATATAGGGAAACGCCGTTTATGCATATTATGCTGGGTTCTTTCGAGCCATTAAACAGGGTCGATGTTACCACTTTCAAGAAAAAGATGATCAACAGTCCATTATACAGAAGGAATAGCTTATAGAAATAGCCAAGAAAGAAGACTAAATGAAAGGGTACGGATAAGGGTTTCAGATAAATCAACTGTCGTTTTTAAGAAGGTGTTTATAGTCGTGCTTCCTGAGATGAGGCTTAGACTAAGCAGACTAGCTGCTGCCGGGCGATAATATGCTTTTCTTTCTATATTTTGAATGATAGATTTGCCATGGGGCAGTCCAAAGAAGAATTGAGTCAAGGAGATTGTGAAATGATGAGTAATAATCAAGACTAGGGTTAACAAGATATTCATGTGCATACTACGTTCAACCCAAGTTTGCCAGTTTATCTAATATTACTTGTTTAGGATTACTAGGCTATGCATTTTACGTGGTACTGCATTTACTTATGTCAAGTGTTCATTATAGAATATAACTAGTTGTGTGAGGATAATTCAATGTTCCCGATTTCTGCAATGTGTTCAGTGTCAAGCTGACTGATATTGAAGTTTATCTTTCCAATTCAGATGTTAAGTGTGCAACAATATTTACTCAAAAAGTTCTCTATGCTTGACAACATTGCAGTGCCGTCAAAAAACACTGGACTTTACAGCAGACTGCAAAAATATCAAGAACAATAAGCAGTGCACTATCAGGTTCTGTCACAAGTGCCTTCTTAATAGGTAATAGTTATTCAGATCAGTCTTCCAGTCTTTGTGGATGGTTATATCCCCTTTGTCTGTCCTTCAAGAATTTTGAAGCCTGTGATTGGTGATGTTTCAGGTATGGGGAAAAAGCTGAGGATGTGTCAAAAATAGAAGATTGGAAGTGTCCTAAGTGCCGATTCATCTGCAATTGCAGTTTCTGCATGTAAGTAATTTTATTAGACTATCCCATACCCTACCTCTGTCCTCTGTTTGGTTCTTATGGCCTCTATAAGATAATTCTTTGGTCTGTCCTGTAAAATTGCTACATGACTTCTGTTTCAGGAAGAAGAAAGGCCAGAAACCAACAGGCATATTAGTCCACACAGCTAAGGCTTCGGGATTTTTGTCTGTCTCCCAGCTACTACATGTTAAAGGTCCAGATTATGCTAGTCCAGAAAGGGTTACAGATCCTAAGGAAATTTCTTCAAAAAAGTTGGATTCCTTAAAGGAGGTATATGTCGTGCTTGTTACCTTACTTATCATATAGAGGGAAACTAAGATATATCAATTGATTCTTTATGCACGTGGTTTCACAGAATGCTGCGGCAGTTTCCCCTGTTAAAAGTTCAGGCAATGGTTGTGATCAGATGTCTAAAAGTCATCTGAAGAAGTCTAAGAAACTAAAGAGAAAGGAGTCAGCAGGAATGGGAAGTGAAAAAGGATGAGTGTAATGCAAGCAGCCTAGAGAAGTCCACCATTACTGATGAAGAGCCTCACAAGAAGAAATCAAAGGTGCTGTCAGGGTCCCAAGCTGCTAAACCAGAAGGGATTAAAAATATGGTCATTGGCCTGCCTAATGAAGGCATGGTCAAGAAGGATGTTGGCAGTGTGAGCAAGCAGGGCAAATCTTTCCTTACTAAAGAAAAGGTTGAAAATAAGATTTCAAAGGTCAAGTCAGTAAACCAAGATGTTAAACCTGAAGAAGTGGTAGAAAATGTTGTCATTGGCCTGCATAATGAAGATATAGTCAACAAGGATGTTGATAAAGAAAAGGTTAAAAGAAGAAATCTAAGGAAAAGTCAGTTAGCCAAGATGGTAGACCTGAAGAGGCGCTAAAGAAGGTTCACACCATTGAAACCATGGTCAGCAAATATGACAACACTGCTAGAATCCAAGATGGATCTCCCATCACCAAGGATAAGCCTAATATGAAATTAATTGTAGAATCAGATAGGTGTGCTGCTAAACCCGAAGAGCTCATAAAGGAGCTTGGGACTGTACTGCCTAAGGGAACTGTAATGACAAGTCTGGCCAATATAGACTTGCCCCCTGAAGATGTTGGCAATGCCTTACAGCTGATGGAGTTCTGTGCAGCTTTTGGAGAGGTAAGTAAAGTTAATATAATATCGTGTTTTGGGATATTGATGTTGTCTGCTTGAAAGTGAAATTCGTAAACCACTCTAAATAACTTGCATCTCATATTTTATATTCTTTATCCTTTTCACAATTTGGTTACCAACTCTTACCACTTTCTCTAGTTTCCAGTTGCATACGAAGTTTTGTCCCACCACTTTTCTATGGTATTCACTTCAAGTGTGTTAAATTACTTGCAGTGCTAACCCTATTCTCTGACAAAACATTCTTGTAAGATGCTAAAATTTGCCTTTTTTTCTTCCCTCTCTAGATCCTTGATGTTAAGAAAGGACAGCCAGCATTGGTCTTGCGTGATATCATGGCTGGTCGTAGCAGACGAGGGAAGTGCTCTGCACTAGTACAGTTTCAAATTCAGCTCTTGAGCGTGTTACAAAATGACTCTGGAGAAATGTACGGAACATTAATTTCCCCTTTTTTTCTTCTTTTCTTGATTAGTTAATATGCTCCTATTTTGAAATCCGTGCTCAATTTTCAGGTCTAATATGTCTCCAAGTGATGGAAGGGACTGTGGCTGCATGCTTTGAAAGAATGCATCTCTGATTATGATTGGGCACTTAAAGATATCCCGGACCATTGCTTTGATGGAACCTGGGGCTATGAAATGTTGAGCCCCTCTCAAAAGCTGAAAGTTGTAATTTTCCTTTGTGATGAGACTCTGAGTACTGCGTAAGTGGTTGTTGGGAGATGTTGAGGGATTATCTTTTTGCAGATCCTATTGAACTGATTTATACTTGTTCTCGTAGGCAATTGAGAACCTGGATTGAGGAGCAGAATGAAAAATTCAAGGAAAAGAGGAAAGAAGCTAAGGAGAAAGTGGTTGCTGCAAAAGAAAAGGTAAGTGAATCAGCAGGCCCTTGGAATATAATGATCGCTGGGCAATTTTTCATTGAGCTCTTCATCTGCAGGAAAGAAGCCAAAAAGAAGATGCAGGATGAAATAGCTGCTACTATTCTTGCTAGAAATGGCAGTGCGCCTATATCCATAACTGAGCATGAAGCCTTGTTCACCGAAATTAGAGCAGAAGTAGAACGGGTGCATGCAGAGATGCTGGAAACTATGGGCATGGTACCTAAAGGTATCCTTTCCAACAGTACTTTAAGTATCACTCATAATTGTAATTTTGACAAAAGTGCTGGGTTTGTCTTCTGGATCGGTAAGGTTCACTATTATACTCATGATGCCAATTGCTGACAAACATCAACAGATAACCAATTGCCAGATGGAGTCAGGACTAGTCCTGTCTATTTGGATGCAAAAAAAGGCCATGTTTACTGGAGATTGAAGGGATGTAATAAGTCGGACATCCTGCTTCAAGGTATGTTTTTCTTATATCTTGACTTGTATTTCACTGTAATGCTACTAGCTGTATATATATCACATATATCTCGATGTTGACATTAGTAGAACCAAAGCAGATTAGAACTCAACTTTAGTAATCTTGAGAATTTCTAATTTCTGTCTCAACTTGAAGATGTAGGACTATATGGTTTCTCGTCCAATGAAAGGTGGTTTTGCTTTAATGAAGAGGACAAGAAAGTAATTGAGGAGTACATTATGTTTCCAAGGTATGTCCATAATATCGGCTATGAGCGCAATGCCACTTTTGATTCATGACCATGTGGGATTAGATAATCAAAGGATCACTTGCTCATATATGTACGTTACATTTCCATTATAACTTATATGGTGTTCTGATGCTTCTTTGACGATGTAGGATTAAGAGACAAAGGAAACACAAAGAGAAATCCTTACCTAAGACTGAGAACGACATAATAACACCTAATTTTGTGCATCAGTTGAAGAATGAAGAGCCGAAATAGAATTAACACGAAGGTATTGGTTAGAATTTATTCTATTGAATTCCACAGTTTCTTCTTTTTTTGGTAATAAAATTTCAGTGTTTCTTCCGTCAATACATTTTGTGCATTTTTTGTTCATGCAGCTGACTAAGAACGACTTTCCTTCTTTTCTACTTCCAGTTTATGGATGACCAAGTTAAAGTGGTACTTTCAAATGCTTGCTAAACTGTGCATTCCAGCGTGCCATGGAAGCCTGCTCTTTTGTTTTTGGGAAGTCCGTGAGGTCCTGTGTATATGCGTATATGTCTGCCTGTATTTCTCCGTAATTCATTTTTTATTACCTATTAGCATGGACATGTACGATGGTGAACATTTATCTGCCTGTTCATCGGCTTAACTCTAGGGTCCCTCTATGAATATTTTGGATTCCATTTTACAGTTGGGTATAGGTATCTTTTTTTGGATTTGGAACCTACCTCATTGTGTCTGAATCTTAGAATGGGTTTTACTTATTTTTCCATATAACATGAATCAAAAAAGACGTATCGTTAAAAAACTCACTGTCATTTACCCATTATCTTTTCTATACCCACCAGTCAGTGAATTAATTGAGATTTGGCACGAATAACTACAAGTTTTTGTCAAAAATAAAATCCAGAAGATTAACTAGTTGAAAATTCCATATTAACAATTTCCGCTTCATTTTTGGAATCAACATTGCAACTTTCTCTAAAATGTCATTCGTACAAGTTAATATTGGCAAAGGAAAATTCAATCCCACATGCCGCGCAAGAGAGAGTTAAACTGTTGAAGAGAACTACTATGCTAACATATGAGTAGGGTGGTTGGAAAGTTATTTTTTCTTTTCGAAACCAGCCAACATCCCATTAACATGATAGATAGTACAACATTATAGTTAGGGTTTTGACAAACCCCAATTGAAGTAATAGCGTCTACAAGCTAGGTATGATTTGAATTGACTAGAGACATAGAGAGTTTGTGAAGCTCCTTTACATCACCATTGAAGATAGCCATAGCAAAACTAAATAACCAAACCCCCATAGTGAAAGGAATTAGAGCTGTCAAAATTTGAACTAACTCGAAAACCCGCCCGTTTGATCAGAACTCGAAACCTGACAGAAACCCGAAAATATTTAAATATAATAAACCTGAAATCTGATTGGGTTAAACCTGAAATGACCCGAATCCGAAATGACCCGAAAAATTTATAACCCGAAACTGACTGGAACCCGAAATTATAGTAATTAAAAATTAGTCAAACTCGGATATATGAAATAATAGTGACCCTAAACTTTCACGAACATTAATAACCTGAATAGATATGACAAAAAAGCTTGATTTAAACATGTTATATTTGAATAAATATCATAATATGCAATGTATTGACTTTTTTGTGTTCTATGTGAAGTATAATTTTATAGAAATTAGGTATACATTTACTTAATACTTTTTTTAAAAAATATTAACCATGATCCAAAATAACTGAAACCCGATTCTACCTAACACTGTTACAACCTGAACCTGATTAGACCCAAACGACCCGAATCTGAAATGACCTGAAAGTTTAATGACCCGAACGGATATTGACCCGAATAGATATGACCCAAAACCCGAACGAATAACCCGTTTGACAAGTCTAAAAGGAATAAGGGAAAATTTACAATATACCCCTATTTTCTTTCATAATTCATAATATATCCCTTTTTAAAAACTTTGTCACAAGATACCCCTGTTTTCTTTGCTAATTCACAAAATGCCCCTTTTTAAAAACAACGTCAAATATTCCGTTAACCTCCCCTGGAAAATGACTATTCTGCCCCTGACCCGTTTTTTCTTTTTTTTGAAAAATTCGCAGTTTTTTTGGCTACTTTTTTTTTTGAAAATTTTTAAATTTTATAATATACCCCTATTTAAGTTTGTTGTTCATGAAATACCCCTGTTTATGTTTTGAAGTTCAAAAGATACCCCTGTTTATGTTTTGTAGTTCACGAAATACCCTTATCACTCTGATGGCCCAGTAAAGCATTGCCTAGTTTTCTCTTGTTTTTCAAGTGTCTTCAACCTCTTCATAATCCCAGGATAAATGTTGTTTGCATTCCAGTTCTCTGAGGTTTCTTGTCTCTCGGAATGTCTCACCAATAGCTGAGTACGAATCCCTCTCATTCACAATTAGGCACTGAAATACCCCAAACCTAAGTATGTTAATTAAACATCAAGTTATGATGTAATAAGGCTAAAACATGCCTTAGAAACATTGGTAGACAATTTAAACTAAAGAAAATACAAGGAAACACCATAAGAGTAATTTAAGCAAAAACATGCTCTAAGCTTGGAGTAACTTTGATTAGCACCTAAATATCATTCTAAGACCTTATTAACATGCTAATGGACATGTTAAATCAATTACTTGTAACACCCCAACTCATAAATACATAGTCATCTCATAAAACTCCATTTACTTAACTCAACATTACAGCGGAATCCTTTCAACAGTGGGTTACCGCCGTTAGTCACCCACGTGACTAACTAGGCATACTAAATACTCCAAGATCTAGCTACGGTCTGATGGACCTGAATATACCGAACGTTAGTACTTATAAGCCAAAATTGATGAAACTTTACATGGACGATGCTAAAGTGTTATATTTTGGTCCAATAACAAATTTGAAGTTTCATCAATTTTGGACAGCATTTAACATGTTTAAAGTTGAATTACGAAAACAATAGTAGTATATTATGAATTATAAACTTAAATCATGACATTTTGAGAATTTCAAAAAAAATTAGCAGCAAATAGCTTTACAATTTGGGCATTATAAATTTATAATAGTGTAAGGTCTAAAAGTATGCACATCAAAGCTTGTCAGAACATAACAAGGCGCGGAGCTCTTCAACATCAAAAGCTCGTTACAAAAACTGCTATGCTCGCTCAGTTTGATTACGGCCCCGTTCGGAAATGGGCTTATCATTTTTTAAGCTAGCTTAATAAAGAATCTGGGTTGATTTATTTCCCTAGCTTATTCCTGCTACTACAAACATGTGTTCGTTTCCAAGCTTCAGTTTTTCACTCTTCTTTTTGCATCAATGACAAAACTACCCCCGAATCTGCTGCCCTAATATGCCCCTCTCTTCTTCATTTGCACCATTTGCTCGCCTTCTCCTCTGTGGACTCGTCTTCTTCTTCTTCGCTGTACCTGCTAGGGTTTCTTCACACCATTTGCGCGAGGTAAGTACGGTAACGAGTTCAGTTGCTGAATAATCTTTGCATTACTCTTCCCGTTCCTCAACGCTACTGTCGGTTTCCATTTCCTCATCTCATTCATGTCTGTTGATGAGCGCACCAGGAAACTACCGGGAAGCCAAAACACATATGCCGTCAGCACGTTCTGTAAGTTCCCATACATCATTGGTTGATTCAAGTAGTTTATCGTTTTTTTGGTGGTGTTATGTAGTTGAAGCGCACAACAACCAATCTTACAGAGGTTGTAGGTCTTCTGTTTGTTGTTACATACTTTCACTATTGACACAACGCTCAACACACTTCCTTAATCCATGTTGATAATTGCTTAGTTAGGTCTCATTTGGTTTTCTACTACTGTCCACAAGTCTAACCTTTTGTTTAAATGTAAAATCTTCCAGTCTTGCTCAAGTGGGCGAAGCATCAACGAACTAAACACAATGTACATCAACTGTGACTGTCAGTTGAAGTGCATGTTGCTGATTTCATATACAAATGAGAATTTTGGCCGACTTTTTTTCAAGTGCAACTCATGTGGTTTCTTTGAGTGGTGGGATGCAGTGAACAGACCCAATGATCCCAACAATGAGATTGTCAACACTCAAGCTGGTAGGTCCACAAGTGCAGCGAACCAAGTTAGGACACTAATGAACATGGTGAGAAGCAACACCCAGTCTCTTGATGCAATCAAGCATACTGTGAGGGCCATCATGAATAAACTGGATGCTACTGAGACACTTGAAGATTCTGGTGCAAAGGATATGGAGAGTATAAAATCGATGTTAAGAAATCTGATGATTGGAATTTATCTGCTGTTGCTGCTGGTAATTGTTAGCCTGGTGAAGTAATGGATGTTCTAAGTAGGGCAACATTGTTGTAACTATGTGTCATAGTTAGTGTCTGCTGTTTAGTTTAATGTATTTTGGTTTGTGTTGTAGTGGTTTTTGGTAAGAAATTAAATGTGAAGCACCAATTTTTTGAGATGTGAAATGACATAGGGTTGTACTTTTGGGGGTGGCAGGGTGTCAACGTTATGATGGTTGTATGGTAGGTGGTAATCCACTGCATGTGGTAGTTATCTTAGGTTTATGTTAGTATGGTTGAAGGAAATTTCTGATGATAGGGTTGTAATGATAAGATTATGTTATATGATGGCAATATATTAAAGTGTTATGGCAGATGATGCTGTCATTACACTTTGTATTACAGTAGGTTGTTAATGTTTATTGGTTCATTCATCTGTAACTATTTGAAAGTACCTTCTGTAATTCGGTCATTGCATGAAAAACATCCTGTACCCCTATCTGAAATAAGCAATATCTTGATTGGCACTCCTGACTCTGCAGCATTGGCATTTACTGCAATTCATTTTAGGTGGTTTTCCATCCCATCTGTTGCAGGTACTTTACAAACCTAGGGTCCATTAATACATTCTAATTAATGTCTACCAAACAATTGCTTTGGCATGTTGTTTATGTGTATAAAGGTTTGCCATTCTGTACAGAAGGACCACATCTGCACTCCTCTGTCGATTTTAAAGTCTGAAACCCACCATTTTCATCCATCTTCTAACCAAAAATGGACAAGGGCAAGAACATACCCTTTTCTTCTCCTTCATCTCCTGTTATCTTGTTGTCATCTGATGACAGTGACTCTGATGAGAAAAGCACAAGGGTTGTGGCTGCATTGCCCCCACACACCAACCCTATATTTTTCAATCCAATGGAGAAGAAACATAGTCGTTTTTTAATGGATGATGATGATGTTGACTTACACCCACATTGTGGAAACACTTTCTATGCAGGGTCCAGCATTCATGCAAGCAAAATAACCCCACCTCATGGCCAACCTCGTGGGACAACAATAGTTAGCCGCACTGGGGTGATTACCTGGCAGCAGAATGTTGGTGTGAGTAGCAGGCCAGACAAGAAGCGCAGACTACAAATCCCTTCACCCCCATCTTCACCATACTCATGGTTAGAAGATTCGGAGTCCTCTAGTAACGACCATTCAGTCAAGAAGATCATTTCTGATTGAATGTAATGTTTAATATATCGTCAGCAAGTAGAATTTGTGGCTCACTTTTGGGTTAATTATGGAAGCTGAAAAATGCTCTGCTTTTGTGTTTATCACGGTAGATATCCTACTACTACACACAGTTAAGTACTACTAGCAATCTGTAGAAGATGTTTCACTGTTAGGCCTTTGGAGTACCAAGGTTATCTTTCTAGTATTTTGATGGTATTTTGCAGTTGTAGAAGAGTAACTACCTTGTACTCAACTTCTACCAATGTTAATGTAGAAACGTGGATGTTCTTTGGTGAAGTAAACATATATAGTTGAGCTTTAAAAAAGGCACATGAAATTGCATCAGGGTTACCAGAACAACAAAAGAAACATCATACACATACTGCTGAAATTAAAACCATTCAACTTTCTCCCATAACAATCCAACATTTTCCAGACCCACACAGCATAAGTTTGACTCACAAACAGAGACAGTTGTTGTCTAACAAGATCTATAATACATATGCATCAAATATTTCCAATAATCTTCATCACACCCTGGTGGCTTGACTCCCTTTAAAATATTGTTCAAATTTTGTTTGCAGCAGTCCATTGTCACTGCTAACCTCTTCTGTAACAACTGAAGAAGACGAGTTTTCTGGCTTATGCACTTCACTGTCACTGATAACCGGATCTGTAACAACAGAATAGGAGTATTGTGGCTGCTGCACTTCATTTTCATTATTAACTTCTTCGGTAACAACTGAAGAAGAATGTCCTCTGGATCTATCTTCGGTAATTGCAGACATGTTCATACACCTGGAGTATATAATAACACCAAAAGTGAATGAATGAGTATATTTCCAGATTACAAACAGGTTTGCGTAGATGCTGTGATGGAGATGGTTACCTCAAGTGATAATACTATCCTTTCGCATGAACAAAGGCTGGCCGCAGAGGAGAAGAAGTAGTAGGGTTTGGGGGTTGTGGATGAATAAACCAATTGCTTATGTTAATATACTACATCAAATGTCCGGCACTATGATAAAAAAGACAAAATTGTCCTTTGACATAAATGCATTAAAAAAAATCCGTCCCCACAGCCTACACAGGGGGTGATTGGCATATTTCCATGCAGAGAGCAATATGTGTGCGCAAGATGGTAGTGATTACTATTCACTATAATCCACCACAGTTACAGTATATAAGGAACAAAAAAGTTCTTGGATATGCAGATGTGGGAGTCTAGTGTATTAGATTTCAAGTGTGCCAACAGAATATCCAATCACTATCTGTGTACGATGAAAAACATGAAAAAGAACATCACACAGACTTGTGTCTTTGCAATACAAAAAGTTGGCATCAATTCTCATTCATCCACATCAGGCTTGCATAATAATATAACAGTACCTACGTAATATCCCATGGAATTGGGTTTACAAAAAAAAGTTTTCCTACAACAATTACATATGACGATATAAACTTCCATTGTGTAACTTAACCTTCGAATCTCCATTTCAGAAACTCCTTTCTAGCATAACAAAAGTACAGCATTATCTATCTTCTTCTAATAGCCAACTCCCGGGTCAAACGGTCTTTCAAACGAGTCATTTCTTGTGTACCATTATCCGATGTACCTCTTCCAACTGGTTGTGTGTCACTGGGGTCCAACTCTTCACACAAGGGAATGAAATTCGGTGCAGCGTCAATTAGCGCGAAGCAAGGATCCCCATAACTGCTTAATCTTGTGTAATTATGCAACGCGAAACAAGCGTTGACTATCTTTACTTGCTTTATCAACGGAAAGCTAGGCACCTTCAGAAGTATTTGCCACCTCGCCTTGAGTACACCGAAGGATCTTTCTATAGCAGAGCGAAGCGATGAGTGTAACTTATTAAATTTCTCCTTTGAGCCTCTGGGGTTGTCAGCTCTAAATTCAGACAAGTGATAAGGTACCCTGGTGTGGGGGGTCATAAGTCCCTCTCTATCCGGGTAACCCTTATCACCTATATAGTATTTCCCTGATAATCAAAAAATTCTTTTCAGTCTTGTTAAGTACAACACTGTTGAAAACATATTAGAATGTTTGCAATTTTGAGAACATCACAGACGGAATTGAACTAAAACTCACAACAAATGTACAACGGTTGGTAGAAACCCGATGCATTTATTTGTAATCGAGTTTTACCTGCTGGAGGTTTTGGGAACCGAAGTGTATCATCATGAATGCTGCTCAAATATACTCGAGTGTCATGAGCAGAACCTTCCCAACCGGCACAAACAAACACGAACAACAAATCGAAATCACACACTGCTAATACATTGGTCGAAGTAACCCCTTTCCTGTTGATAAAACGCATCCTATCTTTCTCTGGGACAGTCAGTTCCACATGGCATCCGTCTAATGCGCCTACGCAGTCCTACATACAGATATGCGTTAGTAATTTGGAGTTGTTAGGCAGTTACGTTATAACAATAAGATGCATGCGTACCTTGAATGTTGGAAAATATTTGCTGCTGTTAGCTATCTTCGGTGTGTGTCCCGATAATGCGGGTCACGTGGTCTTACAATATCTTTGCCTAGTCTGCCCACCGCTTCTAAAATGTCACCAAAATGCTTACTAATAGTAGACCCCGAATGTTGGAATCTCTCCATTGAATCCCTATTCGCACACCGATGACTTAATGTCCTAAGAAACCACGCTACTCGCTCCTTCACTGAGGTATTTGCTTTGGAATCAATCATGTACTTGTATTCGAGAGTGTGACACAACATGAAGAAGGTGTCTTTGTTCATACGTAAAGCGTTAAAGCATCGGACAGGGTGACCAGACAACAATTCGTCTACCCATTTTTTCCCTGTTAGTGCTGAAGTATGCATTGGTACTCTGGCTGGGATATTGTGAATGGCTCTAAGACACTGAACAACATGATGTAAATCATGAATATGCATTTCAAAAATATCACTTTCTATTGCAGTGAGGAGGTCTTCCAACAGATTAGGGTCTGCAACTACTAGAGACACAATATCTTGTAAATCCACGGTTGACATCTTCACGTATGATTAACTACACAAGAAGATAAGCAGGTGTTATTGAAAAACTCTTGTATTCATACAAAATGTGAATGCACCATTACATGTATGTAAGTAATAATATACTGAACTATCAAACAACAAATCAAACAGGTTTCACTCTATGTTCATCAACATCACTTGTCCTCACTCGTTTTTTTCCTAACTACATCGACAATCTCATCATCAGTCAGACAGTCAAACAAATCTCGATAGTCATAACTTTGTATCATTTGAGCTGCAACCATGAACTCATCACGATTCAGTTGGACTATTTTCCGCAACCTATTAATCGCCATTGTCTCAGTTGTTTTGCCGTCACGATCCACCATAAGCTCATACTGTGGGCGCTGGCTGCCTATAATCAAATCCTCGATGTGATTCGCAAGTGACAAGTTGTACGTCATTTTGGCCTCTCTGAAAATCAGGTACAATTTGTCGACAAACCCGTGCCGCTTGCAAAAATAGCAGCTGTGTCTTTTCCTGGACTGTTTGTTCTTAATGTCCTTATACCGCCGTAGGTGTTGATCTTTATGTTTGGCTAGAACAAGTATAAATCTGTCTTGAAATTCCTCCACTGCTTGTAGAACAAGGAACTTAATGTAATCAGCCGGACTTTCCCTTAGTTTAGACCTAACAATGTGGACTACGTCATTATTGAAATCCATTGCTTCCTTGTCTGTAAGAAAAATATAGTCAGGCGACTGAATTTGGTATTACTCACTACAGCACTTATTGTGTACTTAAACCTTGAAAACACAAAACACAAACTGATGATGTAATGTGCAACTTGTGAGACGAAACAAACATTTAAAAGAACTTTGAATTAGCTAATAGGCAGGAAACCCCTGCTGAAGTAACAACACTATGCGCATCACCATTCAAAATAAGGCAAGTACATCAAATACCATATCTAGTACCCAGTTAAAAATACATCTCCATTTTCCCAACCAAAACTACAAAAAGATAGCAAAAGCAACAACACCAACCAAAAGTGATTTCCTAACACTAACTGAAATACCCCGAACTTAAATATGGTGATTAGAATATTTTAATATAGTATTTAAGGGCCTAATAGTGCCTAAGTAATTTGGTAAAGAAAATAAATCCAAAAGAAATGAGAAAACGCTTAGAAAGCGGAAAACGCTAAAATAAGCGTTAAATAACCATAGGAGGTACGAGACCTCGGTTAGAGTATTATAAGGATTCCTAAGGCTTATTAATGCCTAATTAGTATATGGGAATGATTCCTGAAGAAAACGGAACCAAATAATGTATTAAAATGCTAATAAAGCTTTAGCGCGCGTTTTTCGAGAAAACGCGAGAACGTGATTTTAAGTGGTCAAACGAACCCGCAAAAATTATAAATCATTAAAAACTATTATTAAGCATTAACGGAAGCTTAATAACCAATAAAAATAAAGAAACGAGAAAAATTCCGGAAAACGGGCCCGGTTAGTGAATAGTATCAAAACCGGGTAAAAAATACGAGCGTTTTCTGTAAAAGACGAGAAACTGCTCCAGCTTAACAGTGTAAGTGGGGCCGATTTTATAAGGTATTAATACTGCAAACAGGTTAATTGATCTATTAAAACTAAACAATTAATCTAGAAAATAATAAATCGATAAGTCTGTCGGGTTGCAAAAATCCCGGTCACTATAGTATAGAAAGTTAAGCAACCAAGTATCGAACCGTGGGACTTGAATAAATAAGCCTAAGTCCTATCCTAAATCCTAATAAAACTGCAATTCAGGGGGGTTGTGAATTGTTTTTGAATCCGAATCGAATAAATGCAAATCAGAATTGAAATAAGCAATCAGTAAAATGAATGATGAGTTTGATTGTACGAGTGGAACTCCGGGTTCAGGTTGTTCTTTCTTGATTAAATCTAGTAACTTCTACAACTTAATTATGAGAACGGAAAGACCAATTCTTTCTATCTCTTCAATGCTAAATCCTAGTTCATTGAAGAGCTCACCTATCAGGACATGTCAACTCTAAT
>CM041781.1:21561917-21597967 GCA_023374045.1 Limonium bicolor
GCAAAAACTCTTTTTCTCCTCTTTGGATAGAGTGTGACATGCGGGAGGCAGGAAGATACGTTCCTCTTTGTTGCGGGTGGAGCTCTTTTCGTATGCCCAACTCTACTAAATCTTTTCTCCCCTTTAAATGATCTTTTGTTTTCCCTTTAATGTTTAGCAACGTTCCACCAAGACTTTCTCCCACATTTTTCTCGATGCATGGCATCAATACAATGCCTTACTTGCAGATGTTGCCAATACTCAAGATAAAAAATATCGACCTTTTCTTCCAAACACTCTTCTCTATCTTTAGTTGGAGGACCAAAGTTGTTCACAATATCTTTCACCCGGTTATAAACATCGACACCTGATAAAGGTTACCGAGCTACAACATGATCAGTCGTCTCGTCAAATTCATCTATCATCTTTCGGTACTTATGATGTCTTGGAAGGAATTTTCGATGACCCATATACACATTTTTTCCACTATGTTTCAATAGGATATTGCATGTGTTATCACCGCATACAAGACACGCTAATGCTCCTTTGATTGTATATCCAGATAGGTTTCGTATGCTGGAAAGTCGTTTATCGTACAAAACAGCATAGCACGCAGTGTGAAGTATTCCTTTTCATAAGAATCATATACTGTTGCTCCCTTATTCCATAAAGTTTCAAGTCATCAATAAGCGGCTGCAGAAACACATCAATATTATTCCCCGGCTGTTTTGGACCTGATATCAACATTGATAGAATAATATGCCTAGGCTTCATGCACAACCATGGTGGGAGGTTGTATACAGTCAACAGAACAGGCCAAGTACTGTGTACACTACTCAAAGTGCCGTACGGGTTCATTCCATCCGTGCATAAGCCAAGTCTTAAATTTCTTGATTCTATACCAAACTCAGGATACATTCTGTCAATGTTTCTCCATTGCGGTGAATCAGCAGGATGTCTTAATTTACCATCGTCCACCCTATGTGTTGCATGCCACCTAAGGTTTTCAGCATCCTTCGGAACTGCAAATAACCGCCTAAACCTTGGGATTATTGGCAAATACCATAACACCTTCGCAGGGGAACGAACCTTTGGCTTATTGTCGTCCTGATGATCTTTCTTTACATAACGTGATTCACCACATTTAGGACAACAATCATCTAGCTCATGCTCCTTCCAGAACAAAAACACCCGATGGACAAGCATGTATTTTCTTGTACTCCATACCCATTGGACACATTAACTTCTTCGCCTCATAAGTAGTTGTAGGTATGACATTGTCTGGTAGTATCTCCTTAATAATTTGCAATAGTTCTGTGAAACTTACATCGCTCCATCCGTGTTTTGATTTGACATTAAATAGTTTCAGGGTCACACTTAATTTGTTCAGCGTTAGTGCATCACATCCAGCGTACAGTGGTTCTTTACATGACTGCATAAAGTTTTCATGTGTATTCGGTTTGTTGGTAAAGTATTGTTCTACATCTTCCAACAGTGTGTCAAGGTTCGCATCTTCTGTCTCGTCGTTAATCGTGCAGTTGTCATCATCCCCAAAGTTTTCTGTGTCATCCCCAAAGTTTTCAGTGCCGTCCAGTTCTGATTGTTCTACTGAAGCTTCTGCATCATAGTCAAACACATCCACTGCATGCTGACCATGCCATAATGCTATGTCTTCGTAATCTTTCGTAAACCCACGACGAATCAAATGATCCTTAATTTTCTCAATATCTCTGTACTTGAAGTCGTTTTTGCAGTCGATGCATGGACACAAAATATATCCCTTATCCCTCGGTTGAAGATTGTTGACAAGGATCTTACAGAACCTATCGACCCCTTGTAGGTAATCGTTATCAAGTCTGTCATTGTACATCTTTGAACGCTCCATCTCTTTCTGTAAGATCGATGTATTACTTTACAGCTGATCGATATCGTTCATATGTTGGCAGATATTAGTCCGGTTACTTTTAAAATTTTACAACCTAAACCCATCCAATCACGTTCAATCTCACATGCGAACAAGTTTATAAAAACAATTCATTGAAAATTTCGGCAGCATTTCCCTTCCGTTCTTCTAGTGTATATATGAATGTATACACTCGAAGAACAAAAGGGAAATGCTACCGAAATTTTAAATGAACTGTTTTTTATAAACTTGTTCACTACCTAGAAGGTGAGATCAAACGTGATTGGACAGTCCCGACGGGGACTATCCAAGATATACCTCTAGTAGGTATATCTCGGACGGGTGACTATGTTCGAGTATATTTAATAGCTATTCAAAGAAACACTATATAAACAATTAAGAAGTAGAGAAAAATTATAAACTAACCTAATCTGGTGAGTAGTAGTCTGCTTAGTCCTGATGTGAAAGAGCTAGACTTCAACCGGCCCGTATCAGGTGTGAGACAATGAAAGTACTACCAATGCCTGGAGATAGTTTGTACACAACAATAATACATTATGAATCCAATAATTCAATAGTTTGACAAAATTTTATGGGAAATCCGATAGAATCCCCCTAAAAATATAGGGTTTCACCACAATAGAAATAATCAACCACAATACTCACGAATTTCAGTCATTTCTTAAGAACGTTTTATCAAAAATATTTATCGAACAAAATGCATCTTCCTATAATTTGCCCAACTAATCAACCATAGTCAAACACTTAATCCCCATTTAATTTCTAACCAAATTTCGCCATAACTACGTGGCTATATTTGTATGCCCAAACGCATTATATTTCTCGCCTAATAAACACATTAATCCCAAGTCCATTTGGACACAACCAGCAAGTAAAAATTAGCACATAGTGTAACGACCCCAAAACCGGCCTAGGAGTTAGGGCCGTTACACGCCGCGAGTCTACTACCTAACGTCGCAAGGCTCTAAGCAAACGAATCCCAAACCGAATAAGAAACTTGTATAAAACCAAAAGAGTTTACAAGATCCAAGGCTTACAAGTCAAATACAAAGCGAAAGGCCCAAAGGCTACACAAAGAACTAAAGCGTCCAAAGCGCAAGAAACAAAGTCTAAAGGCACATAAAATACACAAGCTCCAGAAGGGGACGAGGAGAGAAGATCCCACGAGCTCAATCTGCAACAAAGTAAAGGGGTGAGCTAAACAGCCCAGCAAGCAGAAGACTTCCTCAAGGAAGCCTACTCAAAACAGAAGCAAAGAATACTTATAAACAGAGGATAGCGGAGTCAATAAGGACAGACCGAATGAAACCACAAAACAGAGGCAGAGCAGAACAAAATATCACTTCAAAACCCAGTCGGACCTTCAGAACAGAACAGAAGGAATGGGACACTAGAAACAAGCTAACACAACAGAAGGACACCCATAAGGTCCTATGGATCCGAGGATCCCAAACAGAAGCCGTAGAGACAGCTAACAGACCCGTCGGTCAAATAACATCCCAAGGGAGACCCTAAGGAATATAACAGAAGGAATTCCTGCGCATGCTACGGGACAGCCCGACCCGACTATCCAGGCTCAGAAGCAAAGTAACTAGGTCCCAAAACCAAAAGCTCACAAAACAGATCTAAGTGCATAACAATGCATATAAACAGCATAGGAAGCTTGTACACAGATAGGGGAATCCAACCCCGCAAACGGAACTCAAAACGGAGCTAAAACGGAGAAGTTATGCCAAAAACAGTGGCATGTCCGAACTTGCGTCCGACCTTGCAAGTTCGGACAGAGGCCGAGAATCAGAGGTCGCGGAGATACAAATGTCCGAACTTACGTCCGAACATCGAAGTTCGGACGTAAGTCGAGAGTTAAAAGCCCAGAATCATCTCAGTGTCCGAACTTGCGTCCGACCTTGCAAGTTCGGACACACATCGAAACTTTTACGAAAATCCATCCTCGCGTCAGGTCCGAACTTCGAAGTTCGGACCGATGTTCGGACACGTCAAAACCTTCAAAAACAAAACGCGCCCGATGCACTGTCCGAACTTCCAAGTTCGGACAGATGTTCGGACAGCGCGAAACTGACGAAACCAGAGCGAACAAACACGCAGAAATTCAACCAAAATCAATACCTCACCCACATCCACGAATGGTAAATCAGTACCCTCGGGGTTTAGCCACGCGATTAACAACACAAAACCGAAGCAAAACCCCAATCAAACACAATTTCAAGGCAGAAAGGTTAGAACAAAACAGTCCCCGAGGGTGAGTAAACAACCCCGATTCCATCCCCCACTTACATGAATTCGAAACGAAGATTGCACCAGACTGCAACAGAGGGAAGGCCAGACGCACAGCAGCCCCGTATGCGCAAAGCACCACTGATTTACAGAGAAAAGGCCCCAAAAATCAGAAAACTGCCCTCTCAAAACAGAGGCGGAAACCATCCGAATCGAGAAAAAATCAACACCTGATTTGCAAGGAAAGTAATCTAACAGAAGCAGCAGTAGAGATCGACCGGAACCAGCCACAATTCACACCAGAATTCACCAAGCACACAAGGGGGAGAAGGAAGGAAGAACGAAGAAACTGTCGAGAGAAACGCGGCGCGGTTGCAATTGATCGTGAATTGGGAAAAAGAAATAAAATGACTTAACCTTCCTTAATTAAGCCTTACCAAAATAAAGAGAGGGGAAATGACCTCCTTGCCCTCGTCTTTTAATTTAAGGACTCCGACGTCCCAGCAGCTATCCAAAGTAACACATATCATAAGCAACGATATAAACTGAAATGTCATGAAATCTGAAAAACGAAAATACGGAGTATTACATCACTCCCCCCTTAAAAGGAATTTCGTCCTCGAAATTCAACATACCTCGCTGCTCGAAAAGGGACGGAAACTTAGCACGCAACTCCTCCTCGAGTTCCCACGTCGCCTCACGCTCGGATTGCTCAGACCACTGCACCTTAACCATAGGCAAAGTCTTGCTACGAAGCCGACGAACATCCCGAGCTAAAATACGAACCGGAACTGCCTCATAGGTGAAATCATCTCGGAGTCGAAGCTGACCATAGTCAATCACATGCGAAGGTGTAGATACTTCCTGAGCATCGACACATGGAACACGTCATGCACTCCTGCTAGAGCTGGTGGCAATGCCAATCTGTAAGCCACCGGCCCAACCTTCCCAAGCACCTCAAAAGGCCCTACGAACCGAGGACTCAGCTTGCCCGCTTACCAAAACGACACACCCCGAACTGGAGAGATCTTCAGGTACACGTGGTCTCCCACCTGAAACTCAAGCGGACGGCGTCTCTGATCTGCATAACTCTTCTGCCGGCTCTGGGCAACCAACAAACGCTCCCTGATAGTCTTAACTTTGTCCACAGCTCCCTGCACCAACTCAGGGCCTACAATGCCCTCTCTCGCAGGTCATCCCAACAAATAGGAGACCTACAGCGCCTACCATACAACGCCTCATATGGAGCCATCCCAATGCTCGATTGGAAACTATTATTGTAGGCGAACTCAATCAAGTCACATGCTGATCCCAGCTGCCCCCGAAGTCGAGCACACAAGCCCTCAACATGTCCTCCAAAATCTGATTCGTCCTCTCCGTCTGCCCATCGGTCTGAGGATGATAAGCCGAACTGAAAGCCAAATTCGTCCCTAACGCCTTATGCAGGCTCCGCCAGAAGCGAGATACAAATCTCGGATCTCTGTCCGAAACGATCGTCGCCGGCACACCGTGCAACCTCACAATCTCATCAATATACAGCCGAGCCAGGCGCTCCAGGCTGAAGGTCTTCCTCAAGAGAATGAGCTGACTTCGTCAACCGGTCCACAATCACCCATAGCGCATCGTACCCAGAAGATGTCCTAGGCAACCCCACAATAAAATCCATGCCAACGCTCTCCCATTTCCACTCAGGAACGGGAAGAGGCTGCAGAAGACCCGCAGGTCGCTGATGCTCAGCCTTCACCTGCTGACAGGTTTGGCAACGAGCCACAAAATCGAAATCTCCCTCTTATGTTCGCCCACCAAAAGGACTCTCTGAGGTCCCGGTACATCTTCACCCCTCCTGGGTGCACAGAATAAGGAGCTCCATGAGCCTCCTGCATAATCTCCCGCCTAAGGTCGCCTCCACTAGGCACACAAACTCTGCCCTGAAGCGTAGACAATCATCGCTGGACACAGAAAACTCTGACTCCTGATCATCTGACAACTTCTCTCTGATCTTACCCAACTCAGCATCCGCCTTCTGACCCTCTCTGATCCGCTCAATCAAAGTAGACTGGACCTGAATCGAAGCAATCATCCCGGCACGGTCTGACCGAACAACCCAAATGCCCATACGCTGAAGCTCAAAAGCAGACCTCTGAACCCCTGACAACGAACAAGCAAGTCCAGGAGCACCCCTACGGCTCAAGGCATCAGCCACCACATTCGCCCCCGGATGGTAGAGGATCTCCAGGTCGTAGTCATGTAACAGCTCCAACCAGCGCCGCTGTCTCAAATTCAATTCCTTCTGCGTGAACAGATATTTGAGACTCTTGTGATCCGTGTAGACCTTACACGTCACCCCATACAAATAGTGCCGCCAGATCTTCAAGGCGAAGACCACAGCAGCTAACTCCAAATCATGGGTAGGATATTCTTCTCATATGGCTTCAACTGTCTCGACCCATAAGCTACCACTTTCCCTGCTGCATCAGAACACAACCCAGCCCTCTGTGGGAAGCGTCACAGAACACCTCGAAGCCATCTGTCCCAGAAGGCAACGTCAAAATCGGAGCCGAAGTCAACCTCTTCTTCAACTCCTGGAAACTCTCCTGGCACGCCTCACTCCAATCAAACTTGACATCCTTCCTAAGAAGACGAGTCAAGGGGATACGATCTTAGAAAAGCCCTCCACGAACTTCCTATAGTACCCAGCCAATCCTAGAAAACTACGCACCTCAGACACACTAGTGGGCTTCGCCCACTCCATAACCGCCTTAATCTTCTCTGGATCTACTGAAATGCCATCCTTCGACACCACATGGCCAAGGAACACGACTCTATCCAACCAAAACTCACACTTCTTCAATTTAGCATACAACTCCTTCTCCTTCAACGTCTGCAGCACCATCCTCAAATGCTCCTCAGCACTCTTGGAGTACACCAAGATATCGTCAATGAACACAACTACGAAAGAATCCAAGAAAGGTTTGAAGACTCTGTTCATCATATCCATGAAGAACGACGGGGCATTGGTCAAACCAAAAGGCATGACAAGAACTCGTAATGCCCATACCGGGTCCTAAATGCAGACTTAGACATCCTCGGCCTTAATCTTCAGCTGATGATATCCAGAACGCAAGTCGATCTTCGAGAAGACTGTCGCCCCTGCTAACTGGTCAAAGAGATCATCAATGCGGGGAAGAGGATACCGATTCTTGATGGTAACCTTATTCAATTCCCTAATCAATGCACAATCTGAAGGAGCCATCCTTCTTCTTCACAAACAACACAGGTGCTCCCCATGGAGACACGCTAGGGCGAATGAAGCCCTTATCCAGAAGATCCTGCAGCTGCACCTTCAGCTCCTTAAGCTCTGCCGGACTCATGCGATAGGGAGCCTTAGAGATAGGCTGAGTCCCTGGCGCTAACTCAATAGAAAACTCCACCTCACGATCAGGTGGTAGTCCTGGCACATCGTCCTGGAACACCTCAGGAAACTCACACACAATGGGGATCTCCTCCAACCGGGATCCCTCCTTAACCTCAGGTACAAAGCAAAGAAACCCCTGGCAGCCCTTCCTCAAGGAACGGACTGCCTGCATAGCGGACACCAACACAGGAGCACAAGGAATGGAATTCCCCACAAAAGCAAAACGGGTCTCACCCGGTCTATCAAACACAACTCTCCTAGCTGCACAATCTCTGGGCATGGTGCTCTGCTAGCCAGTCCATGCCCAAAATCACATCGAAGCAAGACATACTCATAGGGATCAAATCAGCAGACAAGTTCCTATCCATAATCTCTACCGGAACTGACTTACACACAGAATCAAGTACACAAGCAGGTACGCCACTCAGCGGGCTAGAAATACACAAATCCACATCACAAGGCACAGCAGACAACCCGAGACTACCCACTAAATCAGCAGACACAAAGGAGTGGGTAGCTCCTGAATCAAACAAGCAGAAAACTGGCTGAGAAGAGATCTGAAGAATACCTGACACAACACGGCCTGAGTCGCGGTCTCGCTCACCAGCTAGAGCGTACACACGAGCCTGGGTCTGGGGCTTCTTCTGCTCAGTCTTCTGCCCGGACCCTGAACCAGCTCCTCGGCCCTCAGAACCGCCACTGCTACCTCCACCTCTAGCCTGTGGACACTGGGCAATGCGATGGTCTAGCGAACCACACTTGAAGCACGCCCCGGACTTCCTGTAGCACTCCCGCCAGGATGGAAACGGTCACACTCCGCACACTTCTCCACAGCAGGGGATGCTGATGAAGAAGAACCCACGGTCTCTCTTCTCAAACGCTGCCTAGCCTGCAGCTCAGACTCCACCACCAACGCCACATCGGCCACATCCCTGAAGTTTTGGCGGAAAGGTGCCCACAGCGCTCGAATGTCACCCTCAAACCAGCCTCAAACTTCCTAGCCTTCCGGTATCATCGGCAGGCACAAACTTAGAAAGGGAGATAAACTTCCTCACATAGTCATCTGACATCTCCTTCGTTGCGAAGCCCCCATACTCACAATCTTCTGATCCCTGAAGACCATCGGGATAGAACTGCTGATGAAGCAGCCCCGAACTGCTCCCATGTCCAGGTGGGGTGGTGGTATTCCCTCGACCGTCTTCCACCACTCCTTCGCCTCCGACTGAAACATGAAGGTGGCAAATCCGACTTTCTGATCCTCCTCACATCCCATGACCCGCAGAAGGTCCTCAATGGCAGTGATCCAGTGGCTCGCCTCCTGTGGGTCGCCACTAGCATCAAAGGAAGGTGGCTTCAGCTTCAGAAACTCCTGAAGCGCCTTCACATTACTGCCCCCCGCATTACCGGCTCAGTCGCCTGACCAGCAGTGGCCCCTACGTCTGCAGCACCTGGGTCACCATGCTGCACAATCTCTGCAATGTCCCCCTGGGGAGCATCGCCTGAAGCTGCACCACGTCCTACTCGTCGGGAGGCATACTAAAAAATACAAACACCAAATTCGATCAGAAACCGTCATCATCAAACAGCAGACCTTTCAGACACTCACACATGCAGACAAACCCCACAATCACCAAAGAACGAGCAACCTGGCTCTTGTACCACAATGTAACGACCCCAAAACCGGCTAGGAGTTAGGGCCTTACACGCCGCGAGTCTACTACCTAACGTCGAAGGCTCTAAGCAAACGAATCCCAAAACCGAATAAGAAACTTGTATAAAAACCAAAAGAGTTTACAAGATCCAAAGGCTTACAAGTCAAAATACAAAGCGAAAGGCCAAAGGCTACACAAAGAACTAAAGCGTCCAAAGCGCAAGAAACAAAGTCTAAAGGCACATAAAAAACACAGCTCCAGAAGGGGACGAGGAGAGAAGATCCCACGAGCTCAATCTGCAACAAAGTAAAGGGGTGAGCTAAACAGCCCAGCAAGCAGAAGACTTCCTCAAGGAAGCCTACTCAAAACAGAAGCAGAAGAATATTATAAACAGGAGGATAGCGGAGTCAATAAGGACAGACCGAATGAAACCACAAAACAGAGGCAGAGCAGAACAAAATCACTTCAAACCCAGTCGGACCTTCAGAACAGAACAGAAGGAATGGGACACTAGAAACAAGCAGCTAACACAACGAAGGACACCCATAAGGTCCTATGGATCCGAGGATCCCACAACAGAAGCCGTAGAGACAGCTAACAGACCCGTCGGTCAAATAACATCCCAAGGGAGACCCTAAGGAATATAAACAGAAGGAATTCCTGCGCAGCATGCTACGGGACAGCCCGACCCGACTATCCAAGGCTCAGAAGCAAAGTAACTAGGTCCCAAAACCAAAAGCTCACAAAACAGATCTTAAGTGCATAACAATGCATATAAACAGCATAGGAAGCTTGTACACAGATAGGGGAATCCAACCCCGCAAACGGAACTCAAAACGGAGCTAAAACGGAGAAGTTATGCCAAAAACAGTGGCATGTCCGAACTTGCGTCCGACCTTGCAAGTTCGGACAGAGGCCGAGAATCAGAGGTCGCGGAGATACAAATGTCCGAACTTACGTCCGAACATCGAAGTTCGGACGTAAGTCGAGAGTTAAAAGCCAGAATATCTCAGTGTCCGAACTTGCGTCCGACCTTGCAAGTTCGGACACACATCGAAACTTTTACGAAAATCCATCCTCGCGTCAGGTCCGAACTTCGAAGTTCGGACCGATGTTCGGACACTTCAAAACCTTCAAAAACAAAACGCGCCCGATGCACTGTCCGAACTTCCAAGTTCGGACAGATGTTCGGACAGCGCGAAACTGACGAAACCAGAGCGAACAAACACGCAGAAATTCAACCAAAATCAAATACCGAACTCACCACATCCACGGAATGGTAAATCAGTACCCTCGGGGTTTAGCCACGCGATATTAACACACAAAACCGAAGCAAAAACACCCATCAAAACACAATTCAAGGCAGAAAGTTAGAACAAAACAGTCCCCGAGGGTGAGTAAACAACCCCGATTCCATCCCCCACAATGAATTCGAAACGAAGATTGCACCAGACTGCAACAGAGAGGAAGGCCGACCACAGCAGCCCCGGATAGCGCAAAGCACCACTGATTTACAGAGAAAAGGCCCCAAAAATCAGAAAACTGCCCTCTCAAAACAGAGGCGGAAACCATCCGAATCGAAAGAAAATCAAACCTGATTTGCAGAGGAGAAGTATCTAAGCAGAAGCAGCAGTAGAGATCGACCGGAACCAGCCACAATTCACACCAGAATTCACCAACCACACAAGGGGGAGAAGGAAGGAAGAACGAAGAAACTGTCGAGAGAAAGAGCGCGGTTGCAATTGATCGTGAATTGGGAAAAAAGAAATAAAATGACTTAACCTTCCTTAATTAAGCCTTACCAAAATAAAGAGAGGGGAGGAAATGACCTCTTGCCCTCGTCTTTTAATTTAAGGACTCCGACGTCCAGCAGCTATCCAGTAACACATATCATAAGCAACGATATAAACTGAAATGTCATGAAATCTGAAAAACGAAAATACGGAGTATTACACATAGTACAAGAGGCGACAGTTTGGTTTGCAAAATTAATCCCAAACACTTAATCCTAATAAACACATTAATCCCAGACAGAGCATGTATGTTCCTGATCGACAGTTTGGTTTTGCAAAATTTCGCCATAACTACGTGGCTATATTTGTATGCCCAAACACATTATATTTTTCGCCTAATAAACACATTAATCCCAAGTCCATTTGGACACAACCAGCAAGTACCAAAATCAGCACATAGTACAAGACGCGACAGTTTAATTGGTTTGCAAAATTAATCTCAAACATTTAATCCTAATAAACACATTAATCCCAAATAGAGCATGTATATATGTTCCTGATCGATGGTTTGGTTTGCAAAATTACCTCCAACAGAATCAAGAATAGAGGCGATAGAGCATGGATCGATGTTCCTTTCGCCAGTTGGGTTGTAAAATTACTACAAATCAGTGAAGGGAGGCAATGGGCATGTATGTTCCTGTTTGATTGCAGGTTGCAAAATTAATAAGAGTGAAAGAGCAGGGCATATTATGTATATGTTCCTGTTCGCAGACTAGCTAAATTACCGAAACAGAGGCGACATGCATGCATGTATATGACCTTCACCAGTTTGGGTTGCGAGATCGATCGATTACCAATCAGAGAATGAAGATGCGCGTAATATCGGGAGAAAGCAACGATAGAGGCTCTAGCAGGCGCGGGAGACAGAAAGCGGCGGCGGCGGCACAAACGGCGACGGTAGTGGCGGCGATGGTAGTAGCGGATGATACTGGGGTATTTCGTGAGCTCAGTCGATCGAGAGCTAGAGGGTTGTAACAGAGAGCGTGGGAGAGATTAAAATTTTTCAGGAAAGAGATTTAGTAATTCAGGCAACATAAAGAACGCTTCACTTAAGAAGTGTTTTTTATGCTGAGAGTAAGTAACATAAAGAACGCTTCTAAAGTGAAGCGTTCTTTATGCTGAGCGTTCCAAAGACATAAAAAACGCTTTCTAGGTGAAGCGTTCTTTATATGTTACATATAAAGAACGCTTATTTATCAAGCATTTTTTTATGTTTTTGGGCGCGATACAATAAAGAACGCTTCTTAAGTGAAGCGTTTTTAAAATGTCCGGCCTAAAGCATAAAACAACGCCTTACTTTATAATAATTCTTTAATATGCTAAAAAATGATTTACAATATAACTGTTTTTAAAAGGGCGTTGTTTATTTTTTTTTCCAGCAGTGAATTATGTATGGGGTATAACACTTTGTCTTCTTATGACAGTTTAATGACAATATGTAATAGCAGGGCGTTGATATCAATGTAAGCCACCATTATAAAGAAATAAAATTCTTTTCAAGGTTACTCAATTTGTTTTCATTCGGTGATTGACTATATGAAAGGAACAGGTTTGATAGAACTACAAATATATAAGGGTTCTCGTCTGCATATATATGGTTCTTGTCTGTATATATATATACAAATTGATGAACTCATCCATAGGCATACATCACCTAATACATAACATTAGGAGACTACCAACGAGAACAACAAATTAACACTATTAGTTTTGCTAGACTCTTTGAACCTCTTCAAAATCTGTTTGTTGTTGGATCCACACTAAATCATGTTGCTGTTATAGCAATACTAAATCATTAATTGCCATAACAATGTGAAAAACTAGTTCATACTCACTTTCACTCTACTACAAAAAAGTATGTTACTGCAATACAAAATCAGTTTACTGCTATAACAATACCAAAAACTAGTTCACACTCACTTTCATCCTTCTAAAAAAGTACGCTATGGCAATACAAAAATCAGTCTTCTACGATAGGGTTGTGGGGTAGAGCAATGGGTTGTTAGGAAATTTCATTCATGTAGTCTTTCATGAACTCTATGGTAGAATACAGATCAGGATCCAACTCTTGTAACAAAACTTTCACCCCTGATAGGACAGCTCTATTATATGGACATCCATCTTAAATTACCCATCTTCATACAATGACACCTACTCATATGAAACAAAATGAATCAGATATATATAAACACAACAGAAGCTTTAAAAACAAGCTTAATTTACAACTAACAATGAAGAAACATATTTTCAATCAAAATAGAGGCATTAGAAAAACATCACGTCAGAAATAAGAGCAAGACAACACACATCAAAAACAGCAGCACAATACATATAGAAATCGAACACATATTGTGCATGCCAAGGAGAAAAATTCAAATCCCCATATTAGACCCCTAAATTAGGTCGCTGGACAAATTACATAGAATGAATTTGACAGAAAGAGAAAGAAATTCGACAGACAAAAATTGAATCCCCAAATTAGAACCATAAATTAGTGAGTCATCATGTCGGTGAAACAACTTCTGGAGAAGGAATTTGATAGACGGAGTTAAATTCTCGAATTGGAATCCTAAATCAGAGACGAAATAGAAAGACGAATCTAAACCAGAAAGAATTAGACCTGGGTCGACGTTGTTGAAAAATTCAAGCCAGAGAGATTGTTCTATCGAGATGAAACACAGTTGCGAGATGAAGGATTTTTCTGTCCCAAGGAGGGGTTGGGAAATAAAAGGCTTAGTTTTTATTTATTTTTGGTCAATATAAGTGAGTCACTCAACACAAACAGAGATTGACGAAAATATAGGAGAAAGGATGACGGAAGTTATTACCTATAAACTTCAAGGGTGGGCAGTGTCATATGGGTGGGTAGTGTAAATCATTATAACCAAATGGGTGGGCAGTGTAATTTTTCCTAATATTTTTTTATAAATTTTTATATTTTTGTTACTTTTTAACACTTAGGGGCATATTGTGAACTTTAAAAGTACTTCGTTAACTAGTAGGGGTATTTTTGTCTTTTTTCCATCTATAATGGCATTTCATGGACTTTTCGAAAAATATAGTGGCACTTCGTGATTTTCTTTTTTTTAGTGGCATTTCATGAATTAGCCAAAAATATAGTGGCATTTCATGAAATTACCTAAAATGAATCAGTAGTGTTACAGAAGTGAATCTTATGTTTAAGTAAATGAATATAGTGTAATAAAAGTAAAAAATTCTGCTATAAGAGAATTTCGTAAACAGAGATTGTTTAACTAAAGTGAATAAGAGGTTTAAGAAAAGTGAATCAAAGGTTGTTAAAATTGAATCTTTTGTTTTAAAAAAGTGAATATTTCATTTAATAAAAGTGAATTTATGTTTAAGAAAATTAAACCTTTTCATTAACCAATGTAAATCCTTTATTCTTTAAAAGTGAATCTCATGCGAGAACAATATGAATATTTGGTTTAATAAAAGTGAATCTTACCACTAGCTTATGCGAGAAAAATATGTGTCTTTTATCTATGGGAAAATTCACAAAATGCCACGATTTAAGTTTATAATTCACGATATACCCCTTTTTGAAAACTTGTTCACAAAATGCCACAATTTGAGTTTGAAATTCACAAAATGCCACTGTCCGCTAACAAACGTTAGTTTCGCTGTTAAGTCCCTCTGGTAAATGACCAAAATACCCCTAACGGCAAAAAGGGGTATATCGTGAATTATAAACTCAAATCGTGGTATTTTATAATTTTTTTAAAAAAAGTTGAATTACGCAGAGTCGACTGTGCAACAGCTATTTTTTTGAATTTTTTTAAAAGTTCACAAAATACCCTTTTCTGTTTTATAGTTCACAAGTCACTATATGTGTTTTTATGTTCACAATATGCCACTCTTTGAGTTTCGATGTTCACAAAATGCCCCTGTTTTTGCTGTAACGGCTAGTTTGAGCCCAATAGCTTTTTTTTTTTTGCCTTTATAAGGACCCCCTTACCATGTAAACAAAGCACAAACACCATACTAAATCCATGACCTTGTTTACAACTAAAATCAGTGAAAATTTTCAAACAATTCATTGCAACTTAAATGAGTGGGTCCCATATGAATCTCACGTTCTGCTCCAATAATATATTGCCACTATTTAGTAGCCAGCCAAAACAGCTACAAAACAGCTCCAACAGAGTGTAAAGCAAATTAATTACTCTAGTTTGCAAGCACTGAATATAAAATTATGCATCCATTCATCCTCAATATATCTGGATCCATAATACATACATGCAATTGATACGATCAATCATAGCGAAAACGGACTTGATCTAGATGATCAACGTAACATCTTGTCTCCCAAATATGGTTTCTTTTTTTTATTTTTCAGGTCTTGTAACTATTTGTGCATCTGTGTGTGAGCGGATGAGCGCTAGCTTGTCACGGACCTTTTTTTTAGGCTGCTTTATTAAAGAAACAACCGTAGCGCGACAATGCACCAAAAACCAACCAGCATAACCAAACCAAATTACCTCATCAAACGAGAAGTTAAAGTAGGATAACAAACTGAACAGGATGAAATATGTTCTTTTTGTCTTTATAAGGACCTTCTTACCATGTAAACAAAGCACAAACACTATAGTAAAGCCAGCAGTTATAGTACGCCCTTCCAACCGAAGTTTCTTTGTGGGAGAGGGTAAGGTTTGATGGGGCTCCACATTTGCAATGAATTGTTTGAAAATTTTCATTGATTGTAGATGTAAACAAGGTCATGGATTTAGTATGATGTTTGTGCTTTGTTTACATGGTAGAAAGGTCCTTTGTGATAAGGAAAAAAAGAGCTGTTGGGCTCAAACTAACCGCTACAGCAAAAACAGGGGCATTTTGTGAACATAAAAATCAAATAGTGGCATATTATGAACATAAAAACGCATATAGTGGCATATTGTGAACTATAAAACAAAAAAGGGTATTTTGTGAACTTAAAAAAATTCAAAAAAATAGCCGTTGCACAGTCGATTCAGCGTAATTCAATTTTTTTTAAAAAAAATTCACAAAATGCCACGATTTGAGTTTATAATTCCCGATATACCCCCTCTTGCCGTCAGGGGTATTTTGGTCATTTATTAGAGAGACTTAACGAAGAAACTAACATCTGTTAGCGGACAGTGGCATTTTGTGAATTTCAAACTCAAATCGTGGCATTTTGTGAACAACTTTCTAAAAAGGGGTATATCGTGAATTATAAACTCAAAACATGGCATTTGGTGAATTTTCCCTTTATTTATTGAAAAGTGAATCAAATATTTAAGAAAAATGAATCAAACGTTTAAAAAAGTGAATCTTAAGTTTGAAAAAATGAATCTTTACCACAAACTTATACGAGAATAATATGAATCTTTTGTTTAAGAAAAGTGAATACTTTGTTTCAAAGAAGTGAATCAAATGTTTAAGAAAAGTGAAGCTTACCACAATCTTCGAGAACAATATGAATCTTACATTTATTGAAACATAAATCTTAAAGAAGATTCTTTTTGTTAATGAATAAGTTCATTTTATTATTAGAAAAGATTTATTTTATTAATGAATAAGATTCACATTAAAAATGGCTTAAAAGTCTCGGCATGTGTCCGAACTTGTATATCCGGTCATAAGTTCGGACATCTCTTCTGTGTTCTTCTGATTTCAGTTCGACTTGTGTCCGAACGTTGATGTTCGGACACATGTTCGGATGCCACCACGTATATTTTTATCGGAACTTGTCCGAACTTCAACATCCGGACACATGTTCAGACATCTTTGGTTTTGACTTTCGGCATGTGTCCGAACATTGATGTTCGGACACATGTTCGGACATTTGGAACTCCTGCTCTTCTAAGTCTCGACTTGTGTCCGTACATTGATGTTCGGACACATGTTCGGACATGCTTCTAGTATTGCCTAAACATGCTCGTTTTGAGCTCCGTTTTAACTTCCATTTGCGGGGTTGTGTTCCCCTAATATTAATTAAACTATTTAACTTTTATGTGGTGCATTCTAGTACATTAAGTTTACTATTTATTAAGCTTTATTTTGGGAGCTAGTATTCTCTGTGTCTGAGCCGTAGATGGTTGGGTCTAGCTATCCCGTAGCACGTTGCGTAGGATGTCCTTCTGTTATTTGCCATGGGTGTCTCCCTCGTTCTATTCACGAGTGATGTTTCCTCGTTCTATTCACGAGTGATGTTTCCTCGTTCTGTTCACGGATTCGCTCCGTTTTGTTTGTAAGCATTGAGCACTAGGGTCCCGCTCTGTTTTGTGATTCTATTTGTTTTGAACTCTGTTTTAGTCCTGATAAGTTAGACTTCTGCTGCTGATATTTTGCTACGGAAAGTACTTCTCCCTTCTGTTTAACTTCTGGATTCATAATCGTATCTTTCAAATGTTTTGAGCATGCTAGTTGATGAAGTTAGTAATCTACTGAGCGTGTTGTTTGCTCACCCCCTACTTTCACTAACATTGCAGATTGATCAACGAGGGTCTCTCTTCGATTTCTGATGTAACACCCCATCCAAAGCCATTCGTGGTTGTCGCAAAACTGAACACTTAATCGAATACGTCGCAGCGGAAATAAATAACACCTGGACCTTGCCACGGTCTGATCGTTAGATTATACCGGCCTTAACATTTACAATACTTATCCAAAATACTATCCAACTCAAAACATCACCATCCACAATACACAACCAACAAGACATATCTTACACATGATCACAACCTTACTTCAGTTAAATATAAACAGTCGGGTGCACAGGGCAAACTCAAAATCAAAATAAACATCCCACCCTAAGTCTAACCGCTCCTACTCTCGTAGTGCGTCCTCATGGGTCTCTTACCTGCAAGTGTAAAAATAGCCCCCGAGGGGGTCAGCACGAATGCTGGTACACCCTCTCATGGCCCCCAAGCTAACGGGCTACGACGACTAATTGTCGATAGCATGGAAATTGATTACATACACAAGCATAATATGAAGTGCAATAACAATAACCACAGATGAACATATATAGTTCACAAACGATGAACGACTCAAGCGTTCCCTTATCAAGTGGGTTAGTAACCCCCTCCTTAGTCCTCATTTCCTCAATCTCAGTTCCTTACCTTACCTTAATCTTAGTCTTAATCTTAATCTCAGTATACAAACCTTTCCTGGAAGGGATTGGTCGTAGCTAAATTCGAACCTGGGATTTAGGTGATCCCACCGCACCATCTTAATGCCACCTACTCTGGACGGGAGTCCAGCGTAGCTGAGCCGGCAACCGGCCCTAGGCTACAAGTCCGAAGACAAGTCCTTAAGCGGAGGGCGGATCTGATTCAGATACCGTCCCCCTTTTTCCTTAGCATGCATGACCGGAGATCGGTCCCAGGTTTCCTCACTCAAGTTCCAGTTAGTCGACATCTTAATCACCATGTGCTAGCTAAGCCCTAACGGGCATTAACCAATGACCATCAGACTTAACTCTTATTCTTAAATCAGTAAGTACTAAACTTGGTTAGTAACAATCTCAAGTCTCGCGGGTTAGTGTAAATATAACACAATCACAACGAGAACAATATAACCGGTTGCATGCTTTATCTTGTTTTAGTCATAGCAAATAAACACATAGCACACAAGCCGAGGGACACCTCGTTAGCAAGCAGGTCACAAGAAGGATTGTACCGTTCACCGTCGATCGTTGTTTGTTTAACCTTCTTCGGGGTCCCAATTCACAAACCTAAAACATTCATTCATTTTTAGGTCATTAGTTATTTGCACCTTACTTAACTCACTTAGTCCCTAGGGATTCCCATTCAATAACCTCTCAAGTCTTTGCCACTTAGCTTACCACTTAATTAATTTTTTTTTTAAACATTAAAACTTATACTTAATCTTAACTTAATTCCTTAAGTTCTTAGGGTCCTAATCATTACCACCCTACCAAAGGTATACCTCATTACCTATTACCATTCTTAGAATTCAAAATCTCTCTTTTTTTTTAAGTGTTAAGGGTCGACCGACCCACCGACCGACCCAACCCCTGGGTCGGTCCATTACAGAAACTCTTCCGTCTTTTGAAACCCATCCGACCGACCCAGAGCTAGACCGACCCAAACCCTCTGGGTCGGTCCATTGCAGAACCCATTTTCCTACATTAAATCTTTGCCCGACCGACCCAAAGCTAAGCCGACCGACCCAAACCCTCTGGGTCGGTCCAGTCCAGAGACATTCCGGCTGGCTCAACATGGCCCGGCCGACCCAAAACTGGGTCGGACCCTGGGTCGGTCCTCTACAGATTTTCCTCTTAAATTGCTCTTTCAATTCCAAGCTCTTCCACAAGTGTCCTAATAGGTCCAACATCATCTTGGCACCTTAAACCCACCTTATAACCTCCACCAAACTCATTAAAACAACTTCCAAAGATCTTCTCAAACATTTACTCAATTCTTACAAAGCTCCCAACACTTAGCACTTATTTTCTTACATTTCTCACATGCATTCCTCAAAGAATTTCAATTAACCAAATGCTCCCTCCTTAAGAACTTGACCACACCATGTACACCACTTCCCAGCCTTATTGCATTTACCAAACCTTCCTTAGATTCTATACTCTAGTTCTCACCTAACCATTTCAAAGTTTCACCCTCACTTACATCTAACTTACCCAAGTTTTCTAGCTTCTTTTATCAATATTTACCTAAGTCCTAAATACCCAAGTACACTCTTTTGTTTCCTAAATCCTTCACAGTGATGCCTAAGTCATTACAAGTCATTTAAACACCCTAATCTCACCCTCTTTCATCAAGACCACCTCTAGAACTTCCTAGTACTTCCTTAGTCATGAAATCTCCTTAGAATATCTTAAACACTTAGGTTCTCCTCTAAATTTTGCCATGGGTTCTCTAGTATATAGTTACATCCAAACACTTGGTTTTTCTCCATCCAACAACCAATACCACTCAAATCCTTATCACAACACCTTAACACACAATTTACACCAAAACCACACCACATCATCATATAGTGCTTAAACTTAAAATGCTTGGCACTTAGGCCCTTAAATGACAATAATCTTAACCACTGAATTTCCACATATTTGCCTTCAACCTGCAAATACACACAACAAGGATCCCATTGAAATAAAATGCTTCTTGTAATTCACCTTGATGTTCTTAAACTATCTCTTTTCTCATTTGCTCTTTAGTCACAAGTTCACAAGTATAGTCCTTGTTTCTCCTTGGTTATATATAACCCTTTTTCTAATGTAAACTCTCTACTAAACTCATCACATATCTAAATCCCATTCCCTTAAACAATAAAACACCTTAAGGTAAGTAATTTACCTTGTTCTTTTACAAGCTTAAAAAGCTTTCTTCCTTAGGTTTTTCTTTGTTCAATCTCGGTCACCAATGTGTATCTCCTTGCCAATGTTCTAACCAATATCCAATGACTCCAATGAGTACTAGATAATACATTAACCCTAAGGAACAAACCCTAGGTTAAAAAAATATGCTTTAAGGTATTAAGGTGATTGTTTTACCTTGGTTTCTCAAGACAAGCTTGGATATGAAGCAAGAAGGACCTCCTCAATCCTTTGAAGAGTAGAAAACGAGCTAGAACAAGGCATAAACATGGAGTCCCATGAGTGTAAATTTTCGGACAAGGAAGAAAATGATGGAAACCTAGATTTTCTTACACTTCTTTACCTTAAGAGAATGGAGAAGCCAATGGAGTCTCCAAACTTGAATTTCCTCCTCTAATGGTGGTTTGACTTGGCACCAAAATGAAGCTCTTGAAGTTTTGAAAAGATAGAAAGAGAGAGCTTGAGCTAACTAAGAAGAATATGTAATTTGTTTTGGTTTTGGAGCTAAAATGAGTAAGTAGTGTGCAAAGGGAGATGGAGCTAGCATGGGGTTGTGCTTCACGTTAATGGAGAAGGGAGAGAGCAGCTGAAACCGTGGGAAAACAAAGGAGAATGAAGAAGTAAGGAGAGAGAACTAATAAAGTGTGATATTTATGTAAAAGGTGAATAGTACTTTTACTTTACAAAACTTTATTTGCCTAATGAGTCATGAAGGTGGTGACTCACCTTATAAGAAACCGGCCCCCATTAGTAACAAGGGGTACTTAAGTCATTGTTCACCAAATATCTCACTTATATTGACTTATGTTATAAACTAGCTTAAATAATTTACTATTCACAAAACAAGGCACATTGTTGTGAAATTTTTGATTTCCCCTTGATATAGACTTCCAAATGTGGTACTATATAGTACACATGTTAATTAAAGAGTAATGATGGACATTTAGCCATTCAAAACTCATTTACAAGACAATTTTTCAAAAACGTGCTTTAAGACTCCTGAAAGCACATTTTGTGTTTTAACTTGTTTTCAAGCTTGGTTTTCTTTGGTAATTGATTTAAAATGACCATTAGGATATTACTAAGGTCTTAGAACAATATTTGGGTACTCTCCCAAGTCTCTCCAAGCTTAGAGCACGTTTTTGCTTAAACTGCTCTTTTGGTGATTCCTTATATTTCTTTGATTAGAAATGTTTCTTAATGTTTCTAAGGCATTATTTAGCCTCCTTATATCTTAGTTTATCATTTAAACACCATATCTAAGTTTGGGGTATTTCATCTGAAGCATATCTAGTTTAGCTCATTTATGTACTTGGCACTTGATACTTTATTAATCTGTAGCCTTCGGACCTTTTGACGCTACTCTATTGTTGAACTTCGAATTTCTGGCTTGTGTTCGGGTTTTTGTATTGTTACTCTAGAATACGTTTTGACACTCTTGATTATATTCATTTTATGCAAGTATTCTTTTGGACCTATCATTAGTATTAGCTAAAAGTCTTGCATTATTAGGTAGTAAATACGCGGCATGTTACGTCCCTAACTCCTAGGCCGGTTTTGGGGTCATTACATTTAGTCGTATCAGAGCCAAGTTTAAATTTGTAGGGCATTTGGGTTCAGTTAGTCTGTCAGAAGGTTAGTTTGTGTTTCTTAAGGCTGGTGTGGATAATTTTTGAATTTGTGGACTTTCAGAATGCAGCCACAAAGAGCTCCAGTCACACCTCACGGGGATACTGCTGATGCTGTTCAGCAGTTTATGGCACAACTACTTCAGACTGTGGCTGCTGGTGGAACTGCGGGTGGTGCTGCTGGACCCGCTGGAGCTGTTGGTGGTGCAACCAGAGCTGGGGCTGCGAATGCTGAAGGGTGTAATGTTAAGGCGCTTCAGGAGTTCATGAAGTTGAAGCCTCCAGCGTTTGACGGGTGTGGATACCCACAAGAGGCCAGCCACTGGCTGTCAGAGGCGGAGGACCTGCTTCGTGTGATGGGGTCCGAGGAGGAGCAAGAGGTGGACTTCGCCACCTTCCTGTTCAAGGCCGAAGCCAAGGAGTGGTTGAGGTCAGTGATGGGGAGTTTAATAAGCAATTCTACCCCGACGTCTACAAGGACCAGAAGATCCTGGAGTATAATAGACTGCATCACGGTCGGATATGAGTGTGGAGGAGTACGTCCGGAAATTCATCGCCCTCTCCAAATTTGCCCTGAGTCAAACGAGCATAGGAAGGCATGAAAGTTCGAGAGTGGCCTCAGGCCAGACATTAGATCGGCTGTGACACCTCTCCGTCACAGGATCTTCAGGGACGTTGCTGATGTAGCTTTGTTGGAGGCCGATCTGAAGGGCCGCCAGTTTGGTGGGAAGGACCAGAAGAGGAAGCAAAGGTCCGATGATGCTGATAGGAGGGACCAGGGGGCTTCTCAGAAGAAGCAGTCTGTTGGGGATCACCGAGATTTAGGAGACTGAGGTGGTTCTTCCTCGTCATCATCTGTTGGGAAGTGTGAGGCTTGTGGCAAGTTCCATCAGGGACGCGAGTGCTACAAGAAGTCGGGAGCGTGCTTTAAGTGTGGCTCCCTCGACCATCAGATCGCAGATTGCCCTCAGGCCAAGAGGAGCAGGGGCAGTTCAGGAGGTAGGACCGGAGGATCTGCCTCAGAGTCTCGGGACCGATCAAAGCAGAAGAAGCCCCAGGCCCAGGCGAGAGTCTACGCGATGGCTGGAGAGAGAGATCGATCTACAGACTGTGTGGTCACAGGTATCCTCCAGTTGTCTTCTCGTTCTGTATTTTGTCTGTTTGACTCTAAAGCCACCCACTCTTTTATTTCTTCTTAGTTGGTGGGTGAGCTTAGTTTGCCTGTTGTGCCTCTGGGCATGGAGTTATGTGTGCCTAGTCCGCTGGTTAGGAATTCTTCTATGCTTCTGAATTCTATTTGCAAAGATTGTTCTGTGGTAGTACAAGATAGGATTATGTGTGCTAACCTCATCCCTATGGAAATGACAAATTTTGACGTGATTTTGGGTATGAATTGGCTTGGTGCCCATCATGCCAATATTGACTGTGATGCGATGAGAGTTACATTTGAGAAGCCGGGTAAACCCTGTTTGTTTGTAGTGGGGAATGGAATCCCTTGTTCGGCACCAGTGATCTCAGCGATGCAGGCATTCCGCCATTTGAGGAAGGGATGTCAGGGATTTCTTTGCTATATCCCTGAGGTTCGCAAGGATGCGAAATTGGAGGACATCCCTGTGGTTAGAGACTTTCCAGACGTGTTCCAGGATGATGTGTTTGGGCTTCCCCCGGTCAGAGAGGTGGAGTTCTCGATCGAGCTCGCACCCGAGACTCAGCCTAAATCTAAGGCCCCATACCGAATAGGTCCTACTGAGCTCAAGGATTTGAAGCTCCAGCTGCACGAGTTGTTGGATAAAGGCTTCATACGCCCTAGTGTGTCGCCTTGAGGAGCGCCAGTTCTGTTCGTTAAGAAGGACGGTAGCCTATGTTTGTGTATCGACTACCGGGAGCTTAATAAGGTAACGATCAAGAACCGATACCCTCTTCCGCGCATAGATGACTTGTTTGATCAGATAGTTGGAGCTAAGGTATTTTCGAAGATAGATCTGAGGTCCGGTTATCATCAGTTGAGGATTAAGGTAGACGATGTGCCTAAGTCCGCCTTTAGGACTCGTTATGGACATTATGAGTTCCTGGTGATGCCGTTTGGTTTGACGAATGCGCCTTCTGTGTTTATGGATATGATGAACCAGATGTTTAAGCCGTTCCTTGATCAGTTTGTGGTGGTCTTTATAGACGACATCTTGGTGTACTCCAAGAGTGTTGAGGAGCATGAGGAGCACTTGAGGACTATACTCCAGACTCTGAAGGAGAGAGAGCTGTATACGAAGTTGAAAAAGTGCAAATTCTAGTTGGATCAGGTTGTCTTCTTGGTACATGTAGTCTCCAAGGATGGCATCTTCGTGGACCCGGAGAAGATCAGGGCGATTACAGAGTGGGCTAGACCCACCAATGTTGCAGAGATTCACAGTTTTCTTGGTTTGGCGGGCTATTACCGTAAGTTCGTGGAAGGTTTCTCTAAGTTGGTGATTCCCCTGACTCGCCTGCTGCAGAAGGAAGTGAAGTTTGAGTGGAGTGAAGTGTGAGAGCAGTGTTTCCAGGAGCTTAAGAAGAGGTTGACATCTGTGCCTATTTTGACCTTTCTAGAGGGCACTGAGGGACTGGAGGTCTTTTGTGATGCGTCCCATAAGGAACTCGGGTGTGTGTGGATGCAGCATAGGAAGGTGGTTGCATATGGCTCACGTCAGCTAAAGCCATATGAGAAGAACTATCCGACTCACGACTTGAAGCTAGCTGCTGTTGTGTTCGCTCTGAAGATCTGGAGGCGCTATCTGTATGGGGCTTCGTGCAAGGTGTATACGGCCACAAGAGCCTCAAGTATCTGTTCACTCAAAAGGAGTTGAACTTGAGGCATAGGAGGTGGCTTGAGCTACTGCACGACTACGATCTCGAGATACTCTACCACCCGGGTAGAGCTATGTTGTAGCTGATGCCTTTAGTAGAAGAGGACCTTCTGGGGTTACCTGTGTGTTGACGGGAGTGCAGAGATCTGTATTAGAGTTGCAACGTTTGGGTGTATGGCTTGTACGTCCAGAGAGTTCTGGGGTTTTGGCTGCCTTGCATATTCAGCCTACCTTGATCGACCGGATCAACGCCAGTCAGGAGCTCGACGCCGGGTTGTGTAAGATTAGAGATAAGATTACTCCTGGTCAGGATTCAGAGTTCAGGATATTTGAGGATGGCTGTCTGTGGTTCAGAGACCGAGTTTGTGTGCTAGCTGATGATGCTTTGAGACGAGAGATCATGCAGGAGGCTCATGCAGCCCTGTACTCACCACACCCAGGTGGTGTGAAGATGTACCGGGACCTTCGAGTGACTTTCTGGTGGAGTAATATGAAGAGGGACATCTCTGAGTTTGTCTCTAGATGTCAGACCTGTCAGCAGGTCAAAGTAGAGCACCAGAGACCTCACTTGCCAGAAGGTCAAGTTTGAGCACCGACGGCCTGGAGGTATGGTACAGCCGATGCCAGTGCCAGAGTGGAAGTTCCATGATATTTCTATGGACTTCGTTCTAGGGCTTCTGCCTACTCAGGGAGGTCTGAACGTGATATGGGTCATTGTTGACCGACTGACCAAGGTGGCCCGATTCATTCCGATGAAGGACACTTGGAAAGTGGCAAAGCTAGCAGAGCTCTTCGACCGAGAGATAATACAACTTCATGGGGTACCGAAGACTATCGTGTCTGATAGGGATACCAGATTCCTCTCGAGGTACTGTAGATCTACACGGGAAGCGCTTGGTACCGAGCTGAAGTAGAGTACAGCGTTCCACCCTCAGACAGATGGTCAGAGTGAGCACACCATCCAGATGCTTGAGGATATGTTACGCGTGTGTGCACTAGACGTTCAGACCAACTGGATTAATAAGTTACACTTGATCAAGTTTAGTTACAACCACTGTTCCTTTCCAGGCATTGTACGGTAGACCATTGTACGGGGTAAAACGTATTGCATCAAGTGTACTGGTCTATCGTAGCAAGTTTTCCTAGGTAGTATTCTCTAGGTTATCGAACCAAAGGAGGCTGTGTCTAGTTTGAGTCTTTAATCTACTAACTAATAAACTGAAGGAAAATAACAATAATAATTGGGGGTTTGATTGCAGAAATTAAATAAACAATTTAATTAATACACAAACAATTAAAAGTGAGTTTCTAATAAATCTAAAGGGTGAATCCTGGTTTACTACGTTTCCCTAGTTTATCAATTCCCTTCCTGAGTGTTTCTAAATTCTAGATTGCAACCTCAAATCTAAATTAATCTAAAACCGGTATCCCGCAAGATAGATTCTTACTAGCAATTCCCAAATCCTAACTCTCGTTACGAATTTACAAATTAACTAGTAGCGTTAATGATTCACCTGGTTTCTAGTCAGCTAATCCCCAGGAATTGCCATCTGTAATTTCACTGGTAATGTTCCTAAGGTCTAATGAACACCGCAGTTCTCACTTGTAAGCAATTCATACCAAATAAACTCAAGCAATAATTAATCACAAGAGAATTCAATAAATAACTAGGAACAAAACTACAATCTGTATAGAATTTATATTCAACAACTCAGGAGGCAAAATAATAAACTAGTTCTCCATAGCAAACCAGAATTCTAACAACTACTCAGACATGATAAATACGAAAACAACAATAATAGAGAGGAAGAAAGCCATCAAATCTGTAATGAAGAACTGATGACGAAATCCCGATCTGTTATGTTATCCCCGGTCCCAAACTGTTGTCTTTTGTCTGTCTCTACTAAACTCGACGGCTGTATCAAACTCGACGGCACTAGAGTTGTGAATCTGTTCTCGTTCTGTAAACTGTTGTCGCCCCTCTCTCTGTTTTTCTTTCGGTGGCGGCTTCTAGGTTTCTGTCGTGTGATGAGTTTCCTATGTTGCGCTCGCTACAGCCTTTTAATCTGTAAGTTGCCGCCTCCAATTAGTCATGAGCCGATTTGTGTGTGATTCACATGGGCTTGTTCGTTGTGCATGGGCTGCATATTAACGTCCAACATATGTATGTATGCGATATTCATATATGTTATCAAGCCAGGACTTTTGTTAGTCGGCAAACATCTGCGCCTCTGCAGAAGAATGTCTAATGAGCCCACTCCACGTCATGAGTGCGTGAATATCTATGTCCAACATGTCTTCTTTTCCGTCATATACAAGGTGGCTCTAATGTCGAAGATAAGATGAACGACCTCCAAATCATGTGGTCATGATGGACCTGCTATTTTATTTCCATATTAACAGCCCAAAGAATGAAGTCTCCACGTCAAGTACATGCCCACTTCTCTGCATGCGACCAATTCCTTCCTTTTTTTCTTTTTATTCCCGTGCATGCTCTAAATGAACTTTGCATGGTCAATGTGGTCGGTCCAAATCCATGCATCCGCCGACTTCCAAATTGTAAGTTGCAGGAAAATATCCTCTCACGTGTGTGAATGGCCCAGCGTTAGTCAGATCAATTCCTGCTCTTTTAAATGTCTGCGCCTCTATCAAACAATGGACTCAAGTGAAGTCCAGCTCCATGTGCATGCATGTATGCCAGCCATGTCCACGTGAATGTTTGTGCCTCTTTTGGTCGGCCCAGTAGAAACAGCCCATCACGTGTGACGTCGGTAGCAGCACAGTGAATGCAGCGCCTCTCATGTATGCATAAGTATATGGATGTCGCGTACGGAATATTTGGTCCGGGAATAGCTCGTTTGGTCCTAGTTTGATTATGAAGCTTTGACATATGTTTTTAGACCTTTTCTTCAGCGTTTTCAACCTGTTTTAGCATAAAATCACATGTGAGGAATAATCTAAACATTTAACATAATTAAGCATATAAGTAAGGAATTTATCATATAAACCAATGAAATATTAATCACATTGAGCACGGAAATATAGATAAATTCCGCACTAATCAACTACCCGACACTTAGCTTTTGCTTGTCCTCAAGCAAATAAAGAACATATCTGCTCCAAAACGAAACATCAAACTCCTGGATCAAACATAAGTGGAAGGAAAAAAGCAAAATGACAATCAGAAAAATTAATTTGCTCTAAGCTATCAGTTTTCACAAACAGTGAATAAGGAATAATTTTAACAAAAGCATGAATAAACTGAATTGCAGAAACTGAAACACAGATTAGCTTAGAACCTTCAACCAATTTCATTCCAACCTTTGGATGACAAGGGGTGTGAAGTAATGCCTTATTCCGCAATACCTTTCAACACCACGCACTCATGATCAAAAACTAAAAAACTGCAATTAAATCTTTCGCATGCAAAAACTCTTCTTCTTCAAGAAATAAAAACAAACGATTTATATTAATTGCATAGTTGTTCCTTTACCCAGACTTTTCTCTTTATCTATGTAACGACTTTGGGCCAACTATCCCAGATCACAAGACCTTAGGTAGATGGGTGATAAAGCACCCCGAGGACTTAATAACCAGATAAAAGAGGCCTGATTTGGTTTAGAAAATTTTTGATCAGAGGAGTACCTTGCATTATCCTTTCATTCCAAACATTCATATCATTCCCAAGATCCAAAGCTAAACACATTTAGTCTCCACAATCAGCCAATCCATCAAATTTCAGTGAAAATAGAATAAATTTAAGAAAAACAATTTCGGAAGGACAACTTTTAAGCAGAAAGATTTTTAAGGTTGTCATCAGGCTCAATTTTGAACTTCTGCAGATATTTTCACCCAAAATTCAAGATTTAATGGGAAAGAGAAGCATATTATTCATCACCTGAAAACAAACAAAAGCTAGTGGTCTGGAGTGATAACTGAAGAGCACTCCCTTCCCCACACTTAAAATTAAACAATGTCCTCATTATGTGACAAGGCAGGAGTGAAAAAACTCAAAGCTCGTAGAAAAACATTTATGTCCATAGGAAACACAGCAGAGCAGTCATTAACAAAATCTAAAATTAATAGAGAAATAATTAAAACTAGAACTCCCCTGGATTTTGTTGTTGCATTATGTAGAACGACCCCACCCCACACTTGAGCTTTGCTCAAGTGTTGCAGCCTGGTTGCAGTATCACTATGAATAATTCATCTGAAAAGAAAAATACAAGAAGCAACCAAAACTATAAACGGGGTTAAAAGTTAATAGACAACAAAACCAAGAAAACTACTACGAAAAGAAATAAAAACTAACAAAATAAAATATAATGCTGGGTTGCCTCCCAGCCAGCGGCCTTTTAACGTCTTTGGCTAGACCATACCTCCCCGAGGTCAACCAGGATCGAAAATGAATGTCGATGTGGGTTCCAAAGGGTGGGTGGGGCGGGCATCAAATATCTTCATAAAACGACCCCGATCAAATGGAAATAAAACCTCAACACTCCAAATATAACAGTGTAAACTCCACTGATCATGCGTCACGTGGTTGTGTTGAGGTGGTTGATCCTTGATGTGAATATCACACTTTGGCTGGTCCTCCTTCTCAAATTCAAGGATGTAAACATCCTTGTCATTTGGTGGAAGCTCAAAGGATGAACCAATAGGAAAATCAACTTCAACAGGAATCAAGGGCTCCTTAAAGTCGATGAGATAACTCTACTCTGATGGCTCAACAGCAGGAGGAGGAAGGAAGTCAACTGGAAGACTTTCTGGCTCAGTTATAGGTGGAGAAGGAATATACTGGATAGCTTCATGAATTATATTATTCTCTAACTCTGTAATTTCATCAAATTGCTCAATCTCTAGCTTTGGTCTCTCCATGATCTCCACCTCAAGTGTGTCTGCAACTTCAGGGATCGAATGATCAAGCTGTGTATCACTCCACTCAACTATTGTAGTAGGTTGTTCGATCTCGGGAACCGGTTCACATCCAAGCTTTTGTGATATTTCATCTAGATGGGCTAAAATTCTTGCATTACTTTCCCGTATCTCCTTCATATCCATCCTGAAGGACTCATGCCAACCGGGGTTTGATTCGCCATGTTTTTTGTTAAAATCTGCAAGAGCAGCTACCAAGCTAGATAGATTACCTTGACATTGTGAACTCTCATGATCCCCTCCACATGTCTGGCAGATAACCCACTGGTTGTAACTTTGTGCAGGATAATAGTGTTCAGGAGACAGTCGTGCTTCAGGAGGGCTAGACAATATAAAACTTCTTAGAGCATCCTCCAAACTAGAAGAAACAACTGGACAATAAGCACGATCGTGGTCTCCTCCACACCTTTCGCATATAACCCATTGGTTGTAATATCCCGGCCAACCTCCTGGCGGATTGTAATATCCAGCCATCAAATCAAAGTACCTCAAAAGAAAAAGAAAAATTAATTATATACATAAAGAAGAAAATAAAAATAAAAATATGTACATAACAATAAAATAAACAAAAAAATAAAGAGAACGAAAACAAATAATAATAAAAAAAGCTAAACTAAATAGAAAATTAAACTAATCTAACAAATTTAAATCTCATAAATAAAAAAATAATAATAAACTAAGATAAGCCTAAACAAAATACTAATCCTAAAAACAAAACGACTATAAAAAATCAATCAAACAAACAAAATTAAATATCAACTAATTAAAAACAAATAAACAAACTAATAGAAAATAAAACTAAACTAAAAATAAATTAAACAAACAAAACAAAAAAATAAAATAAAAGGAAAAAATACGAACCAAACTAAACTAAAAATAATTAAACAAAACAAAAATAAACCAAAAGAAACTAAACAAAATAAAATAAAATAAAATAAAATAGAAATAGAATAAAGACTAAACTAAATAACCGTGCCTCCCCGGCAATGGCGCCAAAAACTTGTACGGGGTAAAACGTATTGCAGCAAGTGTACTGGTCTATCGTAGCAAGTTTTCCTAGGTAGTATTCTCTAGGTTATCGAACCAAAGGAGGTTGTGTCTAGTTTGAGTCTTTAATCTACTAAGTAATAAACTGAAGGAAAATAACAATAATAATTGGGGGTTTGATTGCAGAAATTAAATAAACAATTTAATTAAAACAAAAACAATTAAAAGTGAGTTTCGAATAAATCTAAAGGGGGAATCCTGGTTTACTACGCTTCCCTAGTTTATCAATTCCCTTCCTGAGTGTTTCTAAATTCTAGATTGCAACCTCAGATCTAAATTAATCTAAAACCGGTCTCCCGCAAGATAGATTCTTACTAGCAATTCCCAAATCCTAACTCTCGTTACGAATTTACAAATTAACTAGTAGCGTTAACGATTCATCTGGTTTCTAGTCAGCTAATCCCCAGGAATTGTCATCTGTAATTTCACTGGTAATGTTCCTAAGGTCTAATGAACGCCACAGTTCTCACTTGTAAGCAATTCATACCAAATAAACTCAAGCAATAATTAATCACAAGAGAATTCAATAAATAACTAGGAACAAAACTACAATCTGTATAGAATATATATTCAACAACTCAGAAAGCAAAATAATAAACTAGTTCTCCATAGCAAACCAGAATTCTAACAACTACTCAGACATGATAAATATGAAAACAACAATAATAGAGAGGAAGAAAGCCATCAAATTTGTAATGAAGAACTGATGACGAAATCCCGATCTATTATGTTGTCCCCCGTCCCAAACTGTTGTCTTCTGTCTGTCTCTACTGAACTCGGCGGCTGTATCAAACTCTATGGCACTAGAGTTGTGAATCTGTTCTCGTTCTGTAAACTGTTGTCGCCCCTCTCTCTGTTTTTCTTTCGGTGGCGGCTTCTAGGTTTCTGTCGTGTGATGAGTTTCCTATGTTGCGGCTCGCTGCAACCTTTTAATCTGTAAGTTGCCGCCTCCAATTAGTCATGAGCCGATTTGTGTGTGATTCACATGGGCTTGTTCGTTGTGCATGGGCTGCATATTAACGTCCAACATATGTATGTATGCGATAATCATATATGTTATCAAGCCAGGACTTTTGTTAGTCGGCAAACATCTGCGCCTCTGCAGAAGAATGTCTAATGAGCCCACTCCATGTCATGAGTGCGTGAATATCTATGTCCAACATGTCATCTTTTCCGTCATATACAAGGCGGCTCTAATATCGAAGATAAGATGAACGACCTCCTAATCATGTGGTCATGATGGGCCTGCTATTTTATTTCCATATTAACAGCCCAAAGAATGAAGTCTCCACGTCATGTACATGCCCACTTCTCTGCATGCGACCAATTCCTTCCTTTTTTTCTTTTTATTCCCGTGCATGCTCTGAGTGAACTTTGCATGGTCAATGTGGTCTGTCCAAATCCATGCATCCGCCGACTTCCAAATTGTAAGTTGCAGGAAAATATCCTCTCACGTGTGTGAATGGCCCAGTGTTAGTCAGATCAATTCTGTAACACCCCAACTCTAAATCTCGTAATTAACTTCTAATGACCTCCAACATAATCAACAAACCGCATCGGAAATAACTTAAACAGATTTGGTGTTACCATCGCCAGCCACCCACGTAACTGACAAGGCCTTTCCTCCCAACACGTTACGGTCCGAATGACTGGAAATACATTACAATCTCCTTAAATTACATACCGAGTCACTAAGTCTTAATTAATACAACACACGTCGAAATACATCTTATGACAAAATCAAAATGAATCCCAAGTCCTAAGTGTACCCGCCTACTCTCAGTCGGGTCTGAACTCCTTCGCGTACCTGTGAATGGTTGGCCATGAAATGGCTCAGCAAAACGAATTGCTGGTATGGAATCGTGTAGCCCACGTGCGACCGGGCTACACTCAACTAATTGGTGGATGAACATGCGGTTAATTTATTAACAGACATGCATATACAATGAAATAATGTAAACACTCAGCATGCCAATCACATAGTCAACAAATAATCAACAAATGATCCTACTCAACGGGATCAAAATCGTCACAACAGGGTTAGCCTTCTTTAGTCTCTTAACCTTAATTTAAGTTTTAATCCTTCAGTCCTCCCATGCCTTTCTCTTCTCGATTAGTGCAATGCCCTCATTGGTATTGTTTATGTTCAAATATTTTACTTACAATCCACACAACGGAATTGTGCATATACATTTATAGTTCTCAAGACAGTCTGAATTTTTTTTTGAGACTGCTTACAATTTTAACTTAGGGCAGGTGGCCCGTACCAAGTGAACGCTACGCATCACAAACCAATAATCTGTGCCGATAGTGGCATATATACATAAATATATATACATATAACTCACCCCTGTCAATGATCATATGCCAAAGACGGGGAGCCAATCGCTTGGCTCCGGGGCAGCGCAGTCCGTAGATGCACTCCAATGAGGTTGGTTCTATTATAGGTACCACCCTCTCAATCCAAAAACATGCGTGCCCGGTCTACCCGGATCCTCTCGTCCCCCAAATAGTTAGCATTAGTCAAATTCTTATAATCTCTTCCTTAGTTACTTCGGGACATCACTCTGACGTCGTTAACAATTAATAAGGAAGTTGTAATTTAATATTATACTCATGTAAATCCATCCTCTTAATCTCCATGAATTCTCCATTCGTGATCCAATTCATTTCCTTGTATATTAGGCTACTCAACCGCGTAGTTAGCAGCACGACAAATATCAAGATAGATTAATCACCACACATTCACAAGCGACAATAATAGTCCAGTTTACATGCTTTAATCTTGGGGGGTCGTTTTTCACACAAACAACTAGCACACAAGCCGAGTATAACTCGGTGGCAAGAAGGCTACAAGAAACCATATCGTACACCGAAGGAAACGCTAGCGTGACCCCACGCCCGTCCTCTTAATCTCTTAGCTCTGGGTTATATACAAAGTATTAATTTTCTATTAACCGTTAAACATTTGATATCCTGTATAATTAAGAATCCCTTGTAATTAATCTCAGTGAGTAATTATTCGTCATGAATCGGGTTATTACTTAAAGTATTCAAATCCGTGATTAGCTAATCAATCCTTTTAACTAAATTTACCAACTATTGACATTTATGTATGTAAGTATATATACTAAATGTAACATAGCCACATATATATAGTTATTTATATATATATATATATATATCAGTTTAGTGCAATTACATGTGTATATGTATTATTAAACATTGATCGAGATTTAATTCCTTTTTCATCTCCAAACGAGGAAACTTGTGTATATACATTTTTGTTCGTTTCACAACATTATCGTGAGGAATAAGAAGGGTGACGAATACTTGTTCGATTCAAACCTGAAATACCCTAAACCTTAGTGTGTTGTTTAAACATTTAAATATGGTATATTAAGACTAAAAAGAGTCTTAGAAACATTAGTAAACAATTTAAACCATAGGAAACACATATAAATGTGTTTCGTTTTGGCCAGAAAGGCAAGTTGAGCCCAAAATATGTGGGGCCTTATGTTGTGACGGAGCGGATCGGCCCGGTAGCTTACAGACTTGATCTACCCGCCGAGCTGGGCAAGGTACATGATGTATTTCATGTGTCCCAGTTGAAGAAATATATGTCTCATCCGTCTCATGTGCTTCAGCCTGAAAGGCTAACCTTAGAGCCGACCATGCGATCAGTGGAGACTCCGGTACGGATTCTGGATACTAAGACTCGAGACACTCGCCATAAGTCTGTGAGACTGGTGAAAGTTCTCTGGTCTAACCAGGATGTTGAGGAGGCCACTTGGGAGCTGGAAGATAAAATGAAGGCGAAGTACCCGTCATTGTTTACTTCTTAGTGTTTATGTGTATAGGGTACGGGGCGTACCCCTTTTTAAGGGGGGTAGAGCCGTTTCGGTTATGTGTGTACGACGTGTATTTAAATACATCGTCTATGTTATGTTGTTATGTTACAGACCGTTGTGTCTGAATGATGTTGTGTTGTATGGACCTTGTGTCCGATGTTATGTTGTATGGACTTTGTGTCCAATGTTATGTAAGTGTGCTGTTAATGTAGTATGGAAATATTGTTTATATGTATTCCCGTGTTCTAACATTTAGGATATGTGGAAGTGTGAACTTTGAGGACAAAGTTCTTTTAAGGGGGTAGATTGAAATACCCCAAACCTTAGTGTGTTGTTTAAACATTTAAATATGGTATATTAAGACTAAAAAGAGTCTTAGAAACATTAGTAAACAATTTAAACCATAGGAAACACATATAAATGCCTTAAAGTCAATTAGGGATAAAATGTGCTCTAAGCTTGGGATAAGCTTGGGTAAGACCTAATGAGCTTACCAAGACCTTATTTGTATACTAATGAACATATTAAACCGATTACCAAAGAAAACCAAGCTTGAAAACAAGTTAAAACACAAAATGTGCTTTAAGGAGTCTTAAAGCACATTTTTGAAAAATTGTCTTGTAAATGAGTTTTGAATGGCTAAATGTCCATCATTACTCTTTAATTAACATGTGTACTATAGTATCACATTTGGAAGTCTATATCAATGGGAAATCAAAAATTTCACATCTATGTGCCTTGTTTTAGTTAATAGTAACTAAAATAAGCTAGTTTGTAACATATGTTTGTATAAGTATTTAAATTGGCCAACAAAGACTAAAATGCCCTTAGTAACATTAAGGGGGCCGGTTTTCTTAGTGGTGAGTCACCACTCTTGTTATTTTGTTAAACAAATAAAAGATGACTACTTAAGTACTATTTACTTTAACATATAAATATCTCTTAAAAGTAGACTTAAACTTCATTCTCTCATTTCCCTCTTCATTTCACACGTCTTCAAGCTCTCTTCTATCTCTTCTTGTTCTCCATTCACGGTTTGCAATAGTACACACCAAAACTCCATCTTTGACCACTTGTATCTCCTAGCTTATTTTGCCAAATTAAATTCTAAGACCACCATTCTCTTCCTCTCCTCAAGCTCTTCAATTCTATCCTTTCAAAATCTCAAGAGCTCCATTTCGGTGCCAAGAAGAATCACCATGGGAGGATCTTGAGCTCATCTTTTCACATATTGTTGTTCTCCTTTGCTTCTAGGTAAGGAAACTCAAAGAAAAATAACACTTCCTTCATGTTATTATGTTGTCCAAAAATCACCACTAATGGTGCCCTTACCTTGCCTTGTTCTAGCTTCATTCCAACCTTTCATGGACTAGGTGGAGTCCTCTCTTGATATATATTCAAACTCTCT